>JAPDPM010000009.1:25470000-25817500 GCA_032173925.1 Heritiera fomes
CACACTATCGCTTCCACCTTCTTCTCAGAAATTGTAGCCAAAGGTTCGGCCTCTATCAATTTCGTGAAGTAATCTGTGGCCACAAGTAAGTACTTCCTTTGTCCTGAGCCTAGTGGAAAAGGTCTCAAGATATCTAATCCCCATTGTGCAAAAAGAGTCGGTTGGAGAGTGTTCTGAAGGGCCGAGACAGGAGCGGTAGTTATAGGAGCGAATTTCTGACACTTTTCGCATCTCCTCACTTTGTCTGTGGCATCCTTCCTCAGCGTAGGCCAATAAAACCATAATCGCAGTATTTTCGAGGCCAAGGCACGAGCCTCTAAGTGCTCATCGCATATTCCCTCATGAACTTCGACTAAGGTGTATTTAGCTTGTTGGGGCCCTAGACACTTCAGTAAGGGCATTGTGAATCCCGGCTTGTAGAGCTCTCCATTTATTACGGTAAACCTAGCGCTTTTCAATTTCAACCTTCGAGCTTCGTTTCTGTTAGTTGGGAGTGTGTTTCCCAATATATAATCTTTGATCGGGACTCTCCAATCATCTCCGATCTCGATATCGCAAACACTTTCTTCTTCTATACTTGGCTTAGCGAGGGATTCCACTTTGACCATACCTCCTTTGACCCCTTTAGAAGAAGCCAATTTTGAAAGAGCATCTGCATGGTTATTCTCTGATCGATTTATCTGAGTCAGCTAGAAGTGCTTAAACGACTGTGCCAACAATTGTACCTTCTGCAAATAAGGGACTAAAGCAGGTTCTCGTGCTTTATACTCACCCGAGAACTGGTTTACCACCAATTGCGAATCGCTATGGGCCATTAAGTTGCTGACTTCTAGTTTCTCAGCAAGTTTCATCCTAGCTATCAAGGCTTCGTACTCGGCTGTATTGTTCGAACTTGGAAAATCGAAACGTAGGGAATACTTATAGGTTTCCCCTTCAGGCGAAATTAGCACAATTCCAGCTCCACTACCATCCATGTTACGAGCTCCATCAACAAATAATTTCCACCAAACTAACTCTGTTTCCTCTCGGACCTCTCGACCAGTGCAATTTACAATGAAATCTACCAACACCTGCCCTTTTATTGCTTGGCGAGGCTGGAAGTGTATGTCATATTCACTCAATTCGATAGCCCATTTAATCAGACGCCCGGAGTGTTCTGGTTTCTGCAGTATTTGCCTTAAGGGCTGATCTGTTAAGATAGTCACCGAGTGAGCTTGGAAGTAAGGCCGCAACTTCCAAGTTGCCATCACCAAGGACAAAGCTATTCTTTCAACTAAGGGGTACCTCGTCTCAGCATCTATCAGGACTTTGCTTACATAATAGATCGGGCAATCCCTGTCCCTTTCTTTCCTTAGTAGAACTGCACTTACAACTTTCTCTCTTACACCGAGGTACATGAGGAGGTGGTCTCCGGGCTGTGGCCGAGATAATAGGGGCAACTCTTTCAGGTAGTCTTTTAACTTTTCAAAGGCATCGTTGCACTCTTCCGTCCACTTGAAGTTCTTTCCTGCCTTTATCACCTTGAAAAATGGTAAACTCCTTTCAGCTGATTTGGACAAGAAACGACTCAAGGCTGCTATCCTCCCTGTTAGCCTTTAGACTTCTCTTACAGTATTGGGTGGCCTCATGTCCAAAATAGCTTGAACTTTCTCGGGATTAGCCTCTATCCCTCGATTAGTAATCATGAATCCCAAGAACTTTCCAGATCTCACCCCGAATGAGCATTTATCGGAATTCAATTTCATCTCGTACTGTCGCAGCACATTGAATACCTTAGTCATTTTCTCAGCATGTGATTCTCCCTGTCGACTTTTGATGATCATATCATCAACATAAGCTTCCATGGTGTTGCCCAACAAGTCTTGGAACACCTTATTTACCATGCGCTGGTAGGTTGCCCCCGTGTTTTTCAAACCGAATGGCATTACTCGATAGCAATATGTCCCACTATCAGTAATGAACGAAGTCTTCTGCTCATCGTCTGGATGCATCATAATTTGGTGGTACCCCGAAAAGGCATCCAAGAAACTAAGCAATTCATACCTATAAGTTTCATCTACCAACTTGTCAATTCAGGGTAGTGGATATGAATCCTTAGGACAAGCTTTGTTCAGATTCGTGAAGTCCACACACATTCTCCATTTCCTGTTGGGTTTCTTCACCATCACAATGTTAGCCAACCACTCTGGATAGTTAACTTCCCTAATGAATTTCGCTTGCAACAACTTCGAAATTTCTTCGTTTATTGCCTGTTGTTTCTCTAGAGCGAAATTCTTCTTCTTTTGCTTTACCAGCCTTGCCTCCAAGACTACGTTCAACCGATGACAAATAACTTCAGGGTTAATTCCAGGCATATCGGCTGGGGTCCATGCGAACACATCACTATTCTCTTTTAGGCATCAGATTATTTCCTCTTTCACTTCTCCAGGCAACTGGCTCCCCGCGTACACCATTCTTTCTTCATCTTTCTCATCCAACCGGATGGCCTCCATCTCCTCATCAGGTTTTGGCTTAGGCTTTTCTTCAATTGTAAGGGTTTCCTTCCTATGAATCCCCTTACACGTGGTGGATGCAACATTACACGTCCTGGCTTTCTTTTGATCTCCCCTCACTTGTCCAACACCGTGGGGAGTTGGAAACTTCATTAACAAATAGCAGGGATGTACCACCGCTCTCATGTCATTTAACAATGACCGCCCGAAGATCATATTGTAAGCCACAGACGTTGATCTTACCACCATAAACAACACTTGTCGGATGACATCTTTTGGGCTCTCCCCATTGTAATAGGTAGCTGAATGGCGTCTGCTACCTTTACCTTCTCTCCAGAGAAACCGTATAAGGGTGTAGGCACTATTTTCAACCTGTCCTCCGTGATATTCATCCTCTCGAAGTAGTTCCAATAGATTAAGTTCACCGAACTTCCATTGTCAACCAAGATCCGACTCACTGGGTGCTTTGCAACCGCCGCTATAATCACCATCGGGTCATCATGAGGAACCACTACATCCCCTCTGTCGACTGGTGTAAAAATAATGGGTTCCTCATCTTGCTTTGCCCCCATCACCGAGTTGATTTGGTGAGCTTGTCGGGCGTAAGATTTCCAAGGTGAGGAAGAGGCACCAGCTAATGACTCACCTCCGGATATTACGTTAATAGCTGGCCATGTGGGTTCATTATCTTCCTTTCGATTCCTTCCTTCTGTCCTTCTATCATTATCTCTTCTGTCATCTTTATTTCGTCTTACAAGTCCCCTGTTTTACCTCTTCTGTCTCTAAATTGATTTCCTCTGTTTCGCATAAGATAGTTGTTTCTGTCACCTCTCCACACGAAACAGTTTATTTTTCCCTCTCATGCTAGCTTTTCTAGCTGATTCATCAACTCCCTACACTTCTCGGTCGTATGCCCATGCGCTGAGTGGTAATCGCAGTACGACCTTAAATCACGGCCCAAATTCCCTGACGCCTTCTTTGGAGTCTGTATAAGCCCTGATCCTTCAATAGTTGCTAACACTGAAGCCTGAGATTCAGTGAGTGGGGTATAGGAATTGTATTTTAGTGCAGGAGCTTTCTCAAACTTTTTCGGTTGGCTAGAAGATGCTTTAGTGACCTTTCTTCCTTGTTTCCTTCCATCCTTGGATTCTCCTATCGCCACCATTTTCATTACTTCCTCCTGGGTTACATACTTATGTGCGCGGGAAAGCAGGTATGAGATGGTAGTTGGCTGGTCTAGCGACAAAGATTTTTGCAATTTCTCAGACCTTGTGCCCTGTAACAAGGCTGCCACGGCTATACCGACTTGCAGATCTTGCACCTCCAAAGTAGCATCTCTGAACCGATCCACATAACTCTTCAATGACTCCTTAGCTCCCTGCTTAATAGTGAGCAAATAGGTCGATTCCTTCCTTCTCTGACTATTCACCGCAAACGCCTTAAGAAACTCGCTTCGTAGTTGGTCAAAAGAGATAATGGACCCTTCAGGCAGGTTATTAAACCATTTCATCGCATGTCCCGACAGAGTTAAGGAAAAGGCCCTACATATTATCTCGTCTTCCCATCCATGTAACAACATTAGGGCCTCATAGTTTTGCATATGGTCGTAGGGGTCCATCTTTCAGGTGTATGCAGTCATCTGCGGCATTTTGAACTTTGGGGGCAGAGGTTTTTGCATAATGATCGTGCAGAATGGTACTCTTCTCCTCTGGCTCTCTTCTGCGGACACTAACTTTTTCTCTTCCAGTACCTGTTTTATCATCTTCTTCATGTCCACGGGGGGAGTGAGCTGATTTCGGGCATGAGACGAATTAGGTAGGTCTCCGACTACTTCTTTGCCTTTAGCTTGAGGTACGTTTGTCCGTACCATTTGTGTGCACTAAGTGGGGTCAAACTCCGACCTGGTTCCCCAAGTGCTTTGATCTTCGACACCGTTCGTTCCAGCACCTCCAATACCATGGTCTAAGTTCGCATCATCAAAATTTGACAAGTTATGGTGGTGGTGGGCGTTAGACCCTGTCACCTGGTCAACGTCCTGTTGCCCAGACATCTGCCGCCCTACATGTGGAACCTGTCGCATGACCTCTGTCGCAGGCTCTAAACCTGCTGCTTCCCCAGTCTCTCACTGGATGCCTGCGACAGGCCTCCCGCTCCCCTGTCCTGCCGCACCCTGATGAATGTTAGGCTTTTCCACAGGGGGAACCTCTCACCGACGAGAGGGGTCTGCTGCTGTTGTGTCCTCCTGTCGCCCAAACACCTGCGGTGGGACACCTCTATTTGTTCCTCTTACCAAGTTCTGTACGGCAGGTGGTACAATTTCGGGAGAACTCCTTGTAACAGATCCACCATGGCTCGCAGCACCTGGGTAGTTTCTTCACTCTGCCGCCTCAAAGCCTCGAATTCTGTTGTCGACATAGTAATTCTTTCTTCCTCCCTGTTCACCTGGTTCGTCTAGCGAATCTATTGTTCAGGGGAGCTCACAGAGTTTTCCTCACTTCCAGCCCTTACGTTTGTCGATCTTGTTCTACCATCTTAGAAAATCTCAATTGGCTTTTTATACGTTTTCCACAGACGGCGCCAATTGTTGTTGCACAAAACAACAATAAAGGTATGCTGACGTCGATGTTCTCCACATGTCTCCAAGAAGCTTTTACAAAACAAGAAAAGTCAGAGAGATGCAGGGGTGGTTCCCTGCGTAGACACTCCAATGCTTAAGTCAGCAGAAAGTTTTTCAGTATTGTGAAGCATAAAAGCTAGTAGTCAAAAAATTAGAGAGTAAAATTATACCTGGGGGCCTATTTATAGGCCAATATTCTAGGTTAATTATTTAAGGATAAGTCCATTCCTTGCTAAGAGTTTATGTCCCGATATAACACAAGTTCCTCGAAAACTCGGAGAAATCGAGGCCTGTCGCCAGCGAGAGACCCATATTGCGGGCACGTTGTGGCGTGAGATGTCTGTCGTGTAGTGGGAGTTGAATATAGCGCCACGTGTCGCAGATGGGTATGGCGTGGCGACAGGACCCTGACGCCAGCGGGAGCCGGAGTCATGCGCCACATGTCGCCTTATGATTGCAGGCGACAGACTTGAAGTCTGTCGCCCAGCGACATGCATAGTGATGCAACTTTGAGTTCTATCACCTAATGCCACGTGGCCCGCTGATTCTCTGTCACGTGGTGATTGATGACGCTTTTTGGACCTAACCCAACGTAGGTGCACTTTGCCATATCAATAAATAATTTATTTTTACGTAAAATTAAAATATAATATAATTTTATAAAAATAAAAATATTAAAAGTGAATCTCAAAATTGCCTCTAGCTAGCATTTTTCCTCTAACAAAGCCCGTACATACACCGTACGAGAACCTCCAGAATCCAATCCAGCCACGTATTCTCAACCAATTACCTAACATTTTTTTGTTCAGTATATACACAGACCAGAATTAAAGAACAAAAGGACAACTCTCTCTTGGACCCTCCGGTGATTGACACAACAAAGATGCATCCGATAAATGCGGTGATGGCGGCGAGGATGCTGTTCAACACGGCGGCCTCCGTTAATGAATCTGTTGGAGAAGGGATTCCATTCGGATCTCCGTTGTGGTTCATCTATGCTGGCGTTTCTTGCTTTCTTGTACTCTTCGCGGGGATCATGTCGGGTCTCACTCTCGGACTCATGTCGCTTGGTCTCGTCGAACTCGAAATTCTCCAACGCAGCGGCACTTCCTCTGAGAAAAAACAAGCTGGTTGAAAATATTTTATTTTATTTTATTGTTTTGATTTCAAATTGATGTAAAGAAATGATTGAATTTTTATTATTATCGGTTTTGACGTTTTGTTTTTTTTTTTCTTTGTTTTTAGCTGCTATTTTGCCAGTGGTTCAAAAACAGCATCAGCTTTTGGTGACTTTGCTTCTTTGCAATGCTGCTGCTATGGAGGTAAAAACTAATTTAACAACTTTTGCGATTCAATTAGATACCAAATTGAATGAAATTATCGCGTCGTTGTATTTCTATTTGATATTTGATGTGAAGAAAAATGATAATAGGATAGATGAAAAGTATTTGACTGAACAAAGTTGTGTAATATGAAGAATTAGAATTAGATTTAATATGAAATTATCGCCCACCACCATGCCTTTTTGCTTGAAGTTTATTATAAGAATGAGGTTTGGATTTTTTCGATTAGGCTCTGATTGCAAAGAAGTATTTAACTTAAAGTTGTTATTACATTTAGTTGATTCCTTTTTCTAAGCAACGAGTATCATATAAAGTAAGACCCCATGATCAAATAACCACTTGTGGAACGTGAGACGTTGATATTTAACTGAAGTGCAGCCATGCCTGTAATTAGTTTGTTAGAAACATAGAAATGCTACAGGGTCGAGACTATCTAATGTTGCTCTATTACTTCCTCCTAAATATTACTCGAAATTTACTGTGGAATACATTTACTAAGGATTTTCAAGAGAAGGTTGGCTTTCTTTGACAGTCTTGATATTTCCAATTTGCAGGCCCTTCCTATATACCTGGATAAGCTTTTCAATCAATATGTTGCTATCATACTTTCTGTGACTTTTGTTCTATTTTTTGGTGAGGTAGGCTCTTCAAACTTTTTTGTTATATAAGTTTGACTTCAATCTTTGAATCCTTGACTAAGATGAGTTCTTTTAACTTTTCAGGTTATTCCACAAGCAATTTGCTCAAGATATGGACTTGCTGTAGGTGCAAATTTTGTAGTGCTTGTGCGGATTTTAATGATTATTTGCTATCCAATAGCTTATCCAATTGGAAAGGTAAATTCAAAGGCCAGTACTTATGAGATGCCCTCTGAACTCCCAAACGAGAAAAAAAAAGAAAAATCATTTTAAAGGCTGATTCTTAAAATTGTCATAACAACTCCTAGTCTTGTAATACATAATATATGCATTGAGTTGATTCAAGAGAAAGTTCTTGTAATTAATCTCATCTAGTCACTCAATGATGCCTTTTTTCAAGTTAAAGAGCACTTGAACTATATTCATTAGACCCGAGTATTATTTGGTTGCTTATTGGCCAATGGCTTGATAAACAAATCAGTCGTACTCATTGAACTAAAGAAAGCTAGAGGACATCTTATTTTGTAGTTTCTTGGGCGTTGAGGCCTGGGACTTTTTAATCATCACTGACAAATTGGCTTTTTAATGATCATGCATACGATAGTTTGATTATTTGTATTTTTCTGTCTATTTATTATTATGCTGCTCTTGTACTTCCTTACCTAAATATTTTATTTGGGGATATATCAAGGTTCAAATATGAGGTAGTAAAGTAAGAGTTTTTTCCCTTTTTGAGTTAATGGAGGTGCTGGAGTTTGACCATTTCACCATCCAGAAAGTGGAAGAAATCATGATGTAGAAAAGGGTTGGGAAAGAGGGAAGAAATAGAAATCTGAGAGAAATATAGGGAAAAGATTATTTCTTTCATTTTCTTTGCTTCAACAAAAGTTGAAATTTCCCTGCCAACCACAACCCTGAAAAGAGAAGGAAAAAAGAAAAAGGAAAATAAGATTGAGTCCAAATATGGTATCTATTAGTTGCTTGTGGAAATTAGAGAGAAAGATTGAGAGAATAATGATTCCACTTGTTTTCTAAAAAGAATCGTGTAAAGGAATAAATAATAGAGAGGTCTAGAAAGTGTAATTAACTAAGGAAACAAACAAAAAACGAGGTTTGTAAGACTAGGAAACTGAAACAAATAAAAAATAAAATAGTAAAATAAATTTCTAGAAACTAAGGAGATAATCTCGAATAATTCTACACTCCCCTTCAAGCTGGGCTGTAAATATTCAACTTGCCAAGCTTGGAACACAAGTCTTCAAAGTTCTTCCGTGGAAGTGCTTTAGTGAGAACATCAGCAGACTGTTGACTAGTAGGCATATATGACAATTTGACATTCCGTTCTTCGATCTTCTCTTTGATGAAGTGGTGGTCAATCTCCACATGCTTGGTTCTATTGTGATGGACTAGATACTTTGCAATACTAATTGTTGACTAGTTATCGTAGTACATCTTCATAGGCTCTTCAGCTAGAATCTTCAACTCCTTGAGTAGTCTTCTAAGCCACATTTTTGCATATCTTGTGAGCCGTTACTCTAAACTCTGCTTTTGCACTACTTCTTGATACAACCAATTGTTTCTTGCCGTGCCATGTCACTAGATTTCCCCAAACATAAGTGTAATAGCCCAAAGTAGTCATTTGGTTGGTTATTGAGCCAGTCCAATCTGTCTCACTGAAAATCTCAACATCTCTCCTTGAAGACTTATTGAAAAATAAAACCTGTCTTGGCGTCAGTGTTTAAGTACCTTAGGATTTTGTTTTTGCTTCCATATGCTCTTCTTAAGAATTGTTCATGTATTGGCTTGCAACACTAACTGGGAAACCAATATCCGGTTGAGTGTGGGATAAGTATATCAATTTTCCTACCAGACGTTGATACCTTTGTGGATAGGAGCACTTTTCTTAGAGTCACCTAAATTTGTCACCGAATCCATGGGGGTTTCTGCTGGTTTACATGCAAGTATTCTCTGTTGGATTATGCCCTTAGAACCATTCATTAGATGATTGACTTTGGCATTTTTTTATGTATCATGACATTTTATTTATCATAGTTCATTATTATATTTGTCTTATAACTGCGTAATATAATCTTATATGATAATGTCCTTAGAATAGTAATAACACACTATTCTTAAAATATCCCTAGTCAAGTATTATTGTGAACAAGGATAACAATGATACGATAAGACTAGTATGTGGTTGACTGATGACCATTGTCATGGATATAGGATATCAAGTCATCACATAGGTACATGTTAGAGAACTATGTACTGGATCGACCCTCCATGAGAACGCTACATGGATTGTTATATGAGTGTCATAAGCGATTCTCATAGTGATGATGGTGTATGTGATCCTTTGACTTGAGATCATCATAGATCCCAACATAGAGAATTGCATATTTTAATGCTGCTGGATGTCATTCGTAACAGGATGGACTATAAAGGTAGTAATTGGGTATGCCTTGATCTATGTAGAGGGATGTTGAGTGATCAAGATAGGATTTATCCCTCTTATATAACAAGAGTGATGTCTTGGGGCCTTTGATAGAGTGAGACTAAGAAATGCATGGCCGTGCTCGAATAAGTCAATATGAGATATTGATTTTATTTGTTTAATTAGTCCACTCAGGAATCAAGAAACGCTGATTAGACTATACAAGTGTGACATATTCCATGACTTGTGTCTAATCAAGACATCATAGGATAAAGGGATTAGACTACACGGTAACATCTATCACGAGTAAGGTTATGTCGAGTCATTGACATTCTCGTTACATGGGTAGCAATGATGTGTTGCTAGATACCGCTCATTGCCTATGACAATTTTGTCATTGCCATTGTTTTGAGAACCTATTGGGTCGCACACTTAGAACGGATCAATGAGGAGCTTAATTAATCCTATTCTGAATTCGATTAAAGATATATCTAATCCTATTCTGAATTGGATTAAGGATATATCTAATCCTATTCTAAGTAGGATTAGAGTTCTGTTTGGCAGTAAATTTTAGGGTAAAATTTACTGCCTATAAAAAGGATGTTTTTCTAAAACAAAGCGGCACTTTTAAAACAGAAAACAAAAAGCATTCCTTTTAATTGAAGCTAGCAGTTCGGTTATAAGGAATCAAAAGCTCTTTAAGGCTTCTGATCGTGAGACGTTCAAGAGTCGTGAGATCCGTTCGTGTGGATACCGTAGAGGCAGGAACGAAAAGTTGTTGCTTGTGACTCGACCAACGAAAAAAAAAATCAGAGAAAAACGTTAGGTAAAATCTCGAAACCCTAATCAGGCAACTCTCCGAATCGATCCTGGTGGAGGCCGAATGTTTTATTTCCGCTGCGTGTTTGTTTCGGTTTCCTTCATTCTCGTCTTTGAGAAGATCAAGAACATACTTTTGATGTGATACTATGATTCCATTCCATGATCGAGTCACTTCCATCTCCAGGAAGTATCTGAGATTTTCAAGGTCCTTGATCTCAAATTCCCTAGTCAGTACCTCTTTCAGGCTCTGCACCTCTTCCTCATGATCTCTAGTTACAATTATGTCATCCACATGCGCAGACCTGTTGAAAAGATCAAGAACATACTTTAGTTGTGATACTGTGATTCCATTCCATGACCGAGCCACTTCTATCCTTGGGAAGTATATGAGATTTTCAAGGTCCTTGATCTCAAATTCCTTAGTCAGTACCTCTTTCAGACTCTGCACCTCTTCCTTATGATCTCCAGTTACAATTATGTAAACTGCATACATAGTCAGTATAGTCAGTTTACTTGTTGATGAGTGCTTGACAAATAAGGTATGATCTAACTGACACTGAATGTAGCTGTGTCCCTTCACCACGTTGGTGAACCTTTTAAACCAGGCCCTAAGAGATTGTTTGAAACCTTAAAATGACCTTCTGAGTTTGCAAATCTTGTTGTCATTGGACTCCAATTCAAATCTTGTGGGATATCCATGTAGGCCTCTCCTTCTAAATCCGTATTTTCCATTCAGGAATGCATTCTTCACATTGAGTTGATGAAGCAACCAATCTAAAGTTTGCAGTTAGAGACAAAAGAACATGAACTGTGTTGAGCTTGGCAACTGGAGCAAAAGTTTCCTTATAATCAATCTCGTAAGATTGGGTGAAGCCTTTGTCAACCAGTGTTATCAATAGCGAATAGCGGACAATAGCGGTGAGGCCAAAATCCGTTTGAATGCATAGCGGATAGCGTAGCGGCCGCTATTGACACAATAGCGGCCATAAAATTTTTTTATAAAAAATATATCTAATTTAATAGAAAACAAAATAATGACCATAATAGCTCATAAAAATTACACAAAGCATTCAAATAATGTTCTCAAGCCAATAAAACCATTGCAAATAACAAGTTATCAAGTCACATAAGATGATAAAACTCTAAATGAAGTCACATAAGACGATAAAATTCAAGCATAAACACAAATGAAGTCCCAAATTCTAACTCACTATAATGCCTTTTTCTCTCTCAATCAGCTCCCTTTAAAATTCTTAATCCAATTTTAAACTGTAGAACTAATTTTAGCTGGCTACATACAATCAACTAAAAGACAAAATTTTAAAACCGCCTATAAGTCACTAAATAGATGAGCTAAGACCAAGGTTGGCTCCCAGGAGTTCCCACTCGACCACTATCTTTTATTTATCCTTTTCAGCTAACAAAATCCTAAGAAAGCAGACTACTTGTTTGGCTGTCCTACTAGGATCATGTTCAAGAAACCCACAAAAGAATTTTCTAGCTATATTGGAAATCCAACGTTCTCCAACATTCTAACACTATGTTTTAGATTTTACAGTTTCCCATATATCCAAATTCAATGTTATGAAGGTGACAAAGACCATATTTTACTGAAATTCACATCAGAGAGACAAAAACAAAGGTCAGTCATGCTCTCTACAATCAATGCCCAGTTAATAAAAATCAGGCAAAACCAAAATGAAGTTAAGTAAATTTAAGTCACATCATCATCAGAGCCTTTATCCCAATATTAAGTCACATAAGATAATTTAATTTAAGGTTTTTGCTTTTTAGTTTAATATTTAATAAAAAAAAGTTCAGTTAAAACAATTTTATGTACAGTAAAAAATTAGCTGTAATAAAAAAATTTAATCTTAAAAAAAGGCTTAAAAGACTTAAATACCCTTAAATACAATAAAATCATTGGCTGAAATTAAATCAAGAAAAAAAAATATGGTTAAATGGACATTTCACCAAAAATGCAAAATAACGCCGCTATTGGCCGCTATGCGCTATCCACTATTGCGGCCGCTATTACAAAAACGCTATGTTATTTATGTTGTTGTAGCGGTAGTTAAATTTCCACTACGCTATGCCGTTATAGCGGCCGCTATGGCTGCTATTGACAACACTGTTGTCAACTAGTCTGGCTTTATACCTATGAATACTCTCATCCTCTTTGTACTTGACCGTGGACACCCACTTGCATCCTATTGCTCTCTTTCCTATGGCTAATTTAGCAATTTCCTAAGTATTCTTCTTCTTCTTCAGAGCATGAATCTCATCAAGCATTGCTGCTTTCCCTTCAGGTGACATTAATGCTTCCTGTATGCTTCTTGTGGGATGCTTAGTGCATGTTCTCACACCCTTATGGATGGCTATTGGCAAATTTAGGTCATCATCAACCAACTCACTATGAGATAATTTAGAATGTGTTACTTGGTGCACTACCTTTGGTTCTTGGAGTTGGTTCAGACTCATGGATCCACTCAATTGAAGCTTGTTTCTCCATTCCCTCTTGATTGGTTCTTTTCCTTGAATAGATCCATAGTTCACCCTTATTCTCTAGTTGAGTGGTATCTATTTGACTTGAAGGAGGATTTTGATCTTGATCACAAGACACAGTTTTGGTTATTTTTTGCACACTCGGATTCCAAAACATTGTAAACCCAAGAAGAATCAGACTGTAGATCAAGATGGACAAGAGGGACCTAAGAAGGCTCAGAGTTGAGGTGTTTAGTTTCTATATCCCATGATTGGTATTCATGTGTGTCATTTCCCCGGGTTGGCAGTTTGGGATAATAAGGTTGTTTTTTCAAAGAAGTTGACATCCATGGAATTGAAGTATCTTTTTGTGAATGGTGAGTAGCGTTTTGATCCCTTTGGTTGGGTGAGTAACCAAGAAAAATACACTTAACTGCTCTAGGATCAAGTTTTCCACGAGTTTTTGGACATGAACAAATGCAGTACAACCCAAGACCTGGGGTGGAATAGAGGATATGATATGTGTTTTGGGGAAAACCACAAGAAGGTTGGACAATGGGTGTTGTATTTTAGGATTTGAGAGGGCATTCGGTTTATTAGGTAAGTTACCATGAGTATAGAGTCCCCCTTGTGTTTAGGACATTTCAAGAGAACATGAGGGATTGGGCTACTTCCAATAAGTGTCTATTCTTTCGCTTTGCGATTTCGTTTTGTTGCCACACAAGAATTCTAGTGTAGTATACCTTGTTTTGACAAATAATCCCCAAGAATAGATTGCAAGTACTTCCTTTGCATTATTGGTTCTTAAGATTTGGATTTTCGTTTGGAATTGGGTTTGAATCATAGAGTGAAAGTTTCTAAAGATTTGACCTACTTCAATTTTCCTTCACAGGGAATGCCCGTGTAAGTTCGGTATGGTCATCAATGAATGTTGTGAACAAATGTGAGTCAATGATGCTTTTTACTCTTGAGAGTTCCCATACGTCATTGTGGATAAAAAAAAAGGATGTTACATTATGTAAGGTTGAGGCGAATATGTGATTTGAACATGCTTGGACAATTGACAAATTTCACAATAGAGATCAAGTGAATTTTCATTACTAAATGATGAAGGAAACAACTTTTGAAGATAAATGAAACTTGGGTGACCCAAAATATAGTGCCAAAACATTATTGCACTCTTATTATTTTACTCCACAACTGAAGATGAAACATTTTGTTGCCTTTGACTCTCAGATGCCAAACAGCAAGACTTATGATGTCTTGTAGGAGAATTTGCAACCTTGAGGAAATAGAGTCCTGAGATCAGCTCAGCAATGTCAATCATCCTCCTCAAATCCAAGGCATGAAATTTGTATTCGTTACAGAAAAACTTAGTAACCTAATTGGGATCTCATGTGAATTTGCTAATGGATAGAAGGTTACAATCCAAACTAGGAACAAGTGGGACTGAGTGGAGAGTTAAGTTCTTTGAGATGGTCATAAAGCTTGTTCCTGCCACTTTTGAGAGGGAGCCATCTGCAATTCTGACAAGTACATCACAATAGGGATTGAAGGTCGAGAAAATTGTGTCATCTCCTGAGATATAATCGGAGGCTCAAGAATCCACAATCCACATATTTGATCATTCCTTTGTAACATGCAATGCGCTCGAGTAATTATCTCTGTGTGCACAGGATCCATTTCCTAGATTTTGAGTCTAATTGTTGCTCGAACATCTTTTGGAGCTGCTCTTTGCTGAATAAACTGAGCTTGGTTGGGGTGGTATTTTCTTCAGCAGCAACGTGGTTTCCTCGACTCTTGTTCTCGAGCTAGCTTCTAGTCCGCTGGCTTTCCGTGAATTGGCCAACAGATTTCACATGTATGTCCTATCTTCCAGCAATAGTCACACCATGGATGCCCCTTCTTTTACTTGTTATCTTTGCCTTAAGACTATGTTCCTTAGGAAGCAAGAGCCGAATTCTCTGTACTAGGTGTAGGAGAGTGAGAACCCATCATGACCTTTCTACTCTCCTCTCTTCTCACTTTTGAGAACGCTTCATGGATGCCTGCGAGAGGCTTCGAATCAAGTATCCTTCCTCATGCATCATCTAGGTTTTTTATTGAGGCCGATTAGAAATTTATTGATTCTCATTTTCTCCACAATCTTCTTGTATCTGGCTTCTTCCTGTGGGCAGTTCCATTTAAGCTCCTCAAACTTGTCTAACTGTTGCCATAAATGATTTAGAGAGTTGAAATATTGGGTTCGTCAGCTTGACTGTGAGATCCGATTTTATTACACTGTACACTATACTTGTGAATTATTGATAGTGAAATTTAATTATTTAGTGGAATCTAAATAAAGATGAAATGCACCAATTAAATTTCCTTCATGTTTGTATATTAACTCCCTTTCATCTAATACTATTTATCACTTATTTTTCATCAAAAATTAAATTAATTTCAAATGCAATACCGAGCACATGTAGCAGCCATGTAGTTGGCGTGGAAGCTTCCCCCTCTTTGCTACATGATTCAAGTTTGATTCTCTTTTCTTTGTATATTCCATACAACCAAAATACATCACATGTGATATAAAATTCTCTTTTCTCTTATTAATATTTTTGTTGATATTTTATGCCATGGAATAGCTCTTCCTTGCATAATTTTTCTGATTCTTTTTCTTCTCATATTTGTTTCAACTTTATACACTACACTACAATTCATGGATCCAAAAATTCCAAACTGAGGATGGAAATTCATTCCATATTTATTTAAATTCCACTAAATAATTAAATTTCACTATCAATAATTCGCAAGTATAGTGTACAGTATAATAAAATCGGGTCTCACATTTTTAAATCTGTAACATCCCGAATCTATAGTAAATCACATATTTTACTCTTATTCACACATTTTTACCGGTTGGGCTGTCTATGATGCTTAACACTCTATTAACCCTTTAAGAAATAAATGGTACTTTCATTTCAGTATCAAAATAGAACTATGAATACCTCAAAATTTTTGAGATAACCTACATTCCCTTTTTAATTAAAGTAGTACTGTACAATTTTACTGAATATATAAAAGAATACAATGTACCTTCAATATCGTATATCTGCTGACTCTAGTAGCCGATAACTCTGGAAGGTAAACCGTTTAATCCAAATCAATAACTTGGGGAGTGAAAATAAGGGGGTGAGCGACAATGTGCTTAGTAAAGGAGTTGTATGCTGCTTTATAAATCAAAACTATATACCACAAAATGTTTATTTTCCCTAACAGCATACCCAATAGGTAAACAGTGGATATAGTGAACAGTCTTTAATATTCAAATCACTGGCTAAACAGTTTCCGATATGTTATAGTAAATAGTAAACAAGATTCAGTAAATCCTCCCAGTAAACAGAAATTAGTAAGTTGAGACTAAGCATAACCCTACAATTAAATCATGCTATCATCGTTTCCACAGGAACACAAGTCGTCCGCTTTGGGGTGCACCCGTAGGCCATCGCCCCTCACGGCTTTCTTGGAGTGTGCCCTTAGGCCAAAACTCCAATTCGCATCCCCACTAGGACACAGCTAGATCTATGGCACTAATCAGCCACGTGAATAGTAACGCATGAAACTAGGGGCCTAAAGTCTCAACAAATCAATTTATATCTCATAAAGAACCTTTAAGGAATATTTCACAATATTAAAGTCTGCAAGTGAAGTGCAGTCTTAGTTAAACTGTGAAATGATTATTGTGGGATATTAAAGAATCTGAAGGGCGTAATAAATTACTCCAGAGATATATGAAATATCATGTGACGCATGTGGAATTAATGGCTCTCTCATAGTGAAGCAGAATTGGAGATGAATAAGGTGTTTTGCTGAGGCTTTCTTGCCTTTTTTATTCTTCTCTTTATCCATATTAATCAATACTAATAATCCACATAGCATCTTATCATATTTCTTCATCATGTCATGTATTAAAATTCATTTAATGCATGAAAAAAATTGCAGCTCAAGGTGACGTGAAAGTCTCCATTTTACATTTCCTTTACTTCTTTGTTTTATACTTCACAATTAAGACTCTAGCCATGTCAAACTTCCATTAATTCCATGTCCCTTTTACACTATATTTCCTTAATATTGTTGCTCATGAAGTCATGATTCGGCAGCCTTTAAAAAGGCTAGATGGAAACGTATTCAAGGCAGCAAATCGGTGTGGACTCCTCTTGACCGATTTGTGTGGCTTTGCTTCCTTTCTTTTCCTTGATAAATTTCCAGCCAATAGAATTTCAATGTATATATCTTCATTTACTTTATCTTTAAATATTATTTCCTATCTAATTTACACTTAACAAGCAGATTTGATCAGCCTTTAAAAGACTGAAGAAAATAACGTGTAGCAGCAGCAAAGTGGCATGGAAGTCCACTTTTGCTGCACCTTTGTTGACTTTCATTCTCCTTCTCCTCTAAGCATCATATGTTGCATTTGTACACCATAACACTCATGTTTCATTAGCCAAACTTATGGCTGGGCAGAGAATGGTATGAGCAGCAGCCATAAGTTACGTTGGAGTCCTCTTTGTTGCATGATTTTGTGGACTTTGTTTGCTTACTTTAGCCAATCATATTGGCTCCTATGTTATCATTAATTACCTCTTCTTCTTATTATTAATTTAGCATATTATTTTATAGACGTGTTTACAATTTCAGCCAATTTTCTCCAGCTGAGCATGCACATGACAGAGAGGAAGTCTTCAATTTCGGCTGCACCTTTCCTTAACTTTCTTCACACTGCTCTTTCTTCCCTTTAAAACTTTCCAGCCGTTCATACTAAAGTAGCAAAAGGAATTTCTTTTGCGTGTTGCCAATGTTTCTTGACTCTTCTTACCACCTTCATACCATTTCAACCAATCACAATTAATCCCATGTGAAACCATTTAGTAGAATTTTATCTTGAAAATTCTGCTTTCACACCTCTTTGAGGAGTAAACCGAACACTACATGCAGCCATGTAGTGGCGTGATTCACCATTCCTTGTTTTCTTTTGGTTAGTTATTTCCACCAATTAAATTTCCTTCATGTTTGTAAATTAACTCCCCTTCATCTAATACTATTTATCACTTATTTTTCATAAAAAATTAAATCACTTTCAAATGCAATACCGAGCACATGTAGCAGCCATGTAGTTGGCATAGAAGCTTCCCCCTCTTTGCTATATGATTCAAGTTTGATTCCTCTTTTCTTTGTATATTCCATACAACCATAATACATCACATGTGATAAAATTCTCTTTTCTCTTATTAATATTTTTGTTGA
This sequence comes from Heritiera fomes, assembly GCA_032173925.1. Taxonomy (NCBI): domain Eukaryota; kingdom Viridiplantae; phylum Streptophyta; class Magnoliopsida; order Malvales; family Malvaceae; genus Heritiera; species Heritiera fomes. The sequence goes on from JAPDPM010000009.1 coordinate 25,488,126, forward strand.
TATTTTATGCCATGGAATAGCTCTTCCATGCATAATTTTTCTGATTCTTTTTCTTCTCATATTTGTTTCAACTTTATACACTATACTACAATTCATGGATCCAAAAATTCCAAATTGAGGATGGAAATTCATTCCATCTTTATTTAAATTCCACTAAATAATTAAATTTCACTATCAATGATTCACAAGTATAGTGTACAGTGTAATAAAATGTGAGACCCGATTTTATTACACTGTACACTATACTTGTGAATCATCGATAGTGAAATTTAATTATTTAGTGGAATTTAAATAAAGATGGAATGAATTTCCATCCTCAATTTGAAATTTTTGGATATAAGTGAAATTCGGGGAGCCCGTAAAGGATATGATGCTATCTGGATAATTGTGGATAAATTAGCGAAGTCTGCTCATTCCTTGGCTATGAAATCTATTGATCCAATTATTGCCTTAGTCGAATTATATGTCAGGGAGATAGTGAGAGTACATGGTGTTCCAGCGAGCATTTCGTCTGACAGGGAGTTCTGCTTCGCATCTCATTGTTGAGAGAGTTCAAGAAGCTATGGGATCCCAACTGAGTTTTAGCACCGCGTTTTCTCCGTAGACTGACGGATAGTCCGAGTGTACGATATAAATGCTCGAGGATATGTGTGAGCGGGTGTATTTGATGTTAGGCTCTTGGGACGATCATCTACCCTGACAGAGTTGCTTATAATAATAGCTAACAGGCGAGTATTGATATGGTAACTTACGAGGTTTATATGGCAGACGATATAGATCCACGATAGCATGGGAAAAGTGGGAGACCGTAAGTTGTTAGCTCTCCATGTGGTTGAGCAGGTTCTTGAGATGTACGGGTAATTATGTATTTTGAAGATCTCACCCCCTAAAGACCAAATGAGATTCAATAAGAAAGGAAAGTTGAGTTCTTGATACATGGGATCAGTCGAGACCTTAGGTTGCGTAGGAGATGTGGCATATCGGTTAGCACTACTACCAGAGCTCTTATAGTGATAGGTCCGGATGAAATTTGGAGGACCAAATTCCTTAAGGAGGAGAGAAATGTGAGACCCGATTTTATTACACTGTACACTATACTTGTGAATTATTGAAAGTGAAATTTAATTATTTAGTGGAATTTAAATAAAGATGGAATGAATTTCCATCCACAATTTGGAATTTTTGGATCCATGAATTGTAGTATAGTGTATAAAGTTGAAACAAATATGAGAAGAAAAGAATCTGAAAAATTATGCATGGAAGAGCTATTCCATGGCATAAAATATCAACAAAAATATTAATAAGAGAAAAGAGAATTTTATATCACATGTGATGTATTTTGGTTGTATGGAATATACAAAGAAAAGAGGAATCAAACTTGAATCATGTAGCAAAGAGGGGGAAGCTTCTATGCCAACTACATGGCTGCTACATGTGCTCGGTATTGCATTTGAAAGTGATTTAATTTTTTATGAAAAATAAGTGATAAATAGTATTAGATGAAGGGGAGTTAATTTACAAACATGAAGGAAATTTAATTGGTGGAAATAACTAACCAAAAGAAAACAAGGAATGGTGAATCACGCCACTACATGGCTGCATGTAGTGTTCGGTTTACTCCTCAAAGAGGTGTGAAAGCAGAATTTTCAAGATAAAATTCTACTAAATGGTTTCACATGGGATTAATTGTGATTGGTTGAAATGGTATGAAGGTGGTAAGAAGAGTCAAGAAACATGGGCAACACGCAAAAGAAATTCCTTTTGCTGCTTTAGTATGAACGGCTGGAAAGTTTTAAAGGGAAGAAAGAGCAGTGTGAAGAAAGTTAAGGAATGGTGCAGCCGAAATTGAAGACTTTCTCTCTACCATGTGCGTGCTCAGCTGGAAAAAATTGGCTGAAATTGTAAACACGTCTATAAAATTATATGCTAAATTAATAATAAGAAGAAGAGGTAATTAATGGTAACATAGGAGCCAATATGATTGGCTAAAGTAAGCAAAGAAAGTCCACAAAATCATACAGCAAAGAGGACTCCAACGTCACTTATGGCTACTGCTCGTACCATTCTCTGCCCAGCATAAGTTTGGCTGATGAAGCATGAGTGTTATGGTGTACAAATGCAACATATGATGCTTAGAGGAGAAGAAGAATGGAAGTCAACAAAGGTGCAGCAAAAGTGGACTTCCATGCCACTTTACTACTGCTACACGTTATTTTCTTCAGTCTTTTAAAGGCTGATCAAATCTGCTTGTTAAGTGTAAATTATATAAAAAATAATATTTAAAGATAAAGTAAATGAAGATATATACATTGAAATTCTATTGGCTGGAAATTTATCAAGGAAAAGAAAGGAAGCAAAGCCACACAAATCGGTCAAGAGGAGTCCACACCGATTTGCTGCCTTGAATACGTTTCCATCTAGCCTTTTTAAAGGCTGCTGAAACATGACTTCATGAGCAACAATATTAAGGAAATATAGTGTAAAAGGCACATGGAATTAATGGAAGTTTGACATGGCTAGAGTCTTAATTGTGAAGTATAAAACAAAGAAGTAAAGGAAGTGTATAATAGAGACTTTCACGTCACCTTGAGCTGCAGTTTTCTTCATGCATTAAATGAATTTTAATACATGAAATGATGAAGAAATATGATAAGATGCTATGTGGATTATTAGTATTGATTAATATGGATAAAGAGAAGAATAAAAAAGGCAAGAAAGCCTCGGCAAAACACCTTATTCATCACCAATTCTGCTTTACTACGAGAGAGCCATTTTGGAGTTGAGTTGTGTTCTGTTTTGGCCATTTTTTTGCCTGATAAAATTCATAGATTAATAGTTAACCTCTTAATCTTAATATCCAATCTTTCCTCCATCATTTAAGCATCAAAGGAAGAAGAGAGGAAGGCTGAAACCAAAACAGAAAATAAAATTCTGTTTTGGGGAACTACAATCGGTCAAGGTAAGGAATTTAATCCTCTTGGTTTTGTGATATTCAATAACTTATTTATATGTTTCTAAGCATGAGAAACATGATGATAATATTAATTTTAGTTAAATTCCATTGGATCATGGAATTTGTATAAATTAGATTTTGATATTGATTTAACAAAAACAAAGGAATTATGTTAGATGATGGTGATGAGAAAGGAAATTATAGAATACAACTAATGGAGGAAGAAGCTTAGAATTAAAAGGATTGAAAAGAGAATTTTGACTAATGAGGAAACCTACGGTTGAACATGGAAAAATGGAGGCATTTATGGCTTCATGCAAAGAAAATGGCAATAGGAGTTCACGTAGAGGAGTCTTCAATGGGAACCAAAACCATGGAAAGAAAAATTAAAAGTCAATAAAAGTGGCCAAGATGGTGTTCGGCCATGACCATTGGAGGCTCAAAGATAAGCTGAAAAGTGAGAGTTTTAGTAGAGAATAATTCTAGAAATTAAAAGAGAATTTTCGGTCCAATTAAAACCGAAAAAGGAAGTGGAACGAAGAAGTTGATTTTAAATACCAGTATAATTTATACTGGTTCTATTCATAACATGAAGTTAGTGGCTGCATTTTATGAATTTTAGTAGTTTAAAAATAAGAAGAAAATTATTAATAATTTTCGATAAAATTATTTTGTAGCCGAGAAGTACAATTTCGGTAGACGCAACCGGGAAGCTCGGTTTCATAAGACCAATTAAGGGAGTAGTATGTGAAGTAAAATGCATGTCTTGTGGAGTAAAATGTTATAAAAATATTGAGAAAATGATTTGGTTTGAGACATGCATTAGTTTGATAAACTGTTTTCACAGACAATGATTTGGGCGAGTTATAAAGCCGACCCCTATGTTGTTTTCTGGGTGAACCAAAGATAGGCGACCCCTGTTTTAATAAAATCCGGGCGAGCCAAAGATAGGCGACCCCTTTTATATAATTCTTGGCGAGCCAACAGTAGGCGATCCCTTGTATTTTTTACAGAAAAATATTTTGTGGGCGACCCCCAGTTCAACACGGTATGAGAGCCACAGTGGGTAATGTTAGTTCGCCACATGGGCGAATAAAACATGCGAATTCAATCCACTGCGATGGGCGACTGTAATGGGCGAGCTGGTAAGGGGCGAGCCGGTTTAACTTGTGTTTTTCTCATACGAAAAATGGTCAGATTACAGGCTGTTTTTACTGTGTCTTGTAAACAGAAAATATAATACCTTTTTGAAAAACGATCATTTTTAAGAAATGATGAAATGTGTGAAATATTCCTTAAAGGTTCTTTATGAGATATAAATTGATTTTTTGAGACTTTAAGCTCCGAGTTTCATGCGTTACTATTCACGTGACTGATTAGTGCCATAGATCTAGCTGTGTCCCAGTGGGGATTCGAATTGGAGTTTTGGTCTAAGGGCACACTCTGAGAAAGCCGTAAGGGGCAATGGCCTACGGGTGCAACCCAAAGCGGACGACTTGTGTTCCTGTGGGAACGATGATAGCATGATTTAATTGTAGGGTGATGCCTAGTCTCAACTTACTGATTTCTGTTTACTGAGAGGATTTACTGAATCCTGTTTACTGTTTACTATACTATATCGGAAACTATTTAGCCAGTGATTTGAATATTAAAGACTGTTCACTATATCCACTGTTTATCTATTGGGTATGCTGTTAGGGAAAATAAACATTTTGTGGTATATAGTTTTGATTTATAAAGCAGCATACAACTCCTTTACTGAGCACATTATCGCTCATCCCCTTATTTTCACTCCCCAGGTTATTGATTTGGATTAAACGGTTTACCTTCCAGAGTTTTCGGCTGCTAGAGTCAGCAGATATACGATATTGAAGGTACATTGTATTCTTTTATATATTCAGTAAAATTGTACAGTACTACTTTAATTAAAAAGGGAATGTAGGTTATCTCAAAAATTTTGAGGTTTTAATAGTTCTATTTTGGTACTGAAATGAAAGTACCTTTTATTTCTTAAGGGGTTAATAGAGTGTTAAGCATTATAGACAGCCCAACCGGTAAAAATGTGTGAATAAGAGTAAAATGTCTGATTTACTGTAGATTCGGGATGTTACATTGACACAGATTGTGAACAATGCTTTCAATGTCGAAGAGTTCAAACCTGTTCCTTCCTTGGCTGATTCCCAGATTTCACTAGTAGTCGCATGGCCGACAGTGATGGCTGTTTCAGTGGATGAAGAAGAGGCCATTTCTGGAATTAAAATCAGGCAAGAAATTTAGGGTTCAGAGGCTTTGATACCATGTCGAAATTAGAGAGAAAGATTGAGAGAACAATGATTTTCCACTTATTTTCTAAAAGTATCGTGTACAGGAATAAATAATAGATAGGTATAGAGAGTGTAATTAACTAAGGAAACAAACAACTAAGGAGATTTTGAAACACTAGGAAATTGAAACAAATAAAACATAAAATAGGAAACTAAATTCCTAGAAACTAGGAAGACAAACTCCAATAATTCTGCAGTGTTAGTTTGTCTTCTCATATGCATAGTTTTGACGAGCTATTTCAATTGATCAAGATCTAAAAGTACATATGTTTTCCAGGTTCTGGATTGGGTGTTGGGGCATAATGAAGCACTATTTAGGCGGGCTCAACTAAAAGCCCTTGTCTCTATCCACAGCCAGGAGGTAAGTCAATTTGATTACTGCACATTACACTATGTAGTAGTCCCTTGACAAAGTATGCTAATTTGTCTATAAATCTATAACTGGCGGAAGATTACCATTACATCACTTGTCTCTTTCTTCATAATGAAGATTTCTTTCTTAATCTAATTATTTAGGCTGGCAAAGGAGGTGAGCTCACTCATGATGAAACAACAATTATTAGCGGAGCCCTAGATTTGACTGAAAAGGTGTGTATCACAATGGTCACTTACCTTGCAAAAATGGAATATTATGAAATAATATAACTTCAGAATTTGCAAATTCATTTATTTCCATCATTGTGACTTCACTAGCACCATTTTGAGAAAACTTCATCATTTTTCTTAACATCTTAAACTAATTTTTCCTGCCTTATTATAATATTTCGACAGACTGCTGAGGAGGCTATGACGCCTATAGAATCAACTTTCTCTTTAGATGTCAATGCAAAGTTGGACTGGTAATTTTTGCTCCTCAATTCATACTATAATTTAATAAAAGAAGGATTATTACATTAATCATTATAAGTTCTAAAATTTGTATTTCATTCAACCAATCCCCTCCCCTAAATCTGTCATAAAGAAAAAGACACACGCACGCGCGCACGCACACATGCATATACACACAGACACATACATACATACACACATGTTGAAACTTATTTCCACTTTTCCTATATAAGTGCATGAGCAATTTACATTTACTTAACTGTAGATGCATGTTGACTAGCATGTTGATTGTTGCTTTTCTATCATAAAGCTTTTTTTTATGTGTTAGTGCTGTCTAGAGTAACAATGTAGTTGCTGAATCTGTTCCTTGTGTTTTTAAATCCTAGTGAATGTTAAAAAGATTTATTTAGTAAGTTTCTCACTCCGCCCTCTCTCTCTGGTCTTTAATCTTGAATTTCCCCAGGGAGGCAATGGGTAAGATTCTTGCTCGCGGTCATAGCCGAGTCCCTCTCTACTCTGGGAATCCCAGAAACATTATTGGACTTCTGCTGGTATGTGTTTGACTTAAGATTTTAGATGAAGTCTCATAGTGTTCATGCATATCGGGTTCTAAAGCCTTGATGATCTTGTCAGTTATCTTGCTTATTCTGTATTTCTAAACTTGTTTGAATATTGGAATAAGGTAAAAAGCCTTCTCACTGTACGCCCTGAAACTGAGACACCAGTCAGTGCCGTTTCCATTCGGAGAATTCCAAGGTTTCTTAGTTATTCATAAATAAGCTCATCATTTCTATTTGGTGACAAGTATAAAATATCCAGCTAGTCTAGAACTCATGCATGGGATGTTTCTGCAGGGTTCCAGCTGACATGCCTCTGTATGATATACTGAATGAGTTTCAAAAGGGCAGCAGTCATATGGCAGCTGTTGTCAAGGCCAAAGGAAAAAATAAGAATCTTTCTCCAACAGTTGATGGACACAAACTTGAAGAAAACAAAGTCTCCAGTTTAGACTCTCAACTGACTACTCCTTTACTATCCAAGCTGGATGAGAAGCCAGAGAGCATTGTTGTTGACATTGATAAGTCTCCAAGGCCTGCAAATTTATACAGGCAAGATGTTGCAACAAATGGATTATCTATCACATCAGAGGATATTGAAGATGGTGAAGTGATTGGTATTATCACCCTAGAAGATGTTTTTGAAGAACTTCTGCAGGTAAATTAGAGTCCCTTGTGATCTTGTTTCTTTTCTACTGGTTTTTTCTTAATTGGCTGCTGATTTTCTTTCCAAACACAGGAGGAAATAGTGGATGAAACAGATGAATATGTTGATGTGCATAAAAGGTATTGGAATGTTAGATCTTTAATACAACAATTATCTCCAAAAGAACAAAAAATAAAAATGAAGTCTATCTCATTTATTTTTGCAGAATCCGTGTTGCTGCAGCTGCCGCTGCTTCGTCAGTGGTGCGGGCACCATCAAGTCGAAGGCTAACTGCTCAAAAGGGAGTGGTAAGGAAACATTACATTTATCGTTCTCTTTCTGTTTTTTGTCAGTGTAATGGATGGATCTGTTCCATATTGTTTCGAGGCAGCCAGTGAGCAGATATCTTCAAGGGTTTTGAAACTAATATTAAATATCAATTTTTGATAAAGAATTTCTTTAGAACTAAATTGAAAAAGGAAAAAAAAAGGGAAAAGTTTTGAATCTAATTATAAAATACCAAAGTTTTAATGGTTTTATTGTGCCAACTAAATTGAAAAAGAGAAAAAAGAACCAAATACAAAGTTTCTTTGGGTATTAAAAATATATGATGGTATCTAACAAAAGTTAAATGATTACTTTTTCATTTAATAGTTTTTAAGTGAAGAACAAAAGCTCTATAATGGACTGACAAGTGGTACAGTCTTGATAACTTCTTGCTTCTCTAGCTTTAATGGTCCGCATTGGACCAAGCATATTTTCAGAAACAGAAAAGACTGAGATCTTGAAATTTGTCCAAGTTCTTTGAATTGCGCTTTTATAAGGTGGTATGGGATTCATGGAGAAATGATCACCACAGCTAGAGACTAATGCAACCAATGGAGTCTTTTTATCAAGAGATAGTGAAACTGAGATAAATAGGAGGGAATAGAAGTTTTCCATGGGGAGCAATCTACAAATCTAAGGCTCTAACCAAGACTGTTTTTCTAAATTGGGAGGCATCTTGAGAAGAATGTTGATCATTGGTAAATTCACAAAGAGAGAAAAAAATTATTCCGAATAGATATGCTTGTTTAGGATGGCTGTGGAATTAGTTTATTTACATTTGAGTTGCTTGCAGCCTGAGACAGGTTTGTTCCTTAGCTTCAGCTGTGTTTAGCATTGGTGGCCTGGAATGATGTATGCGCTTGTATGAGTAGAAAAGGAAAAAGTGATAGATTTAATCCTTCTTTATATTTTAGCTCCTGTGGACGAAGAAATAGAAAGGATTCTGAGGGCGTAGAATTTCTCATAGAAAAGTTTTTAAATGTTGGTGTCACTCTTTCTTATTTTAGCGGGCAGAGACACTAAGAAGCAAAAAGTGCTGTAGACTCTATTGATGCTTTGGCCTTTTACAAGGGTTGCCACCCCTTTGGCCCTTTGCTGTTTTTCCATTATAAAATTAATAAAAAAAAAAGGAAAGAAAACATATATCACCACAAAATTGATTAGCGGGTTAGTGACAAATTACATGTGCAAATAAGTTTATGGTTTCAGAATAGCTGAGACTTTTCTGGCAGTAATCTAAAAGTAATTTTATTTTGTAAGTATCCAAATTTCTTTACGTTTCTGGAGTTTGATATTGGTGTTTCTTTTGTTTTTATTACCCAGGGAATCCAAAGTAAGCAAGGTCAAGCCCCAAAAAAACCCTCAGAAGGTGATTCAAACTCCCCTAAGGTGCAAGGTACACATGCTGACAACAAGAGATGAAACAACTATATGCTTTTCGGGAATTGATGCCAGTGATCCTGAGGGGCTAGTTTTTTTAAAGAGGTGGAAAAGTGAAAATAAATGCTTCTTCATAGAAGTCATTCCCATGTCTTACTGAACATTTTTGTGCACTACGGTTATTTAAATATATGCATGTCAACCAAAAAATGTAATTAGTGTTGGCTTTCGTTGTTTCGATTTATCATGTCATATACGAAAATACGCAACGGATTAGAAAAACAACAGAAACCAAAATCACGAGGATCATGTAACAAGATTAATTTCGGGATAGAATCTAATCTTTTGGTGTACTCATGTAGGAATATTCGACTTTTGAATATGGCAACCTACGAACAGCCCTTGATTTATCGTTAACTCAAGACTCCTAGCTGAGAGAAGCCCTTTAACGATATTCACACGAATAGGACGTAAAACAAGACCTTTGCCTGAGTCAAGATGTGATCAGAAGCAAAGGGAAGAGGAAGGGAATTGTTTTCTGAGAGTGCTAGCTCTAAGAGGTAGAACGACCATAAAAAATATTTTGTTCTTGTTATCTAACTTTTAGACTTAATGTTGTTTTTATAGTGTCTCTTAACAAAACCCTAAAAAGTCCTTAGCCTTAGTCCAACTAAATTAGGTCTTTTGGACCCTTTAAAATTATTTAATCCAAATCCAATTAATTGTAGGGTATACTCTAACAATCTCCTACTTGCACTACAACCAATTAGTTATGCATTTGGATTAATAATTTGGTCTGTCCATGAATTATTATATTAATAATTCATAATTATAATCTAATTATAATTGAAAAGATCAAAATACCTTTTAGTAATCTCGGGCTAAAATTACTATTAATTAAATCTCGAATTATAGTTGAAACAAGATTCTAGTCTCACTAAGAATCCTTCTTGTACTAGGATTCATCACATGGATCGAACTCCAATTACCTTGTCTTGGTCATACCCTTATTGTATGTGACCTTTTAGGTTTCCATTACGTTGGCAGTGATTCAGAATCTCATTCATAAATCACAAGCCAAGATTGGCATTTAGCAATGCATCATGGCTACTCAAGTAATGAAAATGTTGGTGAGTTGACGACAACCTTTAAATGAGCAATTACTATATAATTCGATACTTTTGTCACCTAATATCTCAGTTGAACATAAAGTATGGAACGTGTCATCTCTATTAAAGTTCAACTTTATTGTTTCTCAATCTTAAGATAAATGATTTAATCAAATGAATTCAAGATCTCATCTTAAATCTCATTTGTATTGTGGCCACAGATTTTCAATCATTAATCTTGATTGAGAGTCCTTGAGATATAGACTCTTGTTACCAAGAGGGACAAATCATATCTTGATCACTCACAACCCTCATATGATTCATGATGTACCCAATTACTGTCTTACTTGCAACCTTTATTGAGTTACGTTTACCAGCATCAAAGTATACCAATCCACACATAGGCTACTATGGTGATATCAAGTCTAAGGATCACATATACCATTGCCATTTGAGAACATCTAATGACACTCAATGTAACGATCCACATAGAGTTCTCAAGATGGGTCAATCCAGTGTATTCATTCACAATGATCACATATGTGTTGATCTGGATATCACCATATCCATGACTTATGAGATCAGTCACCCAAAGGAATCTAACACATGTTAGTCTTGCCGTATCACTGATGTCCCTTCTCAGTGATACTACGACCAAGGATATTTAAGAATAGTATTCTTTGTATCATAAGGATCTCATTATCAAAGTCATTACTTTGATTCCTTTGATATGAATCCACTATTCTGGGGACTTTATCATTTGATTATGACTTGATCAAATTAAATATAGTCAATAATGATAAATACCTGCCATGTATTATTAAATAACATAAATAATCACAATGTCTTAAGTGTACTATAAGTCCAAATACAATTAGCTCATAGCACATACACTAACATTCTCTCACTTACACTATAGCCAATCGATCATGGAAAGACTTGAGTATCTGTTTGGACCATTGGTGAGACCAAGATTTCTTAGCTTGTTCAATGGCTCCATTGTTGTCACAATAGAGTACTAATGGATTAGTAATGAACTTCTTAATCCAAACAATTTCCTTATTTGCATCTAATGCAGCTATACTCAATCGTAGAATCCGCCACTGTCTCTTGTTTAGAACTTTTCCAACTCAACAGTGCCATCATTTAGGCAAAACACATAGCCAAATTGTGACTTAAAGTCATCCTTATTTGACTAGAAACTGGCATCAGTGTAACCATTTATAATGAGCTCGTTCTCTCCTTCATAGACTAAGAAAGCATCCTTAACCTTCTCAAGTACTTAAGGATGTTCTTAACTGTTATCTAGTGACGCTCACCTAGGTCAGCTTGATACCTACTCACCATGCTTAAAGCATGGGAAACATCAAGCCTTGTACATAACATGGCATACATGATGGATCCAATAGCTGAAGCATATGGAATCTTAGCTATTTTATCTCTCTCATCTTATGTTTTAGGACACGTCCTTTGGGAGATAAATGCCATGAGACATAGGTAAAAACCCTTTCTTGGATTCTTCCATGTTGAACCTTTTCAACACTTTGTCAATATATGTACTTTGACTTAGACCTAGCAGCCTACTCGATCTATCTCTATAGATCTTTATTCCAAGGATATAGGCTACTTCTCCTAAGTCTTTCATGGAGAAGAAATTCCCTAGCCAAGTTTTGATAGATTGTAGGGCAGGAATGTCATTTCCTATGAGTAGTATGTCATCCACATATAACACTAGGAATATGACAACACTCCCACTAACCTTTTTTGTAAACACAAGATTCATCTTCATTCTTGATGAAGCCAAACTCTTTGACTATCACATCAAAACGAATGTTCCAGCTTCGAGAAGCTTGCTTCTCAAGCTCTTGACGTATCATATTAGACCTACGCAGGCCTTGTGTTTCTAGAGTTATTTCCTGTTCCACAACATCTTGTGGGACTTGCTCCTGTTCCACTAAAGGTTCAATGACATTTTGTGGTTCTTGAACCTTTTCAAGCTCTATTTTCTTCCCACTAGTTCTTTTAAAAGGAAGTCCTTTTCTAGAAAGACACCCTACTGAGCCACAAACACTTTGTGCTCTGTGGGATTATAGAAATAATATCCTTTTGTCTCTTTAGGATACCCCACAAATATGCATTTATCAGATTTAGGTCCTAATTTGTTTGAGACTTGTCTTTTGACATAAGCCTCACAACCCCAAATCTTTAGAAAAGACAGATTAGGTTTTTTTTTTAGTCCACATCTCATGTGGTGTCTTTTCAACAGCTTTAGTAGGAACACGATTTAGTGTGAATGCTGCTGTCTCTAAAGCATAACCCCAAAAAGAGACAGGGAGGTCAGATAGACTCATCATGGATCGAACCATGTTTAACAAAGTCCAATTCCTCCTCGTAGATACACCGTTCCATTCAGGTGTACCAGTTGGAGTGAGTTGTGGAACTATTTCACACTCCTTTAAATGATCTATAAATTCTAGGCTCAAATACTCTCCACCGCGATCTGATCGGAGTGTCTTGATATTCTTGCCTAGCTGGTTTTATACTTCATTCTTGAATTCTTTGAACTTTTCAAAAGATTCTGACTTGTGTCTCATTAAATAAACATAGCCATATCTACTGTAGTCATCAGTAAATGTGATGAAGTATTGGAACCCTCCTCTAGCCTGTGTGGTTAATGGACCACATACATCTGTATGTATGAGCTCTAATAAACCACTAGCTCTTTCACTTGTTCCTGTGAAAGGGGCCTTGGTCATTTTACCAAGCAAACAAGATTCACATACATCATATGATTCAAAATCAAATGAATCTAAGTGTCCCTCTTTGTGGAGCATAGATATGCGTTTTTCGTTTATGTGACCAAGTCTACAATGCCAGAGTAATGTAGGGTAATCTCATTACTTTTTGACCTCTTGAAATCAACACTGTATATGTGATTAACTAAATCTAGAACATACAATCCATTCATAATGGAAGCATTGCCATAGAAAATATCATTAAAGTAAATTGAACAACTATTGTTTATTATTTTAAAAGAAAAACCTTTCTTGTCTAAACAAGAAACAGAAATAATGTTCTTGGCAATTGTTGGAACATAATAACAATTAACAAGTTCTAGAATTAAGCCCGAAGGCAAAGATAAGTTAAATGTTCCTACAACTAACGCAGCAACTGTTGCTCCATTTCCAACTCGTAGGACCACCTCGCCCATTCATGTAAATGTGAGAACCACATCCAGTATCTAATACCCAAGATGAAGAAGTAGACAAATTTATCTTAATCACATATATACCTGAGATGGAAGTCTCACTTCCTTTCTTTTTCTTCAGCTCCTCAAGGCACATAGTGCAATTTCGCTTCCAATGACCAGTCTTATTGCAATGGAAGCATTTTCCTGTCTTAGCAACTCCACCAGATGGCTTGAGTTTCTTGGCCTTTTCCTTCTTGTTACCATTGGGCTTGGGCTTACCTTTATGCTTGCCTTTGCCTTGGATTTGGTCTTGTCAATCACCATAACAGAAGTAGGCCCTGACTTCTTCAAGTCCTGCTCAGCAGTTCTCAACATATTTGAGCAATTCTGCCAGTGTCTTATCCATACTGTTCATGTTGTAGTGCAACACAAACGAACTATAGCTATCCGGTAAGGATTAAAGGATGAGATCAACTGACAACTCTTTATGCATGGTGAAGCCCAGTGCTTCCAGCCTCTCAATGTACCTAATCATATTAAGTACATGAGTGTGCACCGGAGCACCCTCAGCCATCTTGCTCTGGAAGAGCGCCTTAGACACCTCATAACGTTCGTGCCGTGCTTGCTCTTGGAACATTTCCTTGAGATGTTCGATCATATCAAACGGTTTCATATTCTCATGTTGCTTCTGGAGTTCAGAACTCATGGAAGCTAACATCAGGCACTGTACGTCAATGGCATCATCTAAATGCTTTTGATAAGCTTGCTTATTAATAGCAGAAGCATTCTGTCGGGGTTGAGCAGGGATCGCATGCTCTAGAACATATAACTTCTTTTCTTGAGTGAGGACTATCCTCAAATTTATATACCAGTCTAAGAAGTTTGCCCCAACCAACTTGTTATCCTTCTCAAGGATAGAATGAAAGGATAAATTGTTGTTTGCCATGATAATTCTACAATAATAAAATATGCAAGTAACATTGTAATTAAAATTATTAATTATGATCTTTTAATTAAATGAATTACTCCTACTATTTTTCTCAAGCTAATAGCCCTCACTATCAACTCGGGAAGCCCTTTCGCCTAGACTTCCTAGTGGGCTAAGATCCATATTTGGTCCCATTATGACTTTAGCTGAGCTAATGCGTCCAATAAGATTATTTAGGTAGACAACTCTTGTCAATTGCATCTCATGCAACTCCTGGATAGTTGGGTGAACAACTCTTGTTCTAACTCATCATATGGGTTAAAGCCCAACCTATGCCTCTAAATCTTATTAGGTTTGACTGAACCAATGCCTTAATTTGATTTAGTTAAGTCTAACCCAATACACTTGGAGATAACTATTATCTCATGCAATGTGAATTCCTAAGGTAGGTATGGCATTGACTGAGCCAAAGTAGCACAATACCGAACAAAGTCTCTTTCACATGCATCGTATTGGAAGGCATCTTTATTTGTTATTTTTGACTTAATATTTATTTTGAGGGATTTTTAATTTTACCATCTCACCTAGCATGCTTTTCTAACATATATATCAACATATATAAGTAAAAGCGTAAAATTAAACGTGACATGGTTATGGCCTTTCTATTACAAAAAAACCTAGGGATACATTATTTTTCTAAATGCCTTCTCCTTGATTTCCCTTCAAGCGTCACCTTGGTTCACCTTGGCTCCGAATCATCTTGGCTCCAAATGTTGTACATTTTACAAGATAATCCTAATTTATCTATGTAACTATTACATAAATAAATTACAAATAAATCAAGGCTCATGGGCTCAATTTAAATTTATTTAAATTAAATTACAACTCATGTAAACCTAGGCTCATAACCATGCACCATGCAATCATCCATATCGCATAAGAATCAAGCATCAAGCATACATAGCAATATCACATATTAGTTTGCATGCTTCCTAATTAAAATCTAATTTTAATTAATCAAATTTTAATTAATTTTAGGTATCAAGGGTTGTTTTAATTTTAATTCTCAAAATTTAATTTGGGCTTAATTGAAATTTTAATCTTATTAAAATCTTAAAACCATTGGATAACTCTTATCTATTTTAAAATATTTTATTTTAAAACAAAAAATTTATAAAGATAACTCCTTTTAAAATTTTAATCTCATTAAAATCTCAAAACTATTGGATAACTCTTATCTAATTTAATACAGGATATATATATTTTATTTTAAAACAATTTTATCAAGATAATGTTTTTGAAATTTTAATCTTATTAAAATCTCAAAACTATTGGATAACTCTTATTCAATTTAATATTTTATTTTAAAAAATATCTTTCTATAAAATATATTTAATTTAAAACTCTTATCAAGATAACTTTTATCCTAATTTATTTTATATATTTTAAATAAAATAATAACAAGTATTATTTTTTTTTGCAAGGGTGGCAACTATTTTAAAAAATATCTTTCTATAAAATATATTTAATTTAAAACTCTTATCAAGATAACTTTTATCCTAATTTATTTTATATATTTTAAATAAAATAATAACAAGTATTATTTTTTTTTGCAAGGGTGGCAACTACAAGATTGCCTATAGTTTTTTTTTAAATATATAATTGTCTTACAATTTTCAAAATTTGTTTAGGTCGCCCAAATGAATTTTAAAAATTAAAATCAAATCCGTAACAACTTACAATAAAACAGCATCACCACGAATCGAATTCGCTATCCCGAAAACCGTTTGCACACTAGCTCTGATACCACTGTTGGGTTTCGTTGTCTCGATTTATCATGTCATACACGAAAATATGCAGCGAATTAGAAAAACAACAGAAACCAAAATCACCAGGATCATGCAACAAGATTAATTTCGGGATAGAATCTAACCTTTTGGTGTACTCGTGTAAGAATATTCGACTTTGGAATATGACAACCCACGAACGGTCCTTGATTTATCGTTAACTCAAGACTCCTAGCTGAGAGAAGCCCTTTAACGGTATCCACACGAGTAGGACGCAAAACAAGACCTTTGCTTGAGTCAAGATGTGATCAGAAGCAAAAGGAGGAGGAAGAGAATTGTTTTCTGAGAGTACTAGCTTTAAAAGGTAGAACGACTATAAAAAATATTTTGTTCTTGTTATCTAACTTTTAGACTTAATGTTATTTTTATAGTGCCTCTTAACAAAACTTTAAAAAGACCTTAATCTTAGTTCAACTAAATTAGGTCTTTTTGACCCTTTAAAATTATTTAATCTGAATCCAATTAATTGTAGGGCATACTCTAACAATTAAAACTTCAGAGTGTTTTAGGCTCAGGCTTTTTTTTTTCCTGGGTGGTCCAATATGGATTTGAACCATGATTTTATACAGCTGCTTTTGCATCTTGTTTCTGGTGCATTTTGCCTCATTAATTATTTGTTTAGCATATCGCTAGTATGGAAAGTGGAAACTAGACGAAGATGGAAAACCCACCTAAATTCAGTTCTGGAAATATCTTTGTAATTTGAATTTATCGATTGCTTATTCTTCCTAACCATAAAATTTTCTCCATTTTTTTCTGCTTTGCCTAAACTTGGGGAATAACAACATCAAGTTGACGGGCAGTCGTAAAACAAAAGGAAATGGCTGTTTTTTAGATTTCTTTTCCTCTCTCTCAAGGAGAAGTCTCTGGATTACACTCTAATCATGATAAGATTACAAGAGGAATTTTTTTTTTGGTGCAAAGAGATTAAAATTTATTGCATCACTAGTCTATTACATCCAACTCCCATCAAGTCATCTTGTAACAAACAGACAACTCCTGAAGGAGGATCTTTAACAATCAAAGTATCAACCCTACAAGCTTGTGCCAGATTTGCTATAAAATCAGCACATTTATTAGCTTCATGATAAATATGAGAAATCAAGCATTCCCAGTCACTTTCCAACAATTCCTGGCAAGCCTTCACTATGTTACGATATAGATCACGATCCTTTGCTGGATTCAAAATCCTCTGGACAGCCAGCAATGAATTTGACTCTACAAGCACTTTCCTAAAACCAGCATCCCAGGCAACTTGGAGACCAGTTAAAATAGCAAAGAGTTCCGTCTTCAACACTGTACTCCAATCAACTCTCCTTGCAAATCCAGAAAGCCATGCTCCCCTACTATCTCTAACATTCACCTTAATATAGTCAAACGGTGGTCGAGACCAAGATAATTATTTCCCTCCTCCGGCCAAGTAAAACCCTCATCAAAAACCACTTTATTCCGCCGAAGCCATATGAACCAGCAGATAAGAGCTAAATAAAACAGCCCACTGAGTCTGTAATTCAGGCACATGGTCGTTCAAACTAAACCATTGTTTCAAATTCATCTCAATCCAAAAGCCTGGTTACTTTGAAAAAACCCACTTGGACCAAATAAAACGAGAAAGCTGGCAATCTCTAAACACGTTAGACTATTCTCCAATTCCCTCATGCACCTTGGACACCTAGCATCTTCAGAAATGTTCCTTTTAACACATTGCTCCTTAGTCAATAAACGATCATGCAGCAATAGCCAAAGAAAATATTTAACTGTCGGTAACACTTCCAAACTCCACACTCTCCTCCATTCAAAATCAACCATAGAACTATCACGCAATAGATTATAGGCAGATTTAACCGAAAATTCTCCACACGACGAATTAGTCCAGAAGACCTTGTCCACATCATCTTGTGCAGTAACAACCAGCTTTACTCCATTTAAAACAGTAGTTGACAGAAAACTTAACTTGTCCACATTCCATTCACCATTAGGTAGCAGAAAATCCGCCACTCGAGCATCCGAATCGCTGTTAAGAGGCACAACAGGGCACTTGTCCAACAGAGGCTTATCACCTAACCATTTATCTTTCCAAAATGACACCCTCTGTCCATCCGCTATCAACCAAGCCGATCCCTTCATAACCACTTCCTTGCCCTACTCTATACTCCTCCAAGTTGAGGAGGCGTGCTTACACTTTGTTGCTTGCAAAAAGGAGGTCCCTTTTAAATATTTAGACTCCAAAATTTTAGCCCATAAACCAATGTCACCTGTCTCTAAACGCCACCCAAGTTTGGCTAAAAGCGCCTCATTCATATCTTTTGCTGTCCTTAGGCCAAAACCACCCTCCTCCTTAGGTGTGCAAACAGTTTTCCATTTGACCAAAGGAATTCGCCTCTTAGAATCTGTTGAACCACAAAGAAAATTCATATTGAGCTTATCAATACCCTTATGAACTAAAGCTGGAAGCATGGCTGTTTGCATTGAGTAGTTTGCTATTTTTACTAGACACCGCCTGCACCAAAGTAGCTCGTCCTGCCAAAGAAAACTGATTAATCTTCCAAGCTGACAACCTTTTTCTAACTTTATCCAACAAGTATTGGTAGGTTGCTTTGCCAATTCGCTTGGAATGAATTGGCACTCCTAGATAAGTTCCAAAGTCCTTACTTCATTTCATACCCGATAAAGCTTTAATCTCCTTTACCATAGTAGACGAGACACTAGGTGAAGTGATAAACTTGGACTTACTACTATTTACCTTCTGTCCAGAAAACATACAAAAGGTATTTAAGCAATCCATGATTACCCTACATTGTTTTACCGTAGCCTTCTCGAATAAGACCAAATCATCCGCAAAAAAAAGATGTGACAAAGAAGGACCACCACGAGATAGAGAAATTGGTTTCCAATCCCCTTTATTTACTGCCAATTTAATCAAATTAGAAAACTTCTGTAAACATAATACAAATAAGTAGGGAGATAAAGGATCATCTTGTTTTAAATCTCTGCTCGGTTTAAAATAGGACGTGAGTTCGCCATTCCACAAAATATTCATTTCTATGGAAGTTACGCAAAACATAATTAAGTCGACTAAGTGTGGTGGCAACATGAGATCCATTAACACCCACTTCAGAAAGCTCCAAGTTACTCTATCATAGGCCTTTATCAATCTTCATTATCAAATCACCCACTTTCCCTTTTCTCCTCTTAATGGAATGCATAACCTCTTGCATAATAACAATATTGTCTGAGCTACTTCTACCAAGTATGAAGCTACCCTGGGAAGGAGCTATTAAAGTTGTCAAAACGGTCTTAACCGGTTCACCACTATTTTGGAGATGAGCTTCACCACTACATTGCACAAACTTATGGGCCTAAAATTAGAAACATTTATTGGATGTTCAATTTTAGGAATAAGAACTACAAGCACCCTACTAAGTTCAGGATTAAAACGTTCTGAAGCAAAAGCTTCCTGTATAAATTGGCAAACAGAAGATTTAACAATCTCCCAATTGGATTTATAGAACACCGCTTGAAAACCATCCGGTCCTGGTGATTGGAAAGAAGGCATCGAGCACAATGTTTTATAAATTTCATCCACCGGAGGCATCGCACCCAGACCCAGCAACTGGCTTATCTCTAACTTACAACACGATCTAGGACACCAAGACTCAATATCCTCCTGTATAGGATCAACTAAATACAACCTCTGGAAGGAACCACTTACTAGCTGTTTAAGCTTACAAGGGGAATTATGATATCCTAAATCAAAAAAAAAAGTATTGCTGGTCCTGTTCTTGGCCTCTCTTAAGAGTAAGTAATAATTGAGGTCTAAGACTAACTAATGCGGTCTCGAGTAGGTTGATTGTGTTAAATCTGAAGAGCTATTCTATAAGAAAGCCTCTCAAGCAACTTTTTTCTGATGTCTACCATAATTTTGGTTCTTAAGGTGTAATTGAACTGAATCAAGATGATTTAGTATCATAATCGAACTCGAAAAACTTGAAGCTGCTTGAATTCAATCAAACTTGATTTTTTGAATTTCGATTGTGATTCAACAAAATACTTAAGTTGCCCAACTTTAACTCGATAGACTCGAACTCGATTCGATATATTTCATTTATCAATTTTTAACTATATATTATTTAACTATATATTATAAGGAGAAAATAGTAAATTGATAACAAAATATTAAATGTACATAAAAAAAGCTCGACAAATTTCGCTAGTCGCTTAAGCCAAATATTAAAAAGTTCGAACTCGGTTCGATTCATTATTTAAGTAGTTCCACCTCAGTTCCAAAATAAAATGAGTTAAACTCAAAAAATTGTCGAATCCATTTCTAATAGCTCACAAATAATTTGATTTGTTTACACTTCTAGTCTCCATGAACAAAATGTCCATGTCAAGAAAGCAATAGGATTTTATCACAATACTGAATTTTGTTATGCCAATCAATTTGTTAATAATTGGAGTTATTGAGAGTAGTGATCATGGTTGTGCTAGATAGAAGAATTGGAAAGAAACTTTTGAGGTAAAAACAACCCATCATACTTTACAAAAACAACATTTTACACAATCTGTACACATTCTAGCTAACCTACCCACAATTTGCCTGATCGCTGGCCTTCATCAAGCGACGATCAGGCATATAATTCCGTTACTTCTATCCAAAAAAGCCAGTCACCATTAGAAGCAAACAACCTTCAGGTACCAAAATGCTTGCTGATTCCATAAAAAAAAAAAAAAACGTAGTTTGAGCTCAGCATATTGAAGCCTCTTTCTGGCTAACAATCCTGCAAAATACGAGTCTAAATATTTTCATCTAACCTTCAAAACTCTACTCCTCCCACCGTAGAAGCAGCACCGTGCATCTCCATATAATGTAAAATCGTGTTCTCTGCTCCTTGATAAGCCTTGAGCACCTCTGCCATAGTCGAAGCTTAGAAATCCCCGTTGATTTTGGGCACCCAGCCGCCATGTTCAAGCAGAAGCCCGACATACGGTTACATGGTATAGCAAAACTTGGGTTTTATGTATATAATTTTCAAGCTCTTCGGCAAACGTGGAATTATATAGAAGGGAAGATCTGTTAGACGCCATGTGTGTTGAGTGACAAGTGTTGGGTGCTAAGTGGGTTAACATGGACAAGCCCCTTCGGATAAAAAATGACAAGGCAGACTCCATCAGCTTGTCTGCCTGACAAGAAAAGGACTTGATAATGCTTTAACTTATCCTATTTTTTCGAAGGCCCTACCCTGTCTGTATAACCCTTTGTCCAACTGTTTGTAAGCTAACATAACTAGCCCCACCATCTGCCAGGATTCCAGGATGTGTTTGGATGGATTCTTTTCTTTTAGATGTTTCTTCAAGTGTTTAGAATTTGGGAAGCCACACCTGCATTACCCACTAGGGTTCACAATTAGAAGAAACATGTTCACCTGATTAGCGCCATAAATTATGTTTCTTGGTGCCCGGATATTTTTTTTCATGTTTAATTCCAACAGGAATTCTCCCACTTTAAATAGTATCATTAAACAATTACCTAATTGATAAAATGAAACTACACGGCCTGAAACAGTGGCGTAGTAGTTAGGAATTTGTGTAAGTGAAGTTAATATTATAAATGTTTACTTTATTAACGTCTGGTGAGTTAAATGGAATAAGCTAGGTACACCTTAAATAAGGTCTCAAGTTTGAGCATTATGAATAGAGAAAACAGCATTGGGAGAGCTCTCCTGTTTCAGTTCAACCGTAGCATGACTTCGGACTAGTTGGGGCCAAAGTGACCTTCGAATACCGAAAGTTTCGACAAAAAAAATATTATACTTTTATATAATACTTTATTACTTGATACAATATAGACAAAATTAAATATAGAAGAAAATATTTCACAATATAACGTAATTTTTTAAAAAATAATTTTTTTACAATTTATTCATAATTAAATTTTCTCTTGATGATTACATTAACAGTGTTACATAAATTTTTTTTATTTGTTCTCTCGTGCTAATAACAACGATAAAAAATAATGCAAGTAGATAAATGATACAAATAAATTGTTTCTTCTATAATGAGATTATCCCTTTTTTGGTGTAACTACAAGTGTTTTTATTCATCTTATGGTCTGAGACTGATTCTGTTCGGATCGAGAGTGGTGAATAGTCAAACCCTCCCAACAGTGGTGATTTTAGGATTCGAACCAAGTCTAAACGCCTGGAGAAAAAGTCCATTTCCACTTCTTTCAACCACTTATTAGTAACGAGATTACATTTGTACCATTTAATTATACATACTAATTTTTAAACACAATAAGATGACATGATATGCAAATAACACAAAAAATATATGAATGTAATACGGCTTAAAATTTAGCAAAAACTGTATATGGATTTAGGAAGAGCAAAAGAAAAAAAATAATTTTATTTGGTGTGTCGGCATGAATTTTGACACTAATTTTCGTGTTTTACAGAAAACGAAAAGATTTTAGACGATATGAATACAAATTAATAAGCCTATGTCAAATAACTAACTAAATATAAAATAAGTATTACATAAAGTACAATAAATCAATCATTTACAAATGGATTAAACTCATATATAATATTTATTATAGAGTTAATTAACGAGAAAAAACTATAGACAAAAAGTGTGATAACATTAAAGTAAAGAGAGTATTTCAATAACAAATAAGAAACAAATCAAAATTAAAATAAAACTAAGAATATAATTAGTAAAAAAAATCAATAGAAATACGTGTGTTTTTTTTAAACTCACGAATTAAATTTATACTCATAGCGAAAAAATTATTAGAATTTTCAAATTAAAATGAATGTATATATAAAGATGAAATGTATTTTGACCCCTTTCTTAACCAATTTTAACAAAATTTAGCAGTGTCAAAATAGAAAAATTATTAACTTTTTATACTAATTATATCTAATTTCAAATAAATATATTATATTTACAAAATTTGAGTGAGGTCCATTAACCCCACTCCATCTCATGTGGCTATGCCACTGTTAAGGAAGGATCCACTTATATTAGTGTAAAAAATAAATTATTTTGTATACGTTTTATAACTTCATATATGACTAATATTTTTGCAAACCAGTCGTTAGATTTAACAAACTATACGTATATATCATGCACATGAATTTTTTCAATCAATCTAATATTACTATCATTTTAATCAAGAATAAAATTTTTTCAATATATATTAATGGCTAAAATTTTATTATTATAAAACAAAAAATGAGACGATTTTGATTAACTTGAAATTTGGTGTGCATGGTCTACATAAATAGAATATAAAATTTAATATTCGAATTAAAAGATATAAATTGTATAAAAAGATATGAAAATATGTAATATCAAATTATTTTTGCACTAGTGTAAGTGAATCCCTCCTCATTTGGCTCATATAATCAAAGTTTAGAGAAAGCTGTCTTAAGTGTCAATAGTCTCTTTTTAATAATTTTCTTAAATTAAATAAAAAATAATATTTCAAACAAAGAAAGGGCATTTAATTCATGGATTGTAGGACTCTTGACTAGGATCTTGTTTTTCGTAATTAAATTCTGGCATTTGTTTGTCCAATTTTCTCCTACATCAGGAATTGGACATTCCTAATTGTACCAAAATAAAGGAAAATAAGGGGAACATAAAACCCTCCCCCCTCTATGGTTTTTTTAAGAGAAATTTTAATCACACCCAACAAAGTGTTAGGTGCACCCTAAATACTAAAAAACCCTAACTTAAAATTCTCTCTCCTAATTTTTACTTGACACACCCTATTTCTACAAATTTCATTCCTAAATTACCCTCCTCTCTCTTCAACCCCAACACCTATTTCTCACACCCTAAGCTTCATTTCTCAAATCCTTTCTCTTCAATCTTCCACAAATCCTTTAAATCTTAGAGTTTTTCAATATTATAAGGTAAGTGTCGCTTATATCTTCATTTAAATATGTATAATGTTCCTTTTTTTTTTTTGCATTTTAATGTATGAAATTGTTGAATTTCACATTTAAATGGTTGAATGTTGCAGGTGGGGTAGGTTGGGGTAAGGTGCTGCAGCTCGCGACAAGGAATTGCCATGAACCATTATAGGCCAGTGGCAGCTCCCTACCACGAGCACACAATGGTTCCAGCAGTGGGGTGCCATGGGTGTAGTTTCCCTCATGGCACCCAGGTGCCACGAGTGCAAAAAGGGTCGTGGCACTTAGCTGCCGTGACCCACTTAAGGCTTGCGGTACCCAGGTGCCGCGAGGCATTGAGAGCTTGCGGCAGTCAGGTACCGCGAGCTAATGTTGTCTCACAACAGGCGGTTGTCACGAGCTAATGTTCGCTCGTGGCAGTTGAGTGCTGCAAGCTTTCATTTCCTCGCGACACCCAGCTGCGGGGATCCAAAAAAATGCAAAAATATTCTTGAATAAGATTTTTTTTATTTTTAGATAAGTTTAAATTACATTTTAAACAATGTTTCTTGAATATGAACTGGTTATTTGATATATATTGGTTTAAGGAGATGTGAATTTGGTTATGGTGATTTGTTTCTTACATGTGAATTTGATTTTTGAATTGAATTGGCATGTGAATTGATTTTTTACACGTGAAATAGTTTTCTTGTATGTTTATATAGATGCCACTACGTACATGAGGAATGTGGTCATCTACTCGTGAGAAAAAGAGATGCATTGCATCTTTAAAGGAGGCGAGGTGGTGACCCACTCCGTTTAAGAGGAGGAGACGTGCTGCACATTTAGAGGCAACAATTGGTGAGGAGAGCATGCATGCGACTATAGCTTGTGACGCACTAGTTCCCGATGAGATGCAACATGTGGAGGATGTAGCTGTGGAGGTGAGGCAGCAGGCAAGTGCACCAGCTATAGTGAAGAAGCAACATGCGAGTTTATCTGCTAAGGCACTAGCTGTTGAGTAGGCCAGTACATCTACTTAGGTAGCAGCTTCTACTAGACCGTATCTTGGTGGTCCAATTGATACATCTCTTTTGATCAATTATGGATCGCACGTTGCTGCAGCTATTTGGCAGCGAAAGGTATAATTGAACTTTGTTTCTTATTTATTATAATGTAAATTAGACTTAATAATTTATAATTGAACTTTGTCTCTTATTTCTAATTATTTATTTGATTTTGTTATAGGAGCGAGTGGAGTTGAAAGTTATTAATCATGGTCTAAAAGTTGGTACATAATTGTTAGATAGGAGTTGGTCACACATCCTTGCCAAGATCGAGCGGTCAGGGTTAGTTTTGTTGTTGCGGTGTAGTTATATGACGTGCAACAAGACTATTATTACAGTATTTACCGAAAGGGGTAGCCAGAGATAAACACATTCCACATTCCTTTCGAAGAGATGACCATCACCTTAGATGATGTGTCTACGTTGCTTGGCATCCTAATGGTTAGGAGGACTATATCATTCAATACTATCTCCATTGATGAGGCAAATAGGATGCTAGTGCGGCTATTTAGGGTGATCGCAGAAAAGGCAAAGGACGAGATGACTACTATTAAAGGACCACAATTTAGGATGTAATGGTTGAAAGATATGTTTTGCATGATGACCGACTCTTATGGGGAGGAGCAAATAAGTGCACGACTCGTGCGTTCTTATTATTTCTACTCGGTTGCACTATTTTTGCTTATAGGAGTGAAACGCGAGTATCATCCTAGTACTTATCTTTCCTAAAGGATCTTACTATCCTTGGTGAGATTGCATGGGGTGCAGCTTACTTTGCTCATACGTATAGACAACTGAGAGAAGCCAGTAGAGTGGATGCCATTCGATAGCCGGTTATATGACACGGCTCATGCGTTCTTATTATTTCTACTCGGTTGCACTATTTTTGTTGATAAGAGTGCAACGTGAGTATCGTCTGAGTACTTATCTTTCCTAAAGGATCTTACTATCCTTGGTGAGATTGCATTGGGTGTAGCTTACTTTGCTCATACGTATAGACAATTGGAAAAAGCCAATATAGTGGATGCCACTCGATAGGCGGTTATATAACATTACTTCAGGTATTTAATATTTATTTAATAAGAATAATATTGATTTGTTTAACATTTATTTGCTTATGATTTCATTACAAATGTCCCTTTTGTTTTATGCAGGTGTGAATTTATGAGTATTTTTCAGCACTAAATCCAGTACGGGACATGTTATACAAAGAGAGAGAGAGAGAGATAGCTTTGTGCTTGATGATTGAAGCCACTTGACTATAATATCACTCTATAGATAGTAAGGGAGCAACTTGATGACCTTTAGCATCATCAGATATGTTGGGATCTATATGCAGATAGTAAAGACAAACATCCATTGCTAGAGATTTCATTCTTTTGCGGAAATATTAAGTTTGATAACATCATAAAGCCTTACCATTTGGATAAAGTTCTTCAATAGTGGGGTTATGCGCAAAACATTCCACGTCCACCTCTCACTCCATCTCACGCGAGACTAGAATAGAAGCCAGCTAATTGTGGCATGCACTATAGCTTTCAGCTTGGATACTGGGATAACTGGGACTATCATGTGATTAATGAGAAGGGAGAGAAGAGGTGCACAATGCAGGACCCCTAGAGAGTCCACAGCGAATTACATGATTTGGTATATGACCATTTCACATCGTTATATCAAGAATCCTGCATATAGATCGACATTGTAGCATAGAGTGATTTATTGGGAGGTTAGTTATTCATTTCTTATTTAATATTATAATATTTTATTATCTCGAATTTGATATATTTATATTTTATTATTTTGTAGCACATCATGAGATACATATACGATAGACTTCAAATAGTGGAGATAGGTAGAGACGATTAGGACTTGGATGTTTGGTGGCAAGCTATGCACGATGTTTATGCTATGATAGCTAGATTGCCTAGGCATACTGTAGTGCCTACACGTCCTACAATGCTCCCACCTCCTCCATAGACAGCATCTTCATCTTGGCCTCTACGTCCACCTCCATCCTTAGCAACTCCACCTTCATCTCAATAGATCATTATGTGTTTGCCTGCATTAGCTCAAGCTTTACCAGCAGCATCAACTCCACCAGCCTCACCATCAGCACCACCAACTACACCTTCAGCTCCGCCAACAGCTTCACCACCTTCACCACCTTCACCACCAACTGCACTAGCAGTTGCATCACTAGCTTCACCAGCAACAACTGCACCACCGAGCCAGCAATTTCACCACCAACAACACCACCATACTAGATTTTCAAAGTGCAATGATGTTAACTGCCACATCGACGTTTATGTCCGTTAGCATCTCCCCCACCACCTCTTACATCTTTACCCGTATATGTCAAACATAAGAAGAGAAGGAGAGAGTAGAAGTTGTATTTTATAGTTTGACTTATACTTTTGTAAGAAATGGTATTTATATATTTATGTATATATTTAGGTTAATTTTGTCTCATTACTCCATCCATCATATTAAATTATTAAATATTTGAAACAACTATTTATTATTGCCTAAAATAATAATTATAATATTAATAAATTATTATAATATATTATTAAATAAATTATTAAAATAATAAATATATTATTAATTATATTTTTAATAAATTATTAAAATAATAAATTATATTAATAAATTATTAAGTTGTTTATTAATTAAATTATTATTTATTTATAACTAAAATAATTAGATAATTAGTATTTTAATAATAATTTTCTAAATTAGTATTTATTAATAACTAACACAAAAACATAAATAAATTACAGATTTGGTAAATTAATTAAATTTTCATAAATAAAATAGGCTTAATCTAATAAGACAAGATAATGTTTAAGTTGCATAATACAACAAACAGTGCTTGTAACAATGCATTATATTTATTTACATAATACATCATGTTTTATCTAGATTGATTGTTTCTTGAGTCACAACATCTGTGTTTGATGAAAACAATAATTTGAAATCTTTAATCCGATATACATATGGAAGCTCCTACTTTTGAGTGCATTTATGTCAATACCGCCACTAGTTGCATGCGATCGGAGGTATCAGTTCTCTCAGATCCAACAAGATTTTCAACAATGATTATATTTAGTTAAATCTGAGTGAAAACAAAAAATAATACTAAACTTTCACCGTGATCCATACTTGAACAAAATGACAGTTGCTTACAAATCTAATAGCAATTAACTTATGTTGTAGTGGGGGAGGTGCAATAGATCCTAGCAGAAGATATGCCAGGCACTGTCTCAAAAATAAATGGACAAACATGAAGTTATACTATGAAGATATCAAATGACCCATGTCTGGTAAGGTCATCCAGTTATCCTTATAAGCTACCGTGTTGAAACACATCAAGGATTGCATCAATTCATCAACATGCTCTTGACATCCATAGAAACACACATAATCATCTCGGTGTCTACTTAACTCATCCCTAAAATCTCATCGCACTTTTGGCCATGCGTCTACACTCATACCAAACAATCCTACAACAACTCTAAATCCACAATGTCTACAGACTTGACATCAACAACATCGTGAATGAATGAACATACCTTGACTGGAAAAGAATCCATATATCGAATCTTGGCACCTTTACAATACACGAGTAGTTTCTTCCTCTTCTTTGATAGTTTCACTAAACTTACCATTGTGGGTGAAATAGTATTGTCATGATCAGACTCGACAATCTTAAAATAAGAAGATTCCTGTAGAGTTGATGTATCCATATTTAATGCTTAAGTTAAACCCTTTGTCTTAGCCTTTTCAACCGGAGGAACTAGGAATATTGTTGTCGGCTTACCTAGTTCTTTCAACTTTTTTTTGAAGGCTAGTTTTCCTAAAATATTGTATGCATCGAACAGTCTCACAATTATCTCCCACTCGGCATCAATGTCAACTGTTGCATGTTTTCATTTTTAGACTTCGTCAAGTCTAATTTTGACCAATGTGAATGCACAGCAAATAAGGGGATTAGTCATCCAAATCGTACATATTCAACAATTTCATGAGCATACCGCAACCTATGCATCATTCTTATTACATAGCCACAAAAGTGAATATCAATATCTGCATCTTATACTCGCTCCGCCTCCCTTAATATCATATGCAAAGTTGTCCTTAACACTAACCCCCATAACTCCTTGAATAATGATGGCTTGAAGTTGTGTTCAACAACTATAATGCTTCCCTCAAATGAAGCCTTTATGGTCACATGTTGTAGCTCAATCAAGGAGTTGATAACATTCTAAGATGTTTCAAAATCACCTTAAGACGATTTAACTTTGCATTTGCACTCTTTGCTCTACAATACAAATTAGAACATGTATTAATTATAAATTCAAAAAATTATTGAAAACAAATGTAAACTTAAAAAGATGACAATGAACATACCTATTAGTTGTCACATTGTCCAAATGCATTATTTTATCCATCCAAGCTGCAACAAATCACTTATTATACTTATCCAACCAAGTGTCCTTCACATATTGTAGCGCTTTTGGATAACTATGGTAATCCATGTGCATTGAGCTTAAATAACTCTCATACTCCTTCTCTGTCAATGAGAACATAAGAACACTCCATGATGCCATGAATGCATCCCACCTCTCTTTGTGCTCAAATAACTTTTTGCAGTTAGCAAACACATTCTTCGATATGTGCCATCTGCATAACAGATTGGTTGTGTAGGAAAATACTGCTTGAACTACATTCATCAACACCAAATCTCAATTTGTGACAATAACAATGGTGATGCAATACCTGTCATTAAACTTTTTAACCTTTGCAATGCTCATCTGTAGTTCTCTTGATGCTAGGCCTCCATGTACACAAATGCAACCGAAAAAGTCAAATTCATTGATGTGACACCAACGATAAGGAGTGGCAACCGATATCTATTCATTTTATATATGCAATCCATAAACAACATATATAAGAAAGCATGCAGCAAATCTATCGAGGTGTTATGCACCCAAAATAACTCTTTCACAACATCAGTTGACTCATCACTTTGATGCTACTCCACGTATTTATACTCATTCATCTGTTTCATCAATTGTTGCATTTGTGACCTACCAGCTTTCTCAATCAATCTGTAAGCTTGTTGTGCATTGTAAATGGTCTTCACAGTGTTTAAGTTCTTCTCATTTTTTTTTCAACGTCATGAATATATTTCATGGTTTGACCATGTTCTTGTCATACTAGCCATAACTTCCTTCTCCTTAGCTAACAATCTTGCAGCAAATGGATGGCCCTCAAAATGCCTCGCAGGTGCATGATTGTGCATCCCACTTACTACTTTAACTCGCCACTCATCATCCTTTTCTAATTTCACACCCACTAGCTTGATTGGATAGCCACATTTATTCGTTTTAGCACCCTTACAAGTTGCTTTATTTGTTTTGGCCTTTTTCTTTTTCGACTCTCTAAATCTTCCACTTCGTTCACAAGTGAGTCGTATTCTAGGGTTTTTTTTTTTGAAAAAATAGCAGGTTTAGATCCTTTAATCACAACTATAAATCTTACATTTATGCTAATCTCCCTTGTCCATGTGATTAATTGTTCTCGAATAGAAAAAACCTACACAAATATACTAATAATAATAAATGATTGACTTTAATTATAATAAAGATAATATTAAAGTTCAAATTATCATACATTGTTCATCATAAATGACTTGATGCAATCAAATTGAGAAGACTCTGTTTCTTGATGGTAAACCACTAATCTTCTATCATTCTACAAATATTCAACAAATTATTAGATTATTACATAATAGTTAACTAAATAACTAAACAAATACAAAATTATAAACTTTTTTTTATTTAAAGTGCTGGCTTTATTGAAAAGGGGTGAATCAGTTTTTGACCTTTATTCTAAAATTTCAAAGCCAATTAAACAAATTGCACAACAAACCAATAAAAACAATAAATAAAGAGTAGGGAAGAAGATGCAAACACAATATTTATAAAAGTTCAGCCAATCTCTTGCCTACGTCCTCTCTTCTTGATCCACTTGTCAAGGTGTTGATTCCACTCTTCTTTGTGATTCAATACAATCCACTTCAAGATGTGGAGAGACCTCTTATACTTCCTTTTGTAGGCTTAGAAAGAACCCTCTAAATCTTTTCCCTTGTAAAGCTACCCAAACTCTCACAAGATAGCCTCATAACATTACACTCCCCTTTGAAGTACATAGTTGAGTTTAAGTGGGTTGTGTACAATAGAGAACCTCTCAAAGGTAGAAATACCTAATATAAAGTACAATGAATGTGAAAAGAAGAAGATTTGAGCTTTGAATTCTTTCTTGAAGGTTGAAGAAGATGAAACAATGCTTGTTCTACCCTCCAATCTCATAAATATTGGTATTTATAGTGCAACCAAGGTTGAGGACGGTTGTTGGAGCATTTAATGCATTTTTGCCCACTGAAACCCTCAAAAACTAGCCGTTGGGCATCATCTGCGAGACATTAGATCGATCCTTAACCTCAAGGGATCAATCCTCTTCATATCTATTGACTATATAGGCATTCTGCCAATTGGGATTGATCCTCTTCATGTCTATTGACTATTTAGGCATTCTGCCAATTGGGATTGATCCCATGCCTTAAGGGATCGATCCTTCCCTTTAGTTTTGCTTCCTGGAGCTTTCTACCATTAGGGGATGGATCCCTCAACATGAGGGATCGATCCCTCATCTCTTTATTACACTTTCCTAGGTTGTTTTGGGTTAGAAGCAATGTAATTTTTTGTTTTATGTCATCCCAAATCATTTTTCAATTTTATGGGAGTCTTTCTTGACTTTCTCAAATGAAAACTTAGTCCAAAAACTTAATTAAGTAATTTTCTAAAAATGTATTCTATATTTTCTTGAGAAAATTACTTAATGAAAGTATTCAAGATCATTTAATAAAGGATAAAGACCAATAAAATTGAGCAATTAAATCATGGCCTTATTTTTTATAAATACACTTAAAATAGTTTGAGAAAATCATGTAATTGATAAAGCAAATTTATAATATAGAATCAAACATTTAATATTACTTAAGTTTTTGTTATTTCAAAATACATATGTCAATTTAAAGCTAACATAAAATGTCCCAGCAGTTTACTGCTAAGACTTTCTAAAGGCTCCAAGGCACTACCCTGTCGAGCCTTCATAAGGTTGCTCGGCAAGACATTATTGAGCCATTATTACAAGGCCTGTTTATAAGGTCTCAGCAGGTGACTACCAAGATCCTTTTAAAAGTCTAAGTAATGGGTTGCTGAGACCCTTTAGAGTGTCTCGGTAGCCACCTGCTAAGATAGTTTCATTCCCCAAGCAATGAATTATCTGAAGTATCAAATATCAAAATTTTTCCTAAACCTTAAACTAAAAAAATAAAAAAATTATAAAAATTTACTAATAATAACATACCTCTACAGGAATCCGGCATATTTCATCTACATATTCATCCATAAATGAATTCTTGCCTGAATCATTATCAAAATACTCCATGGATTAGATTTTTGAATGAAATTTGATTGTTTAGTTTAGGATGTGTGAAGGGAAGAAGAGGATGAGGTGTTGAATGAAATTTGATTGTTTAGTTTAGGGTATGCGAATGGATGAGAGTATAGTAGTAATGTTGTCCAAAGTTATTTTTGTAAACCAAAATATCATTAATTTAAGGTGTATCTTGCTTTCTTTTTTTAACTCTCCCTCAAGATTTTTTTTTTCAATGTTGTCCTTAAAACTTCTAATTTAGGTTAAGTTTACCCTTTGAATTGCAATAAATTACATAAAAAAAATAAGAACAAACCTACAACTACACCAAATAGCCGATAGTCATGCTTACAAAGCATCATCTTCTCTTCCCATCAAAGATCAATGGAAATTACATCCAACTCTTGTAGTCTCTCTTTCAATAGTTTGACCCTTTTTTTTTTATCTTAGATCTGTTTGTTTCTATCACATTGGAAGCTTGAAAGGAAGGAACTATCAACTCTCGAACAATTGTTGGGTAAGAGAACCTTTCATTGATTTTACTCAATTTTTTATTTTTATATTTTTTTTATAATTGTAATTTCTATGTTATGCATATTATGGGTTTGTTTGTTTCAAATAAAATTTGTTGGGCCCTCTCTCTCTAAAGAGATTTATTGGGTTTCGATTTGTGTAATTAGTATTTGTGTATTTGCTTGTTTCAAATGAAATTCATTTTTTCAGCCCTCTCTCTTGAAAAATTTGATAGGTTTCAATCGTATTTGGTATTTGTGGTGAATTACTGTTCACATATGAAAGTTTGACGTTTGATTCTATTTGACACATGAACGCTTTTACCAAATTCGACTTGAGGTGAACTATTTCACAAACACTACTTAGTTTAGCTTTAGTTGCTCATGTGATTTTTCTTTGTTCTGTATGTGGTTGAGATATAAACTTGGGGTATGAAATGAAAAGCTTGTGGGCTAAAAGGCCTGTTGGCAGCGTTATTGAGTGATTGTTTTAAGCTTCACAATAGAAATTTTGAAAATTTTCAAAATAGTGAAAGAATGATTTATTTAAAATTATGTTTAATCAATGGAATAAGAAACTAGATATAGTTATTCAATGAATAATTTCTTTTTCAAAGAGTTACATATTCTTTGAAATGGTGTTCTTTCGCTTTTGAATGATTAAAATCTTACTCATTAGTTTCCTAAAGCTGTTACAATATTAAATAATTGTGTTTGTTGGATCAAACAACACAATTGAAAGATCACAACATTTGGTTGTGAGGACACAACTCTTGGATTGGATCTCTATATATAGAGATATCAAGGTTCATTTTGACATAGACCTGACATACTGAGAAACACACAAGAATATCAAATTTTTTATGTTGTCTTTCTTCCCTTTTATTCTCAAAGTAGAAATAAGCCTCTTAGACATTGCTTACTACAAAAAATAATGTCTAAGAAAAGATACATTTGAACTTGTCAAGAGTGTTTAGTGGTTTGATTTCACAAGTACAATGTGATTTCAATTGTATCCTAGGGCCATTTGACAAACCCTTATTACATACCATAATTGGTAGGGGAGAAATAAGCCTAAGAAAGGTCACATTAATAGCTCGTCTTGAAGTCATTCATGTATTTTTTCATGTTTCATTAGAGTTTAAGGAGTTCAAAAACCAAGGTGTTGGAAGTACTTAAGGGGGAACATTCATCTTCATCCACCATCAAGGAGGTTTAACCAAAATCTATAGAAATGAACCTAGAATTTGGTTAATTTTTATCATTTTTTACTTTAACTAAGATTTTATTTTGGTTAGGATACTTAATATTTTAGTTATTTTCTTGAAATGATTGCTGGTAGAGGTGCTTGAATTTATGTTCTACATGATTCCAATTATTCCATTAATCTAAAGTTTGATTAGCTTTGGGTTTGCTGGTTGAGGTGCTTGAATTTATGTTCTGCATGATTTCAATTATTCCATTAATCTAAAGTTTGGTTAGTTTTGGGTTTCATATCAAAACTAAGCTTGATTCTTCTAAAACCAAGAAAATTGCATGCAAATTTTAAATTGAAATTCAGATTGTGGAACACTTAAGCGTAGAAGAACACCTGAGCTTACCATGCACTTCAAACCAATGATGATATTATCTCTTCCGTGATGAACTAAACATTACTCTCTAAATCATAGTTTGTTTGAATCATTAAATATTATTCGATTGAATGAAACATTGCTTGATTCTTCTAAGCTTGATATTTGCGATTAATAAGGTAGTTCATGTAAATTAATAAGTGGGAGTAGTTTAGAATCTCTAATTGGACATTCTTTTGGTTTGGATACTCTTTCATGGTTGAATCTATAAAGCCCTTAAAATCAAAAGTACTGCTCTAATATGTGTTCTTGCAAGTATACCTTCCGTGCACCATCTTTAATTTTCTCTTAAAGAGGTTTTAGATCTTTAGGATTTGGTAATAGATAAGCATGGCTTACTAATTCAAGTTGTATAAAGAAACAATCAAGTTAAAAAAAATACAGAATAGAGACTTATAATCACTTTGTAGAAAAAAATCAAAGTTTTGTGATGACTTTTTATCTTATCCTAAGGCATCTATATGCAAGTTGTGAGATTCACACATTCTTTCCATCCATATGGACTATTATTGAAGTTAGAACGATGAGATTTACTCATCACTCCTAAATGTCTTATGCTTGTTAGGTATAAAGGAAATCTAACTGTGGCCTCCACTGAGACTTCTATTATTCGGATTGAGACAAAACATGACAATATTGGTATTTGGAGTTAACTACTAAGATGGTAAGAATCTGCATCTCAAAATTTACCCATTTACGCATATCTTGGAAAGCGTGCAACAAATTCAAAAATGACGATGGTGTCTATAAGCTGGAAAAATAGTTATCAATAATGGTCAATCTAGTTTAACTTTGGACTAGCATATTCTTATCGTCAAACTATCGTGTGAAGAAGTCTAACCTAGTTCTAATCGATAGATTGAATCACATGAAAATGCTAAAAATAATACAAAATGAGCAGTTAGGGGTATTTTGGTAATTTCACCATTTGACTAGCCAAACTCTATTAAAAATCAAAGTTTTGACTAAATTATATTAAATAAATACATTTGGCATGGAAATAAATATATTTTGAAAATTAAATATTTAAATGAATATAAGAAAAGTTAAGACATAAAGGGAAATTTTAAATTTGTTAAGGGCATTTTGGTAATTTATTATAAAAGATATTTAAAAACATAAAAATCTCACCATTGGTAATGAGGAGAGAGAAAGCCATATGTTTCATGGTTTTTAGAGAGAGAAAGCTTGGAAAATCATAATGTACAAACCCCAAACCAAAAAACTCACTAAACGAAAGTTATTCCTCTCATCAAGCTCTATCACATACCTTGGAATTAGCCTTTCGAAAGGCCATTTGAAGGGTGAAAAATCCTCCCAAAGATTCAGCCATAAGGAGAGGTATGAGAAAGACAACTTTGTTTTGATCCTATTTAATATATGTTAGTATTTAATGATAGTTAAGCATGTCTATGGCCTTAGAATAAAACAAAACCAATTGTCCTCTCTTTAAGGTTTCGGACATGAAGAATCCATGGTGTTACTATGCTTAATTTCATGTAAAAATGATGTAGAACTAGTGTAGAGAATGTGTAATGCATGAATATAGCTTTAGATTGTTGAAACGAAGAGTGTGGTGGGAAAAGGAGAATTCGGTCAAGTGAAGGGGAGGATGTTATAATGCTTAATTTGATATAGAATGGGTTATAGAATACTGTATAAATGAATATACGACTGCTAGTAAAATCATAATTGAAAAGGAAAGTATTTTGACTATAGTTGTAGTTATAGCTACTGATATGAAGTAAACCAATTTTGTTGTTGTATTCAAAAATATGGTAGATCTTAAAGAGTTATATGATCACTATAATAGAAGTATTGAAGTTTGATTGTATTTAAATACTATTTTGCAACTCAGAAGTGAGGAAAGTTTAGGGAAGATAGACCAATATCTATAAACTTTGGTGCTGTTAAATTGTGCTAGTGAACTGTGGTTGTGTGCAGTAAGAGATATATATATATATATATATATATATATATATATAAGGTGTAGGAATACTGTGACTGCATTAGTAATGATTGATTGAAACTTTACAAATTGAACAATGAAATTGTATTGAGATTGGTTGACTGATTATGTAACTTAAATTGATTGATTGAACTGTGTGATTTATATGGTAACTAAATTAGTATTGAGAAACTAGATCATATGCCATTGAACTGTGTTTTAAGTGGAGAAGGGTTTGGATCGATAATACCATTATGCTGCCAAAATTTTGTAAATTTTTAATGTGACTGAACAATGAGTTAGATATACGATAACTGAACTAAATAGTAATCGAGTGTAAAGCTTTTTGGTAACTCAGGTTTGGTTTTATATTTATTATTATTATTATTTTCAAAGGGAATTTGAAAGGTTTAAGTATTTTAAATAGAACTAATAAGGTATAGCACTATGCAGATGAGTAGATAAGATATTTTGAGTACTGTTTACTTCATTGAGATGATTTTCTACTGTAATTGTCTTTACCTAACCGAAATGTTTTCATGTAATTGTTTTGGAATGAAACTGAATATTGTTTAAAATTGAACTGTGGACTGACTGAAGGGATGTTTTGATTGAACATTACTTTATACGAGGTGTTTTGACTGGTTTATGAAATATATTATCGATAGCTTGAATGTCTGATTTAAAGTTAATGTTTTGAATGTATTAGATTGTCTAACATTGTTTTACTGAAAGTTTTAAATGTCTAACTAAAGTAAATGTTTTGAATGTATTAGATTGTCTAACATTGTTTTACTGAAAGTTTTAAATGTCTAACTGAAGTAAATGTTTTGAATATTACAAACCAACTGAAAGGGTTTTTCTACTACAAGTTCCATTTATCTAATAGAAGCTAATGCTTGGAATGTTTTGGATTGACTGACTCTGTTTTACTGATAGTTTTGATTATTTGACTGAAGTCAATGCTTTCGAATGTTTTGACTCTAGCTGAACGTTCTAAATCGCTAATGATCTATTTATTTTGATTTTACATATTGAAGTGAAATTTATTTTGTATTGAACAAAATGATTTAATTTTATGATTTTGTAATTATTTTAAGATGGATTTAAAAATGAAACTTGATTCCTAAAAGTTTATTTTTTGACTGTATTATAGTATTATGTTTTGAAAGCATAAAATATTATTTTATTATTTTCATGGGAATCAGGTGAATGTTTTGAGACTTTTAGCTCCCCATATTTGCCTTTGGGTAATCATGTTGTACTGATTGAACTATACTGTACTGTTTGCTTTAGACCTTGAGCAAGTCTATAGCCATCTCCGTATCACCTGCTTAGTGGTACATAAGGGTGCACTATTTACTGATGACCCCGACCTAGTCTTTAAGATATCATTGGCTTCGTGACACTGGATGGACACCATTGTGACTATATCCATATGTCTAACTATTACTATTACGTTACTTCCTGTTGGGACTACTGAAACTGCATGATTCTATTAGGTGTTGCCTTATCTCCACTGTACTATATATTGAACTTTTTATTGTATTGTTTTATTGAATTGGTTATCCTACTGTTTATTGAATTGTTTATGGAACTATTAACTAAACTGTTTACTGAACGGTTTACTGTATTGTTTATTGATGTGTTTACTGAATTGTTAAACGAACTCTTTATTGACTATCTATTGAACTGACCACTAAACTGCTTATTGAACTGGTTATTGACTAGTTTACTAAACTGCTTACTGACTGGTTTACTAAACTATCCACTGAACTATTTATTGAATTACTTATTGACCAGTTTACCAAATTATCTATTGAACTGTTTACTAAATTATTTATGGATCGGTTTATTCAATTGTTTACTGAATGACGTACTGAACTATCTACTGAAACTGTATATTAAATTAGTTACTGAATTGCTTGTTTATCGGTTTATTAAACTGTATACTGAGCATTTACTGAAAGAATATATATACACTAATGATTTTGACCAATTTTATGCTATAAATGATTTGATAATGATTGTTTACTTACAGTACTGTCACTAAAGGATTGAAAAGTTTTGACACTGAATTGATACGCATGAATTCCTTCTCTATAAAGTTTTTCATAAACCCCTTATAGTTGGACTTAGATTAAATTGTTTATGGAACTATTAACTAAATTGTTTACTAAACTGACTTCTAAACTGTTTACTGAACGATTTACTGTATTGTTTATTGATGTGTTTACTGAATTATTAAACGAACTCTTTATTGACTATCTATTGAACTGACCACTAAACTGCTTATTGAACTGGTTATTGACTAGTTTACTAAACTGCTTACTGACTGGTTTACTAAACTATCCACTGAACTATTTATTGAATTACTTACTGACCAGTTTACCGAATTATCTATTGAACTGTTTACTAAATTATTTATGGATCGGTTTATTCAACTGTTTATTGAATGACTTACTGAACTATCTACTGAAACTATATATTAAATTAGTTATTGAATTGCTTGTTTATCGGTTTATTAAACTGTATACTGAGCATTTACTGAAAGAATATATATACACTAATGATTTTGACCAATTTTATGCTATAAATGATTTGATAATGAT
The DNA here is from genome assembly GCA_032173925.1 of Heritiera fomes. NCBI lineage: Eukaryota > Viridiplantae > Streptophyta > Magnoliopsida > Malvales > Malvaceae > Heritiera > Heritiera fomes. Next base: position 25,527,392 of record JAPDPM010000009.1, read on the forward strand.
TGTTTACTTACAGTACTGTCACTAAAGGATTGAAAAGTTTTGACACTGAATTGATATGCATGAATTCCTTCTCTATAAAGTTTTTCATAAACCCCTTATAGTTGGACTTAGGGACCATAAAAAGAGAGGTGCTCTAAAGTATCCTTTTGTACTTAACCTAGTATCCTTAATCGATTATAGTATCCTTTCTGTTAGAGTCCCCAAATACTGTATTTGATACTGATTGTAAGTGTATGAGCATGTTTAAAATACATGCATATAGTTATGCATAATATCAATTCTTTTATATATATTTATTACTGGGCGTATGCTCACTCCCCTTCCACCTTACAGATTATTTGTAGTAGTAGCTACCTTTGTTAAGGAAGGATTCTGATCAAATTCCTATGAGACTTTGATATTGTACCTTGGAGGTATAATTATATAGTAACTTTATTGTATTCAGACTTTATTGTACAATACTTTAATGTGTAAAGGGATGTAAACTAAAGGAGTTTGAATGTCAATAACAGTTATTTGATATAGAAATGAACGTATGTTGAGGTTAACAATTTAATACCTTATGTTTATATAGTTCGAGGTTGTTCATTTGAGTATAGTTATGAAATACTCTTAACTTAACTTGATGTATTTAAGATGGAAATGAAAAGAAAAGTAGATGCGTACTGTAAATAACTATACTAGAACAAATTAGAATAATTGGTTATTGATTTAGCTAAGTGAGTTTTAGCTTAATATTGAATCGATGACACTGAACACAGCCTAATCGAATGAGTGCAAGGAAAAAGACAGTCTTAAATTTTACGATTTGGGATTTGACACAAGTGCACATAGTCAAACAAGTAATATAGGAGTATTAGTCCAACATTATCGTTCCACAGAGATTGTTTAGCCTTAATTAGTTACTAGATAATATCAACTTAAGTATATTCTAGCAAATTATGGAAGGGTGATCTACAAGGCTGCTAATAAACATTCGGTTAAGCACAGCCCAACTAAATGAGTGTAAGGAAAAAGGCAGTCTTAAATTTTATGATTTGGGACGTGACACAAGTGCACATAGTCAAACAAGTAATATTGGAGTATTAGTCCAACATTATCGTTCCACAGAGTTTGTTTAGCCTTAATTAGTTACCAGATAATATCAACCTAAGTATGTTCTAGCAAACTATGGAAGGGTGATCTACAAGGCTGCTAATTAAAGCAATTTAGTTAATAAAACTAATTAAAAATGAAATTAAAATGCTAAATGAGAATACTTACAATGACAATGGTGAAAATAAAAAGATTACAAAAGAAAGCAAACAAAAATGCAAATTAGACAACTATTAAGGCAAAAATGCAAATTAGACAACTCTTAAGGCAAAAATGCAAATTCCAAAAGTACGTGTCCAAAATGCAAATAATGAAGACTAAAAATCTATGAAGAAGTGGGAAATTTGAAACTATTAACTCTCGACTTGGTAAAGTAAACTTCTCGAGAAGCATAGATCATTTGTAAGGAGTTAATGTAATAGTCCAATATACTGTAAATAACATATTTTTACACATATTTGATAGTTGGGCTGTCTGTGATGCCTTTAACACATGAACAGTAATAGTAATAAATGGTAAACATTTATTTAGTTAATAAATTCGGAATATGAAAATTTTCAATATTCCTTTAATCTTTACATCCCCTGTTTCTGCTTTACAATTTGAGTAGTACTGTACAGTTTATCTGAAAACATAAAAGAAAGAACAAATACCTCCCAGTCTGACACAAGTAGTTTCGGTAACCAGATTTCAGTCGACCTATACTGAATACCCCTTTTTATTCTCTTTTAATATATTCTGAAGTTGGAAAATAAAGGGGTGAGCGAAACGTGCTCAGTAAGAGACATCTATACGAAAGCTGATATAACATAACCTATATGTAATTTTTCGTAAAACGAGTATTTATAGGCCAACGTAAATTTAAAATATGAATAAAATATGGCACGATCTACTCGAAAGGATACTATAGTGGGTTAGGTAACCGGGTGGAATATGGAAGGTACCTTAGAGTACCTGTTGTGTTCCGATATCCAAAGCCACTATAGGAAATTTATTTAATTCAATTAAATCACAAATTCAATATAAATTCAATATATTGCAAAACATAAATTATAAAATATCAGAGATCTAATAAATTCTCCATAAACATTTTAAATCGTAATCATGTCAATTTTCCAACATCTAAATCAAATAACACGTTCACAAAGTATATCATTCATATCAGAAAGCATATCTTACGAATGAATCAAGTCCAGATATATAAATCAAACTGGAAGTGCCTGGATCTAAGTTAGCCAGGGATTTACCACCCCAGTATAATTTTAATGGAGACTACGCTGCACCAAATAGACACATGCACTATAATAGATATATGGCCATAGTCAGGGAGGCACAATTGAAGCACTAGCCAAGTGCCCCCTGTGGGAGCTAGAAGAGCAATCAGAACAGAACAGAAATGCATGTACCCGAAGGTAGCTGAGGGGCCAACAGTCTCTAAACATTTAGATAAATAATTTCCATAACAGTTTACGGAGAACAAGGTATGGAAACATATCATAAAGATACTCATAAAATCAATTCTGTTAATTCAATGATTTCAAACATATAAAATAACCTCAAGCTCAAATCAATATTTAATCTTCCAAAAATTATTTATTTAAAGTCCATAAAATATACAAGCATATTCAAACATTTATAAATGATACAATACCATAAAAACATTTTAATTGGTGAATTTGTGGTTTAACGTTTACTAAACCATTTTCAATTATTTATAATTTGGATCCTTAAATTTGATTTTATCAATATTTCCAAAAATTTCATATTGAAGCCAAAACTTCATGGATTTCATAAATTATGGGTTGTAGGCTAGCATAGAAAATTTTCGGTAGCATAACGGTTTATTCAAACCTAACCCTTCCTGCATAAAATCCAGCTTCCAAACCACAGATCACAGTTCTAAAATTCAACCCAAAACAGTCATTTAAATTCCACAAGTTGCAGTTCTTATCAAAACATGCAGCGCTATATCCCTACGCTTCATACAAACATCCCTTTCCTGTCCCGTATTACCAATCCTTTCAGTAGCACCAATTGAAATCCAATAATTCCTACTGCAAAACAATTTTACCAAAAATTATCATTAATTTTTCTCTTATTTTTAAGTATTAACTTTCACTAAATTTAAATGTAAGTTTAAATTGTTAAAATTTCATGTTTTTAGCATGGTGAAGGTTTCGACCATTGAAAGGGGAAGGGGTTTTGTGGCTGCATTTGATGAATTTAGGGTGCCATCATATTGTAGAAATTATGAGGAGTACATCGGTGCAATCAGATTTAAAATCAGACTTAAAACGAAGAAGTTACGTTTTAGCATCTGTAGAATTTATACTGGTTTAATATTTCCAATGTATAATGTGGCTACAATTATTGAAAGAAATTAGTTTAAAAATTAAATTGAGGTTAATAAATATTGTTGGTGAATTTTTTTGTAGCTCGGGAGAAGCGAATCAAGTGTGGTGCTATCGAGAAAGTCGATACCGTCAAACAAGTAAGGGATGAGTGTGTAGGCCGTAAGGATATTATGAATGCATGGTTTCAATGAGAATAATTTTATAGGAATATTTTGATACTCAACTGCTTTGGAAATTGTGCAAATTGTGGTTTTTGGCTGGATTGAAATTTTGTTTTACGTGCAAGGAGGATGAGACAATAGCAGCCGTTATGCTGCTGGAATTTCTTAGAAAATTTTCCTAAAATATCATAAAATATCTTAAGTGCATTTATTGAGTGATTTCCTAGATTTGAAAATTAATTATTTATATTTTTCATAAAATAGTGATTTACCGAAAAACAATATTTAAATATTCCTGTTATCGAATTTAATTAAAGTGAAACTATAAATATATTCCTATAACTGTTTTACAGTGTAATAGAAAATTTATAAAAATTATTATTGAAGCGTGAATATGTGAGACCCGATTTTATAACACTGTACACCATATTTGTAAATGATTGATAGTGGAAATAATTATTTAGAGAAATTAAATAAATATGGTGTATGAATTTTCACTTTGAATTTTTGAATTTTAAGGTTACGGTTTATAATATGGTATATAAGAGGTGAAATTAATATTAAAGGATAAATTGAAGGTGTAGAATAATAAAGTAAGTAAATTTGAAATTTAAATATGGAAGTGATAATTTCATATTATAATATGCAAATAAATGATGTATAAGAGAAGGGAATTTTATTATTTGGATGTATGGTATTTTGGCATTGAATGGAATACATATAAGAAGTTGAATCAAGGCCAAAACGTGCAGAAAATTTAGAGTGCACGTCAATTCTTGCTGCTGTATGCCGCACATTTCATTCATTTATAAGACAATTGAAATGTAAATTTTTATGGTGTAAAAGAATACAAATAAATCATATTTAAAAGAAGGAAGAAGATTAACTTGACATGTGATAAATTGTGATTGGTTGAAACATATAAAAGAGAGTTAAAACTGATCAGCAGAGTGGTCTTCACGATGTTTAATGGAGGGAAAACTTGTATTTGGAAAAATGGTAAAATGCTATTGATTGAAGCCTTCAAAAAAAAGAAAACAAGTCAAAAAAACGTGCAGCAAAATCTATCACTGCCATAATTTTTCTGCTGCCGTTAGCTGCCCATTTTAATGCAATATGAGATATGAAATGATGAGAAAAGAGTTAAGTAGCTAAGTGGCAACATATTATTGGAGGAAATGAATGAAGAGAAAATTAAATGGAACTAAAACTCCAGAAATTTTCATCCTCCTTTGCGGACTTCCCCTGCTGCTCCATGGTTTCTGTTTGCTACTCAATTTCATTCTGTTTGCTTACGTTTCTTCCATACTATTTATCAAAAATCTCATCCCTTTTTAACTAATTACTTAAATCTTCTTCATAAACCTTACCTTCACCTTAAAACCTTCTAAGAAAACAAGGAGAAAGGAGGGCCGACGTGAAAGAAGGAACAGAAAATGGAGCCACAACCATTCGGTCAAGGATAAGAGCATGTTGACAATTGATGTTTTCCTTTTATTCCAAACTTGATTTCTAGTATTTGCAAGGTGTAGAAATATATTATGAAGTTAGTTTTCCATAATATTTGCTCAATAAAAATCTGTCATTTTTGGAGAATTTAGGTGGAAATTGGAATCTCATGGAAGACATGCATTTTTGCATGAAAATAGTAGGAAATAATAGCTTGAGATGGAATAAGATGAGTGGAGAGCAAAAATTCATGGAAGGGTTGAAAATCCAAATTTGGTTATTGAAGAGAAGGTTTTGGTTGGACATGTAAGAATAGGAAAATAAGAGAAAAAGGCTTACATGGACTAGAACTAACCAACTAGAAACCAAGAAATTAAAGAAGAGATGAAAATCAAAGAAATGGCCATAAGAGGCTTTCGGCCATGACATTTTGGATGGGGAAAATGTGCTGAATTTTGGGCTTAATGGTAGAAAATAACTATAGAAAATTAAAGAGGATTATTGGTGAAATTAAAACCGAAAAAGTAATTAAAATGAGGAAGTTGAATTTTAACACTAATATAATTTATACTGGTTGTGCTTATATTATGATATTGGTGGTTGCATTTTATGAATACTAATGGCTTAAAAATAAGAAGAAAAATATTAATAATTTGTGATAAAATTATTTTGCAGCCGAAGTTGACGGAATTCAATAAACGTAATCGGGAAGCTCGACTTCATAAGACTGATAAGGGATGCGTGTGTGAATTTGTAGGGATATCCAAATGCATGGTTTTCATGCTATGAATTTTATAAGATTTATTGGATAGTGAATTGCCTTGAAATGCTACGAAATTGTGGTTTCTGGCTGTTGAGACTGTGTTTGAAAGTGCAGGGAGGCTAGGACTCTGGCAGTTGTTATGCTGCCGAAATTTACTAAAGATATTTCCAAAAATATTATTAAATATTTTAGTGCATTATTGGTATTTTTCCTAGCCTCAAAAGTGATAAATTAATTATTTTTCATAAATGTTGAATTTACCGAAAGTATTTATTAAATATTCATGATACCGATTTCGGTAAAGATTAAACTACCGAAAATTCATTCCACGTGTTTTATAAGGAAATGTGTGATTAGCGAAGTGAAATGGTGAATACTGAATATTTTATAAATAATTTTCAGTATAATATTCACTAATTTATTATGGTTTTCCTTTATGGATCAAATAAATTTTATCACGTGTAATGATTTCCATAAAGGCTTTATCACTGTGTAACTATTGTTTTGAGACTAAAATGTCTATGCATGTGTTTTATAGTGAAAAATGTGTTGGTGAAATTATTGTTAATTTTGGAAAATAAATATTTTTATTTTTCCATTAAGTATGAAAATATTGGAATTGATTTCCAATAACTTTGAATTTCAAGTTTTGGAAAGAAAGTATGGAAACACGTGTGTATGTATTCTACGATGAAAAAGAACAGTTATGTAATTTTATACTACTGTGTGATTATGTTATAAACAATTTTTCACCATACGAAATATTATGATTTATACCTTTATGGATTTTCTGGAAAACATCATTGATCTTTCTAAATTCCATAAAGGTAATGAGATTTCTTATATACTGTTTTGAGACTGATAGGCCTCGTATCATGCTCACATGTCACGTGTTTCATGTGTTACTCATGTGTGAAGCTGTTGACACTGATCCTGTCTTCAGCGTCCTGGTTGACACCTGATCAGTGTACAACCGAGGACACCTATAAACTATGGCCATAGATCTCATGTGTTTATTATATTGTCCCTACAAGGATCTCACGTGTACCCTATTATTCCCTACGAGACTTATAGCATATATCATTTGGGTGTTGCCTGATCTCCATTATGATTTCACGTGTTATTATTGATTTTAGTGATATTTTTAGAAAACTATGATGATTTTTTGAAGTGTTTTATTACTAAACTGTTATTATAATTAAACAATTATTTTACTGTTACACGTGTGAAAGTAATGATTCAGTGGTGGAAACTTTGTGATTACCAAGTGTATGAAATATTTATATACAGTAATTTGAAATAAGTATATATGAAAAAAATAAATTTCTACTCCCTATAGTCGCTTTGGGTTTTCAGGACAAGACATATATTTCAAAATACCTTCCTTACTCTATCTGGATTTCCCGGCCGACTATAGTATCATTTCCTTATAGTGTGTCCAGCATACCGATAGTAGACTAAAAGGTTTTACTACATATAGTCTTCGTGATATCAAAATTTTGCATACAATTTTCTTACTGAGCCGTGGTTTGCTCACTCCTTTACTTTTATCATCACATATTTGGTGTAAAGAATAGCTGAAGTACAAACCATAGATTAACTGCGCTTTGAGTAGCTCGAAGTGTCATATAAGGGACTTCCGAGGTAACGTATTTACATTTGTATATTTAGACCTGTTTATACAGTACTATTGGTTGTAAATGTAATTCAGGGGGATGTAAACTAACTTTTATAGTCGGTGAATATTAATTTACAATAAATATTGTCTAATTTGTTTACTGTTGTATATGAATAGTGTGTAAAGGCATTACGGACAGCCCAACCATATAAAATATGTGGAAAAACATGAAATAATGTAGTCACGGGATGTGACAGAATATTTTATAAACTGTTTTGATTGTACTGTTCACTGTGTTATAAATTAACTTTTATAGACTAACTGAAAATTTTATCTATTTTTATTAAATTCTATAGAGTTGATGATATTGTTTACATATTGTTTTGAGACTGATAGGCCCCATATCATGCTCACGTGTTATTGTTACTATTACTGTGGTTGATTGACCTGCCAAGTTATCAACAATCACAGGGTCACTTGGCAAGTGTAATCTGAAGACACTATAGACTATGGTCATATGTCTCATGTGTTACTGTTCCCGTTCCCTATGAAGATTATAGCATGATATATTCGGGGTGTTGCCTGGTCTCCATTCACGTGTTACTGTTTACTGTTACAGTTTTCACTAAATTGTTACCGTTACTGAAGTGTGGACTGTTACTGAACGATTTATAGTGTGGTTTACCAAAATGATTTTCGTACTATTTACTGAACAGTTTATTGTAATATGTTTAATGATTGTAACTATTAGTGATGGAAAGGAATTTATAAACGATTTAAATCACTTAAATAATTTTATTACATATATAGTATGATTATCGTTTTATTGAACTATTATTGATGCTAAGCTATTTACTATTATCGAAGTGCTACTGATACTGAAGTGCTTACAGTTAACGAAATGTTTACTGCTACTGAAAGAATCGATTAATGTTTACTGTTTACTATTATAGAACTGTTTACCATTACTGAACCGTTATAATCACTAAAGTATTCACTATTTACTGGTGCTATTTATTGTACAATTTAATGACTGTTACTGTCATTCAATTGTTTACTCTACTAAACTGATTTATGTACTGTTTACTGGAATTTTTATCGAAATGTATGTAATGTGTTTAAAGTGATTTGATAAAATACTAGTAAACTATTTTACTTTAAATGGTTTTATAAACTATTTATTTGAGTATTTATTTATTTATTTATTATTGTTAAATGTTATTTTATATTAAAAATCAACAACTACTCCTTATAGTCACTTCTAGGTTCCGAGACATGACAGGTATCCTAAAATACCTCCCATACTTCATCTGGATTCCTAGCAGATTATAGTATCCTTCCACTATTACCTTAGTGTACTGTTAGGAAAATTAAAGGATTTTATGCATATAAATTTATAATATTAGTTCTGCATACGATTCTCTTACTAAGCATATTTTGCTCACCCCTTATTTTTCCCACTCCTTAGATTTGTTGTAGTAATTGTTTGAGATACTTTTTGAGAAATGTTTGGATGCTTTTATTATCCCGAGGTAGTGATTAGCAGATCCTGGAGGTACATTTACTTTATTTTATATATTCAGACACATTTGTATAGTACTACTTTATTGTAAACTATATTCAGGGGATGTAAATATTGAAGAATTATTGTTTTGTAAATATTTCTACTTTGTAAATTGAATAAATTATATTTTTGTAAACTATTTATTGTTTAACAAAATGTGCAATAAAGGCATGCAGACAGCCTAACCATCACGCATATGTGAAAATGTGGTGAATACTATATATACAGACTGTGACAATAGATTAAACTCACACACAAGAACTATTGAGGTATTTTTCAACCTCTTTAGATCCTCATGCTCTTAGAGCTCAATCAAAACCAAAAATGGAAGAAGAAAATAGAATAAAAGAAGACTTCATTGTTGGAATTTAAAAGAAGAAGATTGCAAGTAAACTTTAAGGAAAATAAGTAAAATTAACAAGGAAATTTAAATGGAAATTAAAGAAACAATTGATGGCTGTTCTAAACTATGGAAATAACCTAAAAGAATATTGAAAATAAACCTAAATTAAACCTAGCAGCCGACCCCTTTTAAAGGTTCTCATAATGTGTCTTTTATAGTCACTTAAACTAGGGTTACAAGAGTAATTGAGCTTAGTAGAAGGGTTGGCACCCCTTGCCAACTGTCTTAACTTGATTGGCCATTTATGGCAGATATTTCCATGTTAACAAAGCTTCCAAGTCAGCCTAAGGACACCTTATCTTTTTATGGCTACTCTAAACTAGAAAAGGATGAGGGATCGATCCCCTATGTTAAGGGATCCATTCCCTAATGACAGAGAACTCGTGGAAGCAAAATTGAAGGACAAGATCGATCCCCTAGGGGAAGGGATCGACTCACTAATAGTAGAAAGCTCCTGAAGGCCGAAATAAAGCATGGGATCAATCCCCTTCATTAAGGGATCGATCCTTCAACTTAGGAAAACACTCCAACGGCTAGTTTTTGTAAGAAACAACGGGAAAATTTGGCTTAGGCTTCTCCAAGCTTCAAGAATCCATCTAAAGGACTATAAATAGAGGCTTAGGAGCTCAAGATAATTAGAGAACAAAGCAAAGACAAAATTTCTTCATCTTCTCCAAGCTTCTCAAAGTTTCCAAGAGCTAGAAATTCAATATCTTCCATCACTCACATTATTCTTGTATAGCATAGCACAAATCCTTTAAAGTTTTTCTTTTAAAGCTTAATTTCCATAATCACTTGCCTATCAAGAGGCTTTTCTTGATTACATCGCTTGTATACCCATTCACATCTTGTAAAGGGAAGAGTACCGTTTAGTTCTTCATTGTAAGTGAGATTTGGATAGATAAGGTTTACTCCATGAGCCAGGAAAAAGAAGGGGATAGGTTTCTCTTGAGCTTTAAAAAAGAGGAAGGTTTCTCTTAAGCCTAGAAAAAGAAGGAGGTTACTCTTAAGCTTGCAAAAAGAGGGAGTGTAATACAAATTCAAGATTAGTGGATTTGGAGAAAATCCATGGGAGTGTCTCAAGGTAGAGGACGTAGGCAAGGTTACTGAACCTCTATAAATCACTTGCGTACAATTCTCTTACCCTACACTCTTTACTTTCTTGCAATTATATTGTGATTATTATATTGAATTTGAATTGTATGCTTGTGTAGCCTAAAACACTTGGGAAACTTCAATATAGGCTAGAGAATTTAGAAGAACCACAAAACAAACTTAAGAGTAGCTAAAAATCGATTCACCCATCTCTCAGTTAGGTTATAGAGCCAACAATTGGTATCGGAGCTTGGGCTTGAGATTGATTTGGATTAACATCCATCGAGCAAAACGATCATCAATGACTCATTTGAACATAGGTACACCCCTAGTAGAAGAGAGACACTCATTAGTTAGACCTCCACTTTTCAATGGAGAGAATTACTCATATTGGAAGACTAGGATGATATTGTTTATGCAATCAAATGACATGGAATGTGGAGAGTTATAGTTAATGGTCCCCAAATTCCAATGAAGAAAGTAGATGGAAAGAATATCCTTAAGAGTGAGGATGAATGTGACACAAATGACATAAGATTGGCACAATTGAATGCCAAGGCTATGCATACTATCTTTTATGAATTAAGTCCCGATGAATACAATATAGTCTCCCTATGTGAGAATGCCAAGTAAATATGGGATAAATTAGCTATTACACATGAAGGGACCAATCAAGTTAGGGAAACCAAAGTAGGCATGCTCACATATGATTGTAAGCCTTTTAGGATGAAAGAAGATGAGTCCATTAGTGATATGTTCACTAGGTTTAATGATATAATCAATGGGCTTAAGGCTTTAGGCAAGACCTATTTCGATATAGCAATGGTTAAGAAAATTTTGAATAGCTTGCCAAAATCTTGAGAGGCAAAGGTAACTGCAATAAGAGAGACTAAGAATTTAATAGCTTGTCTTTAGATGAGCTCATGGGTTCTTTACTTATAAGATGAAATTAAAAAGAAATGAGGTAAGAAAGTAGGGGTAGCCTTAAAATCTTCCACTCATAAGAAAATTGGAGATGATAGTAATGAGAGTGGAGATGAGGAAGAAAAGGAAATGGCAATGTTTGCCTATCACATCCTGAATGTACAGTATTTTACACATTTTCACACTTTTCCACACACACTGTACTGGTTAAGCTATCTGTGATGCCTTTAACACTATTAATTTAAACAGTAAACTTCACATAAATAAGAAATGTTTACAGTAGTATGAATCAATTCATATCCCTTGAAAATTAAGATTTAAAACAAGTAGTACTGTATAAAAATATCTGAACATACAAATGTAAACATGATACCTCTGGACTCCAGTAGAGGCTACTTCGAGCTATTCAAAAAGCAGCTAATTCACGGATTGATACTTTAGTTAATCTATACATAAAATATGTGGAAGATGAAAATAAAAGGGTAAGCAAACCACGGCTCAGTAAATGAGTTGTATGCAATTTTGATATCACGAAAACTATATGCCGTAAAGTCCTTTAGTTTCCTATTGATATGCTAGGCACACTAAAAGAAAGGATACTGTAGTCGGCCAGGTAATCCAAATGGAGTAAGGAAGGTATTTTGAAATACCTGCCTTATCCCGAAAACCCAGAGCGACTATAAGGAGTAGAAATTTAATTTATTGTGAAATTTATTTAATAATTCACCATATATAAATATTTCACAAAAATGAGTGAAATAACTCATTAAATTATATAATTCATCACTTTAAAAACAATTTGATTTCCCCTTTGAATCACCACTTTCACACGTGTAACAATAAATAAACTGTTCAATATTATAACAATTCAGTGATAGAAATATTTCAGTAACCATTACAGTTTAGTAAATATCACAAAATCAGTAATAACACGTGATATAATAATGGAGACTAGGGATTACCTTAATGATATCATGCTATAATCCCCTTAGGGAACAGTAATAATAAACACGTGAGATTTATGGCCATAGTATATAAATGTCCTCGGTCGTACACTGAGCAAGTGTCAACTGGAACGCTAAAGATAGGCTCAATGTCAACAGCTTCATACAGTAATAGTAACACATGAACAGGTGACATGTGAGCATGATATGGGGCCTAACAGTCTCAAAACAATGTATATGAAATCTCATCACCTTTATGGAATTTAATAAAATAAATAATGTCATTCAAAAATCCATAAAGGTATAAATCACAGTGTCTCATACGGTGAAAACAGTGTTATAAAATATTTACATTGTAGAAATAAAATTTCGTAAATATTCCATTTCACCATAAATCACATACACACGTATTCACATGCTTTTACTTCAAAACTTTCAATTTCAAGATTATTGGAAATCATTTTTCGGTAATTTCATACTTTATGGAAAATAGAAATATTTATTTTCCAAAATTAATAGTAATTCCACAAATACATTTCTCACTATAGAACACATGTAAAAACATTTTAGTCTCAAAACAATATTCACATGATAATATCACCCTTTATGGAAATCAGTAAAATGAGTAAAATCTTCAATCAGTCCATAAAGGTTTTTATTTAAGCATATGGTGAATATTTATGAAAAATTATTTATAAAATCTTCACCCTTTCCACTTTTCACTTTACAAATCACATATTCCACTATAAAACACTTGGGATGAATTTTCGATAATTTAATTGTTACTGAAATCGGTAGCACGAATATGTAATAAATGTTTTTCGGTAAATTCCCAATTTATGAAAAAAATAAATATTTCACTCTCGAGGCTAGGAAAATATTTCACAATGCAATAAAATATTTCATGGCATTTTTAGAAATATTTCTAATAAATTCCAGTAGCATAACAGTTGCTATCACCATAGCCCACTGCACTTACAAACACAGTTCAAACCAGTCAAACAACCACAATTTCACAGTATTCGAGGCAATTCACTTTCAAAGTAACTTCATAAAATTATTAGCATGAAAATCATTCATTCGGGATATCTCTACAAATTGCACACGCTTCCTTTACCTGTGTAGCAAAATCGAGGTTCTCAATCGCACCACACGAAAACCATAACTCTCGGGTTGCAGATAATTCCACCAAAATTATTAGCTTATCAAATACTTATTTTTAAGCTATAGTTCATATCAAAATGCAGCCACATTGGACACTACCAATATTTTTGCAATATAATTTCTACTGGTAGTATAACACAACTTCTCCGTTTTGCATCGGATTTTAAATCCGAGCATACCGGTAGACTCCTCATAATTCCTACAGTCTAAATCTACTCTTAATTCATCAAAAACAGCCATGAATCACACCCCCCCTCCCCCCCCCCCCCCCCCCTCATGAAGCCGAATATGGTGGTGGTGAATTTGATGGAATTCTAACAATCTAATTTTACCATGTAATTCAACTATGCTCAACCATCATTTTGGCACCATTTTTAAACATGAAACCACATGAATGCCCCCTGCTCCCATGTTGGCCTAACGCTCCTCCCATGGCACATTTTTATTTTTCAACATTTAATTGAAACCAAGGCTAAAAACATAATCACCATGCTTAAAGGATTAATTCTATACCATTGGATTTAAAGAAAACATAAGGAGTGGCATGGTTACCTTGCTTGACCAAAACTTGGGAGCTCCTTTTCTTCTTGTATAATGGCTTATAAGATGAACTATGGGTATAGAAATATAGAGGAGAGAGAGGAGAATGTTTTTCTAGTTACAATCTTGGTGAGATTTAGGCTAGATAGTGAGATATGAGAGATTGAATTTTCTTTTCTTATTTTTCTTCTCAAATGGCACGGGAGGCAAATGAAGAAGACAGTGAATAGTGCATCTCAGCTACTGACAGAACTTTAAAGAGAATTATGGAATTGCGCAAAATGATCAAAATGCCTTTAGTTATGAAAATTTCATATGATTTTGCCCTTATGTTCCCGTTGTCGTAAAACAGTGTAAACGTACTCCAAATTTGTATATGAGGAAATTAAATGTGAGTGTATAGGCATGTGTACCGGTGATGTTTAAAAAAGGTTGTTAAGAGGTTCGACACCCTTAACTACATCCTCATATACGAAAGGTTTTCTCTTTGAGTTTGCAAAATGGAGAAGTGTGTAAACCATCTTCATAGTGAATTTAGTAGAAATTCTTGAGAGGTGCTCAAGGTAGAGGATGTAGGTAAGGTTGTCGAACCTATAAAAATCACTATGTACATTTTCTCTTCTCTACACTCTTACTTTTTTTTTTGGTATTACTTGCTTATCTTGTTCATTGATTGTTCAGAAATTGAATAGTTAGTGTAGGATACTTTTTTTATTCCTTACTTATCTTGTTCATTAATTATTTAGAAATTGAATAGCTAGTGTAGGAAGAATTAGAAAATAGAAAGCATAAGTTTAAGAAGTATATTGCAAACCAATTCACCCCTTCTTGATTTACTAGTGAGCCAACAGTTGGGAATTGTTGTAAATATTATGTTTTTTTTTGCATGGTTTATGAATATGGTAGAAAAATATTATGTTGTTTTGACCTACATAAGCTAGGTATTTATAATATATACTTGGGAGGAAGCTAAATCAATAGTCTTGGGGTATTGTGGTGCCTACCACAAGGTGTACACAACCGAAGGGATGCAAAAACTGCATTTTATAGAGTATTGGACCCTAAATGAGACCGAACCACAAAATTCCTCAAAAAATAACAAACGATATCATAATAACAACTACAACTATGTATCTCATTCCTCTTATAAAAAAGTTCTAATTTTAGATTTATTATTGGAGTTTTCACAAGTATATTGGTAAATGATTTGTTTATTTCACAAAACATTTTGCTTGTAATTTGAACAACTTCTCTTATGTAAGATTAAATTTTTTCCAATGTAGTTTCTTGTATAATAGCACTTGGTTATTTATTCAAATTAAATATTTATATTATTTACATTACAATTATACATGACTATCTACTATTTTGAAAATTTGTAACAACAATTACATTTAAATTTGATTTAACATAAATGATAAAAAAAAATCTATTTAGCCATAACCTTTTAAATATTATTTACATGCATGTTAAATAAATAAATAAATTACATATTTAATAATTAAATAATTTAATATGTTTTCTTTACTAGAAAATAAGTTAATATGTTAAATAAATAAGTAATATAAATATATAAATCTTGTCCTGTGTTATTCGCTTGACACAACTAATAATATAACTAAAGGTAATATAGTAAAATATGTTATTAGGTAATCTTACGTTCTGCCAACCAAACACAAGAATTTTACTCTACTTCCAGTTAAACCAAATGCAAGATTCTAATGTTCTGAAAGTTTTCAAATGTACAGTGTTTTTTCTGTAATCAAATTCTGTAAAGTAATCTTTGGCGAATCTAACGCCCCAAAATGTTTTAACCGTTGAATACGATAAAACCCCAGTGTAAGCACTTGGCAAATGGCAAGGAAAAAATTGAAGAATGAAGCTCCAAAGATACGCCTGGAAAGCATTCGTGCAAGCTTTGCACAAAGTCAACCATGCAATAAAAGGGGCTGTCCAAAAACAAGTAATACACTAGCAATGATTCTCAACGAGTCTTTCATTTGGGAGAGAGAGAAAGAGAAAGGGGGAAATGCAAAGTTAAACCTTACAATCTCATGATTTGTCCTGAAATCCCATCAAACTTTATGTTAAATGGAAGCAAAATCAAACAAATAGACAAAGCTAAGGAATAAGGAGAACATATGAAGGGAAAAATAAAATGAATTTGTTAACAAAAACACACAGTAACATTTTAGAGACTTGTTAAAACCACAAAGTACTATTTGTAAGAGTACTTGCGCCAACAAAGAAGCATATGAATGCAGACTCTCATGATATAGAGTTTTCCTTTCTGTTGCTTCACCATTCTCTTCCACTTAGCAAATCTCTTCCCCATCGTTTTCCGATTAATTCCCCTCCTTGCAGCCTAGTTTGATTGAGAATCCAAGATTATAAATATATATATAAATATATATATAAATATATATATATATGTATGTTTGTATATGTATGCATGTAGCAGCCAGAGATGAGATTTTTTCATGTAATTGTAGAGTTCCAGGGCTTCCCTGAGGGTCCACTTTCTACCATCAAACACATCCATATCACGTGCGCAGTTTTTGACTTTCAACTTAAACAATTTTGTTAATCAATTACAACCTTGCCGACCACTGATCATTACCAACCTTTTCCAAGAAGTTCCAAGCATCAAACATCAACCTTATCTAGTATAGTTCCCAAACCCCACATTTTTATCCAAACCCCACATTTTTATCCTTTTCTGGACATCAATTTCCCATTTCTTTAAGCTATTTCTGGACATCAATTTCCCATTTCTTTAAGCTAAGGAGCTGTTGCAGATCCTATGACCATGACTGACCCCATCCAATTAATTAACTCAAATGAGGGTAATAAGGACTGGTATCTCCTTCCACTGGGACATATATTATTGTGGAGTTACTTTTCTCGACCACTAAGACTGTGGCCTAATAGCATGGATGTGCAGGTGGTCTAGAAGTATTGGATTCTGATTTTTCAGGACAACATGATTTGGGTTTGGCTGGTTCTCTTTGGGCATTATTTTTTTGGTCAGGGAGGAAAATATTTGATAGTTGAGAGTAAAGGTAGGATTGTTTGAATTCGAATTCAAATCTTATAATATGTTATAATTTTTATTTAATTACTTGGTTAAGAAATTGTTGATCTCTTTGGGCCTTTTATCATGATACATCCTTTACTCAAAAAACAAATTAAGACTCTCACTATATTTATGACAACGAAGTTTATAAAAAATGATATTATCTGCAATCAGTAGTTCAAAATGTATAGTTAGGCTATAACTCAAGTATTTATGGTTTTTATGATTAGGGTCTATTTGATGCGGTTGAAAATTTTTTCAAAAATATGATTTATGTAAAACTTTTTTTAAAGGTTTTAAAAAATGAAATTAAAATTGCGTTTAACAAAAATGCAAAAGTACGATTATAAAATATTGAAAATTATGGATGGTATTTTTTTATATTTTTATTAGATGAAAAATAATACTCAACTTTAGTAAAATAAATAACAATTGTATAAAAAAATAAATAAAATAAAGAGATATTTTAGTTAATTAACGATAAAAACAAATAAAATAAATAAAGATGTATATCAATTACAAAAAGATGAACGTCAAATTATTTGATCCTACTTATAATTTTATGAATTAATGAAAGAAAAGTGACACTGCAAAAAATGTTTCATTAAATAATTGTTACTAAACATTAACATTTTTGGGAGAAGTTTTTATAGTTCGTCTAAAAGTTCAAATGGGTTATCTGGTAACTTAAACATTTTAAAATTTTAACATTAGATACATGATTATTGTTTCTGCAATCGAAAGCCCTCTCATAATCTGAGCCAAACTCCAACTAATTTGACAAATAAGAAATTATTTGACCCAACTGAAATTTTTGTAAAAGGTATTTCTCAAGTAGAGCTTAACTCTTAATCTTCACTTTTAAAACAGTTTCAATTTTTAATATTATAATAATTAATTTTCCTGTATATACATTGTAGGATAGGATTGTCACATCTAACATCTGTTAGGCAATCACAGCCACGATAAGCTGTACACTTCCTTTATATCCTATCGTCAATAATGTTCTCAAGGTGGATTATCAATACTAGTCGCCATGTCTCTTTATATCCTATATGTATGTATCTTTTCAGCTGAGCAGAAACAAGGAGAAAAGGAGTTCTTTCGAGGAGTTCAATGGTCAATAATGTTATCCATAAGCTTCATGAAAGATTGCAATAAGAGATTTAGAGGTCACACTCCGATAGTCAGATCATGTCCCGTTGCCATGCAGAAGGATAGCAAGGAAGACCCCAATACCTTATCTTGAAGCATTAGTATCAAAGATAAGATCTTTAATACTAGCTTATAATCAATGTGGACCTTTCTAAGGGAGATTAAAAAAAAGGCTAAAAATCCCCATGTTGACCTACTCGGACCAATAAAGACCATACATGTGGACCAGGTGCTGACATGGACCGATGACATGGAACACAGGTTGAGGCACAATTAAGCAAAACTTAGGGACATGTTTATTTAACAAAGGGATATAATATATTATGCTTTACTAAACGGAAAAGGATGGAGAAAAAGAAGGGAGAAAATTCAAAGATGGTGGGAGTATTTTCATTTGTTGTATTTTGTTGAGAGGATGGGAAGTACAATAATAGGGGGCAAGTTGTTTATCTTAAGGATGGAAGTGACTAAGTGAGACACCTCAATGACAACATTCCATTTGAAGAAACATCATGGAAAGATCAAAGAGTATTGAGATCAGGCGCGTGGGAAAGAGAAAGGAAACACACCACCTACTTACAACTTGCATTGACTTTGACATTCATAATCTTTAGCAACAAATATCAAGTAGCAACCAATGTAATGGGCACATAGAACGCTTAATGATATTTTGGTTTTGAAAAGTTCTAAATTGAAAGGAAATTAGTTTCCAACTATTAATCTATTTAACCTATTAATCTATTTAAATGGTTATTGTACTAAAATAATCATGGGCAACCATACAATTTGAATTTGAGTTTGTATATAATGCACTGACAATGTATAGTTTTCATACATTGTCAATATATCAAAGGATGACACCTCATTAATAGGCCCTTATTGGCAAATTAAAAAAATTTATTTTTATTTGCATATAAGGGCCTATTAATGAGGTGTCAACCTTTGACGCATTAACAGTGTATAGAAACTATACATTGTTAGTGCATCATATATAAATCCTTTGAATTTAGGTATATATCCATAGAAATAAAAGTTTATATTTGATGCACTGACAGTGTATAGCCTCTATATATTATTAGTAAATCACAAAGTATCATCTCATTAAATGAGTAAAGTTAAAATTTATAGATGCCCTAAAAAACCAGTATCAATAAAGTTTTTAAATTTACTTTTGTCTACTTGTAAACTTTGCTCATTAATAAAATAGTATTTTATGGTTGCCTGGCACTATATATAAGTTATGCACTAACAATGCATCAAACTAAACCCTAGAAATAAAACCATTAAGAAATTATGATCTTCAAAAGATAAAATAAGCCCATTTAACATTACTTGTGATTCACCTCTATGTACACCACAAAAAAAAAAGTCATTAACTATGGTTATATAGAAAATGAGACTAAGGTTATTCAAATCCAACGTAGTATTATATTTTTAACTGGTTTTTAAAATTATAATAATTTTTTATTTTAAACATCATACAAACACATTGTAAAATGATTTCATGACTACAATATTATAGAAAACATAATTTTTGTACTTTTTTTTTACTACTCTAACTAGGGGTGCAAATGTGACGTCCTTGTCACTAACCAAATACCAACTAACTTTTATCTCAAATAACAAATAAATCGACTAGTTTATCCGATGTCAATCTCCCTTATCTTTATGCTTTAGGCATTTCTATCAGAGTATAATATTCATTTTCATATGTATAAAAATTTTCATTTATAAACATGTGCCATATACATCAGGATCTCAAATATTCATACACCCTAATCCCCAACATATACAAAACTGTAGCATTGTACTGTACATTAGCCGAAGTAACGGCCGACTAAATATACCTTCAAAGGATAAATAGGAAGCGTGCCTCGAAGGTATCTCAAAATCCCAAAAGATGCTCCTCTATCCGGAGCGGAATTACTTCAAGTAATCTGTATGAAAAATAATTGTAAAAGAGTGAGTTTACGCTCAGTAAGAAACTCATGTAAAAGAGCGTACTATATCACTATATGCAGTTTTTCCTGCTTGGCTCTATAATGTCATGTAAAAATCATTATAAAGCATAGTGCTTATACTTCTTTCGCAAATATCAAATACAAGTAAATCATGCTTTTAAATATTTCCACTGACCTCAAATCACGTGAAATCAAGTAGGCAAATATAATTATTTTCAAATAGATGGGAGACAATTTATATCCAACAGAATCATGCACCAAGTAATTCTCATCATGGATACAGCAAATATATCCCGTAAGGGATAATCCAGAGAGATAATGGATATAGCAAATATATCCCATAAGGGATAATCCAATATAAAAATCTCAAGAGGATACCACAAATATATCCCGTAAGGGATAATCCTGAGAGATATCAAATAAATGGCATACCTATGTATGGGCCAGGGATCCTCCCCAAAGCCGAATCAAATAAGAGACTCATGGCCATTGTCTATAGCCCACAGTTTCACTAGTCAGGTGCCGTACTGCAGGTATGAGGGTTGGACTAGAGCTCCTCAGTCAAATACAAGTAACAAATAATGTGCATGCTCTTTTGAGAGATTCATAGTCTCCAAAACCTTATTCATATAGGTTTTAAACAAGTATGAATATTCTTTCTTAAAACAGGTTCTCAAAACCTTTCTTTCAAATAGGCAGTCGACTAGTCATATATGGCAGTCGACTGCTACCCCATGTTTTGCCTTATTGAATTTCTTTTCTTTTTTTTTGAAATTCAATTATTATATTTTTCAAAATATAAATAGGGTAGTCGACTGGCCCCAAATGGCAGTCGACTGGTTTTGAAACAGAATGTTTCACGAGAATTAGCAGTCGATTGGCCCCCTTGGCAGTCGGCTGGTTTTGAAACAGAATGCTTCTGGACAAATAGCAGTCGACTGGCTCCCCCTGGCAGTCGACTGGCTCCCCTGGCAGTCGACTGGCTCCCATGGCAGTCGACTGGTTTGCATCGATTTTCGAAAAACGGCGTTTTTGATGTCTCTAGGCAGTCGACTGCTACTTAAGGCAGTCGGCTGCTCCTAACCTAATTGGTATTAGGAAACAAGTCCGAAAATGTCATTTTCCTGCAAAGAAACAGCTGGTACTTCTCTCCAAATCACATCAAAACATACTAAAACATGTGGACATAGTCACCCTACGTCCGTTACATAAATTCCTTACCTCGATTAAGATAAATCCACAAGCTTGGTAGCCAATCTACACTTGTCCTTTTTCACTTCTTCAAGCTGTAAACATCATGACAATCTAAACCTCAATAAACCTACTATATCAACTTTATACAATCCCAAACCATCAATAAAATCAACTAAAACCTTCTAACTTGCTTACCTTTGCAATTCACCAAATCTTTGAATTTCTAGATCTCCTTATTCACTTGGATTCACTCTCTCATATTACAGGCATAGGTCAAGCTATCGACAAGGATCGTTTTTCATTAGAGAAGCTTAACGAATCGATGGTATGAGATGATGGTTTGTCAAGGTGAGAAACTTGGACACTTAAGAGGAAAATATGGAAGCAACGAGAGGGAGATGGGTGCTGCCGACCTTGGCTGTAGAGATGATGATGAGTCATGCAATTCCATTAAATGCCCATTAATGCATGCTCATCATCTCAGCCATTGACCACCTCTTTTGACTCTTTGACCTTTGATTGTTTGACCATCAATTGCCTTAATTCCCTTTATGTCCCATGCATCATATATATATATATATCATAAATTCATATTTATTCCATTAATTCAAATTGAAAAACTATACAAGCATGGAAAATTTACAGAATTTTGAGGATTTCACATTCTCCCCACCTTAGAGAATTTGGTCCTCCAAATTCAAGTAAGGTTATGTTTTAAAACAATTCCGGGTATCTCTCTCTCATCAAGTTCTCTAGTTCCCAAGTAGCTTCTTTTGTCATATGGTACTGCCAGAGAACTTTAACCAATGGAATCGTCTTTGATCTTAACACCTTATCTTTCCTATCCAAAATCCGAATCGGTTTCTCCACATAACTCATGTCTCCTTGAATCTCCAAGGGTTCATATTCAATGATATGAGATGGATCCGGATTATACTTCCGAAGCATCGATACATGAAAGACATTGTGTACTCCTGATAACTCCGGAGGTAGTGCCAACCTATAGGCCACATCTCCAACACGATCTAGGATCTCAAATGGTCCGATATAACGAGGACTTAACTTACCTCGTCGGCCAAATCTCATAATCCCTTTGGATGGAGAAACTTTCAAAAACACATAGTCTCCAACCAAAAACTCAAGTGGCCTCCGTTGAACATCTGCATAGCTCTTTTGTCGACTCTGAGCTGTCTTAAGTCTTTGACAAATCAGTTTAACATTCTCAGAGGCTTGCTCTACTAATTCTGGAGTCAATAACTTGCTCTCGCCCACTTCTTCCCACCCAATCGGTGATCGACACCGTCTTCCATACAAAGCCTCGTATGGTGCCATCCCGATGCTTGCATGATAGCTATTATTATAAGCAAACTCAGTCAATAGCAGATGGTCGTCCCATGAGCCTTTAAAATCCAAAGCACAAGCTCTCAACATATCCTCGAGCGTCTGAATAGTGTGCTCGACTGCCCATCAGTCTGCGGATGAAAAGCTGTGCTAAAATTCAGCTGAGATCCCATGGCTTCCTGAAAATGTTCACAAAAGTGGGAAGTAAACCTGGAATCTCTATCCGATGTGATGCTCACTGGAACACCATGTAGTCTTACTACTTCTCTCACATATAAGTCTGCCAAAGTACTAAGTGCATCCGTAGACTTCATAGGTAGGAAGTGAGCTGACTTGGTTAACCGATCCACGATCACCCAAACACCGTCATGGTTCCTTTTGGTCTTGGGCAATCCCATAATGAAATCCATCGTAATATGTTCCCATTTCCACATAGGTATAGGTAGAGGATGTAACAATCCTGCCGGTCTCTGGTGCTCTACCTTAACCTGCTGGCACGTTAGACATTTTGCTACAAACTCAGCTATGTCTCTCTTCATGCCAATCCACCAATACACCTTGCGAAGATTGTGATACATCTTCGTGCTTCCCGGGTGTAATGTGTACCTAGTGGAATGTGCTTCTGTTAGGATCAACTTCCTCAATTCATTATCCTTAGGAACACATATACGATTATTAAACCTCAACATCTCATCCTTACCCATATGGAATTCTGAGGTCATACCTGATTGAATCTCATCCATAGCCTCAATACACTGAGTATCCTCTCTTTGAGCAACCGGGATTCTATCCATCAACTCTGGCTCAATTCTTAAACTAGCCATCATTCCAAATTGCTCATTAGGCATAACATTAAGGTTGAGGCTTGTGAATTGCTCAATTAGTTCATGCTCTTTTATCATCATATAAGACACCATGCTTATATGATTCCGGCTCAGAGCATCTGCCACCACATTTGCTTTCCCTGGGTGGTACATGATGTCACAATCATAATCTTTAAGTAGCTTGAGCCATCTCCTCTGCCTCATGTTCAACTCCTTCTGAGAGAACAAATATTTCAGACTTTTGTGATCTGTAAAAATCTGAAATCTCTCACCATACAAGTAATGCCTCCATATCTTCAGGGCAAACACTACTGCAGCTAACTCCAAATCATGAGTCGGGTAGTTCTTCTCATGGTCCTTCAATTGTCTGGAACCATAGGCTACTACCTTATCATGCTGCATTAACACGCATCCTAAACCTTGCCCTGAGGCATCACTATACACCGCAAATCCACCTGAACCACTAGGGATGGTGAGAATCGGTGCAGTCGTCAGCCTATGCTTCAACTCTTGGAAACTTTGCTCACAAGCTTCATTCCATTCATACTTTACCTCTTTGCGCGTCAAGTGCGTCAATGGAGCAGCTAGCTTCGAGAAACCCTTTACAAATCTTCTATAGTAGCCAGTTAAACCCAAGAAACTCCTAATCTCCGTTACCGTCTTTGGTCTTTCCCATTGGACCACCGCTTCAATCTTTGATGGATCAACTGAAACTCCATCTTTACTGATCACATGACCTAAAAAGGAGATTTGGTTTAACCAGAATTCACACTTATTTAGCTTGGCATACAATCCTCTATCTCTGAGGGTTTCCAAAACAATCCTCAAATGTTGCTCATGCTCCTCCCGTGACCTCGAGTACACTAAGATGTCATCGATGAAGACAATGACAAACTGATCCAAGTACTGCTTAAACACATCATTCATCAAATTCATAAATGCTGCGGGTGCATTGGTTAATCCAAACGGCATCACCAAGAATTCATAATAGCCATACCGTGTCCTGAATGCAGTCTTAGGGATATCTTCATCTCGGATCTTCAACTGATGATATCTCGATCTCAAGTCTATCTTGGAAAAGACTTGTGCACCCTTTAGCTGATCAAAGAGGTCATCTATCCTGGGAAGAGGATACTTATTCTTGATTGTCACTTTATTCAACCACCGGTAGTCGATGCACAACCTCATACTACTGTCCTTCTTCTTGATAAAAAGCACAGGAGCACCCTAAGGGGATACGCTGGGTCGTATGAATCCCTTGTCTAGCAACTCCTGAAGCTGCTTCTTAAGTTCTTCCAATTCTACCAAAGCCATCCGGTAGGGAGCTCTTGATATAGGCTCAGTCCCCGGCACCAATTCGATAGTGAACTCCACTTCCCTATCCGGAGGAAGTCCTCAAAGATCATCCGAAAATACTTCGAAAAATTCCTTAACTACTGGAATTTCGTGAAGTGTGGGACGTTTCTGATCTACGTCTACCACGTGTGCTACAAACCCTTCACATCACAAATATGTTCTATCAATTAAATCTCAATTAAACCAAACAAGTAATTATGCTTTTGCATTACATATTTGCAAAATTTACAACATAGCTAACGGGAGAGGAGAAAATCACACTCTTAGCATGACAATCTATCATCACATGATTTTCAGCTAACCAATCCATTCCTAATATAACATCAAATCCAGACATATTTAATAAGATTAGGTCAGCTATTGACTCTCTTTCTCCTACCCGTAGCTTACAATTACGATACACTATGTCCGTCATTTGGGATTCCCTAAATGGAGTAATTATTTGTAGCAATCCTCCTAACTGCTCAGGCTCAACATTTAATTTCCTAGTAGCCATAGGGGAAATAAAAGAGTGCGTAGAGCCTGGATCAAATAAAGCAAGGACATATGTATCATTAAGGTAAATCTTACCCTGAATCATCTTTGATGAAGCATCAGCGGACTCTTTATCGATGGCAAATACCCTTCCCTGAGTCACTGGTGCCTTTCCTTTCTCTACCGCTGTGGCCTTATGCTGGGGTTGTGTGGTCTTAGATTGTGGTTGAGGGGTCTTTTTTGACTCTTCGGGTGCCCTCTGATTTATCTTGGGACAATCTTTAATTCTATGTCCCTGTTCACCACACCAATAGCACGCCCCACTTGCCAACCGGCAAGGCTGTGTTCCATGAAATTTCCCGCATTGCACACACCTCGGCATCGTACTCCTCGGTGAGTTAGCGATACTACCAACTGGATGTTGTGATCTTTCATCACCTATTTTGATCCCGGTGGATCTAGGAATTCCTGTATCATAATCATCATAACTCCATATTTATCATAATTCCATATAACCATTAATGAAGACAATATATTTTCTTATAATCAACTTGCTTACCTATTAAAGCTCTGTCATAAGGCCTATTCCTCCTAGATGGATATCTATCCCTCGAGGCCTTCTCATCTGACTTCCGCTTCGTAGGTTCTTTACCCTTATTCCTTGCTCGGAAGTCTGCCTGATGAAACTCATAGTCCTTCTCACACAGTTGAGCCTTACGGACTGCCTCTCCATAAGTAGTGATATCCAACGGATATAGCTTAGACCTAATGGAAGGTCTCAATCCCTCCATGAATCTGTAGGTCTTATGATCCTCTCTTCTCAGTACTTCAGGATCAAATCTGCTCAGTGTAATGAACTTCGACTCATATTGGCTAACCGTCATACTTCCCTGAGTCAAGTTCAAAAACTCAACCTGTAACCTCCTCTGAGCAGTACGTGGAACATATTGTTCATTAAAAGCTTCCACAAATCTATCCCACGTCACCTCTGGATACTTAGCTTCTAATACTGTCTGAGTAGCCTGCCACCATGGCTCGGCCTCATCCACTAGCAAATAGGCGGCTAATCCCACCTTCTTTTTCTCAGTACAAGCCATGTATCCGAATGACTTAGTGACCGCTTTCATCCAATTCTCCGCGGCCACTGGATCACTGTCCCCTTTGAACTTTGGCGGATCCAGCTTCTTAAACTCCTTTATTAATGCCACACTCCAGTAAGCTGTAGGATCTCGCCTCTCATTAGCTGGAACTGGTGCAGGTTGTACCACCGGAGTAGGAGGTACTGTAGGGGTAACTGCCGGTGCATTATCGGCCACGTCCGAAAATTTAGCCATAAACTGGGTGAACATTGTGGCCATGCTTTCCATATGTTTCTCCATTTTAGCTAGCCTCGTATTCGGGCTATGCGGTGGAGATGGATGAGGAGACGGAACTGGGGGCTCTTCAGTGCGACCCCGTCCTCTTCCTCTTCTAGTACCCCTCCTTCGAGTACTCATTCTGTTAAGATCATGATCAAATAACATCATTTAGTATAACCTTAAGCCGTTATACTACTTAAAATAAAGTAAGCTAGTACAGTACATTGAGGAATTACTCTAATTCTAGCTTATTGACATCGACAAACTTCAGTCGAATCTGCTCTGATACCAATCTGTGACGTCCTTGTCACTAACCAAATAACAACTAACTTTTATCTCAAATAACAAATAAATCGACTAGTTTATCCGATGTCAATCTCCCTTATCTTTATGCTTTAGGCATTTCTATCAGAGTATAATATTCATTTTCATATGTATAAAATTTTTCATTTATAAACATGTGCCATATACATCAGGATCTCAAATATTCATACACCCTAATCCCCAACATATACAAAACTGTAGCATTGCACTGTACATTAGCCGAAGTAACGGCCGACTAAATATACCTTCAAAGGATAAATAGGAAGCGTGCCTCGAAGGTATCTCAAAATCCCAAAAGATGCTCCTCTATCCGGAGCGGAATTACTTCAAGTAATCTGTATGAAAAATAATTGTAAAAGAGTGAGTTTACGCTCAGTAAGAAACTCATGTAAAAGAGCGTACTATATCACTATATGCAGTTTTTCCTGCTTGGCTCTATAATGTCATGTAAAAATCATTATAAAGCATAGTGCTTATATTTCTTTCGCAAATATCAAATACAAGTAAATCATGCTTTTAAATATTTCCACAGACCTCAAATCACGTGAAATCAAGTAGGCAAATATAATTATTTTCAAATAGATGGGAGACAATTTATATCCAACAGAATCATGCACCAAGTAATTCTCATCATGGATACAGCAAATATATCTCGTAAGGGATAATCCAGAGAGATAATGGATACAGCAAATATACCCCATAAGGGATAATCCAATATAAAAATCTCAAGAGGATACCACAAATATATCTCGTAAGGGATAATCCTGAGAGATATCAAATAAATGGCGTAACCACGCATGGGCCAGGGATCCTCCCCAAAGCTGAATCAAATAAGAGACTCATGGCTATTGTCTATAGCCCACAGTTTCACTAGTCAGGTGCCGTACTGCGGGTCTGAGGGCTGGACTAGAGCTCCTCAGTCAAATACAAGTAACAAATAATGTGCATGCTCTTTTGAGAGATTCATAGTCTCCAAAACCTTATTCATATAGGTTTTAAACAAGTATGAATATTCTTTCTTAAAACAGGTTCTCAAAACCTTTCTTTCAAATAGGCAGTCAACTGGTCATATATGGCAGTCGACTGCTACCCCATGTTTTGCCTTATTGAATTTCTTTTCTTTTTTTTGAAATTCAATTATTATATTTTTTTCAAAATACAAATAGGGCAGTCAACTGGCCCTAAATGGCAGTCGACTGGTTTTGAAACAGAATGTTTCCCGAGAATTAGCAGTCGACTGGCCCCCTTGGCAGTCGGCTGGTTTTGAAACAGAATGTTTCTGGACAAATAGCAGTCGACTGGCTCCCCCTGGAAGTCAACTGGTTTGAAATAGAATGGTTTCTGGAAAATGGCAGTCGACTGGCTCCCATGGTAGTCGACTGGTTTGCATCGATTTTCGAAAAACGACGTTTTTGATGTCTCTAGGCAGTCGACTGCTACTTAAGGCAGTCGGCTGCTCTTAACCTAATTGGTACTAGGAAACAAGTCCGAAAATGTCATTTTCCTGCAAAGAAACAGCTGGTACTTCTCTCTAAATCACATCAAAACATACTAAAACATGCGGATATAGTCACCCTATGTCCGTTACATAAATTCCTTACCTCGATTAAGATAAATCCACAAGCTTGGTAGCCAATCTACACTTGTCCTTTTTCACTTCTTCAAGCTGTAAACATCATGACAATTTAAACCTTAATAAACCTACTATATCAACTTTATACAATCCCAAACCATCAATAAAATCAACTAAAACCTTCTAACTTGCTTACCTTTGCAATTCACCAAATCTTTGAATTTCTAGATCTCCTTATTCACTTGGATTCACTCTCTCATATTATAGGCATAGGTCAAGCTATCGACAAGGATCGTTTTTCATTAGAGAAGCTTAACGAATCGATGGTATGAGATGATGGTTTGTCAAGGTGAGAAACTTGGACACTTAAGAGGAAAATATGGAAGCAACGAGAGGGAGAGGGAGATGGGTGCTGCCGACCTTGGCTGTAGAGATGATGATGAGTCATGCAATTCCATTAAATGCTCATTAATGCATGCTCATCATCTCATCCATTGACCACCTCCTTTGACTCTTTGACCTTTGATTGTTTGACCATCAATTGCCTTAATTCCCTTTATGTCCCATGCATCATATATATATATATATATATATCAGAAATTCATATTTATTCCATTAATTCAAATTGAAAAACTATACAAGCATGGAAAATTTACAGAATTTTGGGGATTTCACAGCAAAACGGGCCACAATCCGCGGGCCGGATCATTAAAACCGCGGGCTTTAAAAGGGCTGGGCTTTTAATTTTAGGCCCGTTAAAAAACGGGCCTAAACGGATTGAGCCCGACAGGCTAGCAACCCGCACGGGCTGACCCGCACGAATAAGGGTCAGCCCGCGGGCCAACCCAAAAAATAAAATAAAAAATCAATTAAGAAAATAAAATGTGGCCTAATCCAATTAAAAACCTAAAGACTAAAGACTAAAACCCACCCAATATTGGGCCAAACCAAATGACAACCGGCCAAGTCACCATACACCATGGTCCATGATTATTGATTCCATGAAGCCAGCCAAGCCAAGCGATGAGTCCACCACGAATACTTTACTTGCGGCAGCCTGCCAAACGCAGAAGTAAAGACACTTTTCTTTACTTGTTTAATTGTTTTCGATTGTCTCATTCTCAATTTCTCATCTGTCTTTACTTTATTTGTTTTCGGTACTTTTTCCCTCCACCCAAATCACTCTCACTCAGTCGCCATCTCTCAGATCTCACGCAAATCACACAAGTAGTTGCATTGCACAGCTACACAGCAGCCTTCAGTCA
Organism: Heritiera fomes; assembly: GCA_032173925.1. Lineage (NCBI taxonomy): Eukaryota > Viridiplantae > Streptophyta > Magnoliopsida > Malvales > Malvaceae > Heritiera > Heritiera fomes. The sequence goes on from JAPDPM010000009.1 coordinate 25,557,367, forward strand.
CCACCCACCACACCACAAGCCTCAACCCTCATGCCTTCAAGCCTCAGTCTCACACAGAGCATAGTCGCACAGTCTCACGCACAGTGCAGCACCACCACTCACCGGCCACCAAAGGCAGTCACCACCCCAGCGGTACCGGCGGCAAAAAAAAAGAAAGAAATGTATATTTTCTAAACTCTAGTTCATTTTGATTTTGGTCTTTACTCATTTTTCTGGTGAATATGTTACTGTTAATTATTACAGTAAAAAATGTTTATTTTTTTATATGTTTTTTTTAAATCATTTATTTTTTTATATGTTAATTACATATAAAAAAAATACAGAGATCAATACATGAAAAAATATGTATTCTATATTAAGAACTATTAACAGATTCATTAAAGGAGCTTTAATATTTACTTAAACTGTTCGGTAATTTTCTACTAATAATTATTAACATTTTATTTGACACACAAAAAATGTCTACTGAAATTTCTTCTATTGTATGTTATACTTATTATATATTAATATGTTATGTATGTTAATTGAGCTTTTTCTTTTTGGTATGTGTTGTTGACAGTGATAATATGGCATCTTGTTCTCAAAATCAGACTCTGCATAGTAATAATATTGATGTTGTTAGTGATAGTGATAATGAGGATGATGTTAATGAAGTTGAAATTCAAGGTGAGGAATGTGAGGTTGAAACTGAAACAACTGAAAGGCAATCAAAAAAAGCTAGGAGGAATACTTCAGAAATGTGGAAATATTTTGAAAAACCTGTCATTAGTGCTGATGATGGTAAACCACGTACTAAATGTATGGGGTGTGGGATAATATATAAGGCGGGTCTTTCTCAATATGGAACTTTATCCCTAAGGCGTCATGCACGTTCATGTAAAGGGATAGCAGTTTTAAGGCAAAAAGATATCTCTAAAATGATAATTGATCATCAAGGAAAGGTGAGAAGTAGACAAATTGATCAAAAAGTTTTTAGAGAATTAGTAGCTAAGGCGATTGTTAGGCATGATCTCCCTTTCTCATTTGTTGAATATGATGGAGTTAGGAATGTGTTAAAGTATTTAAATCCTGATGTGAAATTTATTTCTAGGACCACTGCTGGTTCTGATATTTGGAAACTTTATTTAGAAAATAAAGAGAAATTGAAAGAATGCTTGGCTCAAATTCATGGTAGAATATGTCTCACTCGTGATCTGTGGACTGCTTGCACTAATGAGGGGTACCTTTGTTTATCAGCTCATTATGTTGATTTAGATTGGAAGCTAAGTACTAAGATTCTTGCCTTTTGTGATATGCACCCTCCACATTCGGGATATGAATTATCTAAAAAAGTAATGGAAATCTTAAATGATTGGGAGATAGACAAGAAAATCTTTTCCATTACTTTGGATAATGCTTCTGCTAATGATAACATGCAAATTAATTTAAAAGATGTGCTTTGTTTGCAAGAGAGTTTATTATGTGATGGTCAATTTTTTCATATTAGATGTTGTGCCCACATTTTAAATCTTATTGTTCAAGAAGGTTTGAAAGTAGCTTCCACCGCTAATGAGAAAATTAGAGAAAGTATTAAGTATGTGAAGGGGTCGGAGGCTAGAATGAGGAGTTTTGAAGAATGTGTAAAAAAAGTCTCAATTTCTTCAAGTTCATATTTGGTTTTGGATGTCCCAACTAGATGGAACTCTACTTACTTGATGCTTGAGAGTGCTTTTAAATATAAGCGTGCATTTTCTATGCTTGCATTAAATGATAGAAATTATAAGCATTGTCCATCAAGTGAAGAGTGGAAAAGGGGAGAGAGAATTTGAGAATTTTTAAAACCATTCTATGAAATCACGAATTTGATTTCGAGAACTAGTTATCCAACCGCCAACTTATATTTTGCTCAAGTTTGGAAAATTGAGATGCTTTTAATGGAGTACTTGGATGGAAATGATGAGATGTTACAATGTATGGCATCTAATATGAAGAAAAAATTTGACAAGTATTGGAGTGAATATAATGTTCTACTTGCAATGGCGGTGGTTCTTGATCCTCGTGTAAAGTTCGTGATGTTAAAGCGATGTTTCTTGAAAGTTGATCCTCAAGGTTTTCAAGAGAAGTTGGATGTGGTGAAAATGAAGCTATTTATGCTTTATGAAGGATATAAAAAGAATGCTTCTAGCTCATCACATGGTCAAGACCAAGGGGAACAAAATGAGACTTCTCTCACCTCTTCTATTCCAACGGATTTTGTTTGTAATTTAGATGTAAGTACAAATAATAGACATTTATACTTTAAATGTTATATTTATCTCATTGTGAACTTTACTCTATCAATAGTAACTTTTTATTCTTTTTTAATTATATTTGCATGAAATGCATCAATATAGGTATGGATGGATTTGGCAAATGATGAGGAAGATGATGTCCCAAGTTCCAAGTCTCAATTGGAAGTTTACTTGGATATGCCAAAACTTGATTTTTCCACCTATAAAGATTTGGATGTCTTGAAATGGTGGAAAGATCATAGTTATAGATTTCCCATTTTGGCTAACATGGCTTGTGATTTGATGAGTATACCTATAACTACTCTGGCTTCCGAATCAGCCTTTAGCATTGGGGGACGTGTGCTAAACAAGTATAGGAGTCGTCTTCTTCCTAAGAAGGTTCAAGCTCTCATTTGCACACGTAGTTGGCTACACGGTTTCATATCAAGTGGTAATTTATTTTCATTAAATAAATAAATTTTACAAGTTATAATAATTAATGTTATTGTAAAAACTTAATAATTTAAAATTTTATTTTATAGGTTGGGAAGATGATGAAGAACATAAAGATGACGTGGTGGAAGAGTCAAATGATTCTAATCATTTTAATGTTGTGAATTGAGATAAAATGACAACTTTGAATGTTTGGTGGTTTTTTTGTGGATTTTAATGGATTTTTTTAATGGATGTTTCAATGTTTGTGGATTTTATGACTTTTAGACTTATCCACTACTCTTTTTTTAGACCATAATTTTAATGGATGTTATGTGGATTGTATTTGTTGTTTTGTATTGGGAGTTTGATATATGGATTGTATTTATATTTGTATTTGTTGTATTTGTACTTAGAGTTTAATATGTGGATTGCAAAGTTATTTTATTTTCCTTCTTTTGATTATTTGATGCAAACAATGTTGTGTATGAGTATGAATATGTTTTGCCTAATCTAAGCTTTTCTAATTTTTGGTGTCTTGAAATGAGAATGCAGTTCATAGGGGAAAGAGTCTGTTGGTGTCTTGAAGAAGCGTTGAATGCTTGATATTATATTTATATATATATATATATATATATTTTGACCGAATATATATATTATCAGGGAGAGTTACTTCTTTGCTTTTAGCTGCTGTTTGCATCAAGTCAGAATTTGGATGTGATATTCTTCTTCATAGTTGGTTATGAACTATGCAGTGCAGTAGTGTTTTGATGGATTGTTTGATCTTTATCTATTCGGCTATTCCTATTGAGAATCTTTGCATTGATAGACTTTTGGATTAATACTGTTTCATCATCTTTCTTGCTTTCTTTTTATACTTCATATTTTACTCCTAATTCCTACAAAAGTATTGAAATATATTATATATGGATGATTTTGAATTTAAAATATTTTAATAATTTATTAGAATGATTTGATACATAATTGATATTAAGTTATTAGATGAAATGACGAATTATACATTTATACTGTTAAAAAATAGTATAATTAAAAAAACATAGGATTTTTTGAAGTAATTAAGGATAATTTAAAAGAATAAGTGAAATAATTAATCTTGTTTTGTTGGGTAAAAAATTAGCTTCAATCCAAGACTACATATTTGCCTGATTAGTTTAATTTGCGGCATAGAATTTGATAATATATATATATATATATATATATATATATATATATTCGGTCAAAATAAATTATTCCTTCCTTTTCTTTTATCCAAAACTGAATTTAATTTTCCTATCCTATAATTTCAGCCATGAATTTCTCTTCAACAATGAGCCAATACATTATATAAATATTATTTATTACTCTTGCACAAAAAAAAACCCAAATTAAACTTGGTATGTTAATCAATCACAAGTTCATTATTCATATGATTTTTTTTATATGATTTTTTTTATATGATTTCCAACTCAAATCTCCTCAACAAATTAAAGTTAGGTTTAATTAAGTGAAAAACATTAATTTATTTGATAAAATGTGGGCTTTAATTCTTTGTTTTAGTTTTTGGGCTATAATAAAATGTGGATTCTAGACTTTTAGTTCTTTGTTTTTGGGCTTTTTTTTCTGTTGAAGCCCGCGGGCTGGTTCGGCCCACATTGAAGCCGGACCGGTCTCACAATTTTTGGCCCGTTTAAATACGGGCTTAAACGGTTTGGCCCGTTTATGCCCCGCCCCGCCAGTTTTGCACCCTTAACTCTAACTAAATTTATATAAAAAGCGTAATATAATAATATACTAAAATATCATATTTTACTTAAAGGTAATTTTTTTTTGAAAGACAAAAGAATTTTATTAGTAGTCCCGAAGACCAGAGACGTCATGGTCAATTAAGATTGACTACAAAGAACAGAACACTACCATCAGTAAAATACAATAAAAAACATCCCAACAGTCAGCCAAACAATCTGATGGACCCAACACTGCCAATATATTAGGCACTACACAGCCACTCAATGGAACAATCAGACGAACATCTGGTGAGCACATCAACCAATTTAACAACCTCAACAACTATGACCAAGAGCAACCCCCCATCGATGACAACAAACATAGTAAAGCCGAATCAACACACAAAAGCCAAAAAAGAAAAAACATCATCAGAAATCAACCCAGCAAAACACATTCACTCCACATACTACCTGATCAAAGAAAACAACTCCATTAATTGAAAACGGATAACAAATTGGAAACTCTATTCACCCCTTGCTTAGCCAAGAATTCTGCCTCGTCATAAATAACTCGAGGAATATGAGAATTTGCCATCCACCAAGTTGCAATTTAAGGCTCTCAATCTGACTGATAACCTTTCTAACTTTCCAAGGTGCATTTTTCTGGATTCTTCACCCAATTAACAGCATTGACAGAATTGCTTTCAATGAATAGAAAATGAAACTAGCCCACTTTGAAGTTGCAAAAATCATGAAAGCCTCCCTTACTGCTAATAATTCAGCAACATTGGACTCTTCCACTCCAGCAGATTTAGAAAAAACAATCTTAATGGCGTCATCTTCATCTCTAAGCAAACTGCCAATGCCATTAGACTTCCCTAAAGCGGACCCATCTACGTGAATTTGAGAGAGCCAAGTGAAGGAACGGTATCATTCAATCTTGCGTTGTCTTAATTTAGTCGTGATTAAAGTGATCTTTCTATTTATTTTTATTTATATTTCATTATTTAAATATTGTAGAAGGTCTCAACGTTTCCTCATCACTTTGGTAGAATCTCGAAAAAAATTTCTTAACCTCATAAGTATTCCCATCTATTTCTCATCACTTTGGCACCATTGTCAAATTCCTTAAACATTTTAAAAATGTTTCTCTTTCTTAATTTAATTTTTATTTCTTTTCTTAATTATTATTGACTTAATAGTCAAATAAGCCCTCAACCTTTAGCCCAAATGGAATTCAGCCCTCAACGTTTTATCGCATGAAATTCAGTCCATAAATTTTTATTTCAGTAGAAATAAACCCTTAACCTTTTACAATTATGCAATTAAGTCAAAATTTGTTAAATGACACTAACTACCGTTAGTTTTGCATACGTGGCAGCTGACGTTGATAGCTTAGTTAGCTGCCACGTGGCATGCCACGTATGCAAAACTAACGGCAGTTAGGTCATTTAACAGATTTGGTTTATTTTCACTGAAATAAAAGTTCATGGAATGAATTTTATGCGATAAAACGTTGAGGGCTGAATTCCATTTTGGGCTAAAGGTTGAGAGCTTATTTGGTTATTAAGCCATTATTATTTATTATTATTTTTTAACATTTATTTTAATTTTCTAACATTTATTATTAACTTTTTAATATATATAAATTATTAATATTGAACAATTCTCTAAAATCTTCGATCATTCTGAAAAAAAAAAAAAAAAAGAAAAATATTCTTAACCAAAAATTTTCAATATATCAATCATTCTTGAAATTTCCAAATTCCATCATTGAAAGGGTTGTAAAAGTTTTTTACAAAAATGGTTTTTAAGGTTGTCATCTCTTAGTTTGGGTTTTCTTCAATCTTATTTTTATTTTGACTTATTTAATCATTTATTATTATTATATTTTCATTATATAATGAAGAACAAGTTGTGACTTTTGATACCAAATTATCTCTTTAAATTCTCCATCGTTATGATAGAATTTTGGAAAGATTCAGTTTCCCAAGAGTTTTCAACAAATTGCATATTCATAATCACCCTAAGGTTGTGTTTGGATGAGGAATTTCAAGGAGGGAATTCATTTTAATCAAAATATTTAAAAGTCTAAAATGTAAAATTCTGGTTTGGCAAAATTTTTTGAAGAATTTGAAAATTTAGGGGGGATTTTCAAAAAGGAATTTGAAATGCTCAAATTCCCTTTTGAAAATCCACCTAAAGAGGTGGTTTTTCAAAATTTCTTTCACTCTTTCCTATTTTATTAGACATGACCTACTATTAAATATAAAGTTAAAAACAAAAAACATATTATTTTATTTAAATTTAATATATATATCTTTATTTTTTATATTATTAATATTTATACATTTTTATAAATCTAATGATACCCATATTGCATATTTTATTTGATAATTTTCTTTTTCTAATATATAATATTATTTTTCTTTTATAATTTGATATGATAAAGACTACCAAGTTTTGGGCCAAGCCCAATGTTCACCAAAAACACCATGTGACAGGAGATCACTAGGCCACGTGGCTTTCGGCGATGGACGCATAGGCTGCTGCATGATACCTGTCGCCAGGCGACAGACTCTCAGCCTATCGCCTGACGTCGCAGCGCGACACGTGGCATCAATCCATCTACCGACTAGCGACAGACGGCATAGGTTGCGAATCACACCTGTCGCTTTGCGACAGACTTCAAGTCCATCGCCTTACGTCGCAGAGCGACACGTGGCATCAATCCGTCTACCGACTGGCGACAGACGGCATAGGCTGCGAATCACACTTGTCGCTTGGCGACAGGCTACAAGTCTATCGTCTTACGTCGCAGCGCGACACGTGGCACAAATCCGACTGGCGACAGACCCCTAACGCAATAACATGATTCGAGAGATGGTCTCTTGCCGACAACAGGGTTCAAGTCTATCTGTATGTGGAATTTGTATTACATCTGGATACAAACTCTTAGCAAAGTTACGTACTCATCCAGGTAATTAACCTCGAATACTCGCCTATAAATAAGCTTCAGGTATAATCTTATTCCCCAATTTTTTGACTACTGGCTTTTACACTTCCCAAGATTGAAGAACTTAGGACTGACTTAGGCATCGGAGTGTCTACGCAGGGAACCACCCCTGTGTCTCTCTGACTTTTCTTGTTTTACAAGAGCTTCTTGGAGACACGTGGAGACAAGTACGAATATCAACGTCAGCACACCTTTATTGTTGTTTTGTGCAACAACAATTGGCGCCGTCTATGGGAAACGTATAAAAAAGCCAAGATTTTCTAAGATGGTGAGAACAAGATCTACAAACGTAAGGACCGAGAGTGAGGAAAACTCTGTGAGCTGTCCTGAACAACAAATTCGCCAGACAAACCAGGTGAATAGGGAGGAAGAAAGAATTACTGTATCGACGGCAGAATTCGAAGCTCTGAGGTGACAGAGCGAAGAAACTACCCAGGCGCTGTGAGCCATGGTGGATCTGTTCCAAGGAGTTCTCCTGACATTGGATCTGCCGCCTGCCGTACAGAACTTAGTAGGAGGAACAAATAGAGGTGTCCCGTCGCAGGTGTTTGGGCGGCAGGAGGACACGACAGCGGCAAACTTCTCTCGTCTGCGAGAGGTTTCCCCTGTGGAAGAGCACGACATTCCTCAGGGTGCGGTAAAACAGGGGAGCGGGAGGCCTGTCGCAGGTACCCAACGAGAGACTGAGGAAGCATTTGGTTTAGAGCACACGACAGGGGTCAGGCGACAGGGGAGCGGGAGGCCTGTCGCAGGCACCCAGCGAAAGAATGATGAAGTAGTAGGTTTGGAGCCGGCGACAGGGTATAAGCGACAAGTCCCACATGTAGGGCGACAGGTGTCTGGGCGACAGGACGTTGACCGGGCGACAGGGTCTACCACCCACCACCATGACTTGTCAAATTTTGATGGATCTAACTTAGACCATGGTATTGGAGGTGCTGGAAAGAACGAGGTCGAAAATCAAAACACTTGGGGAACCGGGTCGGAGTTTGACCCCACTTGGTGGACGCAAATGATACGGACAAACGCACCTTAAGCTAAGGGCAAGGAAGTAGTCGGAGACCTACCTGATTCGTCTCATTCCCGAAATCAGCTCGCTCCTCCCATGGACATGAAGAAGATGATAGAATAGGTACTGGAAGAGAAAAAGTTAGTGTCTGCAGAAGAGAGCCAGAGGAGGAGAGTACCGTTCTGCACGACCATCATGCAAAAACCTCTGCCCCCAAAGTTCAAAATGCCGCAGATGACCGCCTACACCGGAAAGATGGACCCCTACGACCATATGCAAAACTATGAGGCCCAAATATTGTTACATGGATGGGAAGACGAGATAATGTGTAGGGCCTTTTCCTTAACACTCTCCGGACATGCGATGAAATGGTTTAATAACCTGCCGGAAGGGTCCATTATCTCTTTTGACCAACTGCGAAGCGAGTTTCTCAAGGCGTTTGCGGTAAATAGTCAGAGAAGGAAGGAACCGACCTATTTGCTCACTATTAAGCAGGGAGCTAAGGAGTCATTGAAGAGTTATGTGGATCGATTCAGAGATGCTACTTTGGAGGTGCGAGATCTGCAAGTCAGTATAGATGTGGCAGCTATGTTACAGGGGACAAGGTCTGAGAAATTACAAGAATCCCTATCGCTAGACCAGCCAACCACCATCTCAGACCTGCTTTCCAGTGCAAATAAATATGTAACCCAGGAGGAAGTAATGAGAATGGTGATGATAGGAGAATCCAAGGATGGAAGGAAACGAGGAAGAGAGGTCACTGAAGCATCTCCCAGCCAACCAAGAAAGTTTGAGAAAGCCCCCACACTGAAATACAATTCCTATACTCCACTCACCGAATCTCGAGCTTCAGTGTTGGCAGCTATTAAGGGATCATGTCTTATACAGACTCCAAAGAAGGCGTCAGGGAATCTGGGCCGTGATTTAAGGTCGTACTGCGATTATCACTCAGCGCATGGGCACATAACGGAAAAATGTAGGGAGTTGATGAATCAGCTAGAAAAGCTAGCACGAGAGGGAAAAATAAACCGTTTCGTATGGAGAGGTGATAAAACTAACTATCCTGCACAGAACAGAGGAAACAATTTCAGAGATAGAAGAGGTGAAAACAGAGGACCTGTTAGACGAAATGAAGGTGAAAGAAGAGATAATGACAGAAGGGTAGAAAGAAGGAATCGAGAGGAAGATAACGAACCCACAGGGCCAGCTATTAACGTGATATCCGGAGGTGAGTCATTAGCTGGCACTTCTTTCTCGTCTCAAAAGACCTACGCCCGATAGGCTGATCAAGTTAATTCGGTGATGGAGGAAAAACATGATGAAGAGCCCATTACTTTCACGCCAGTTGACAGAGGTGATGTGATGATCCCTCATGATGATCCAATGGTGATTTCGGCGGTAATAGCAAAACACCCAGTGAGTTGTATCCTAGTTGATAATGGGAGTTCGGTAAATTTGATTTACTGGAGTTGCTTTGAGAAAATGAACATCTCGAATGATAGACTGAAGCCAGTAACCACACCACTGTATGGCTTCTCAGGAGAAAAAGTGAAGGTGGAAGGCGCAGTTCAGCTATCTGTGACATTGGGAGAAAGGTCGAAGTGTGTCACTCGACAAGTGTTATTTATGGTGGTGAAGTCAACGTCAGTGGCGTACAATATAATCTTCTGGAGGCCATTGTTAAATGACATGAGAGCGGTAGTGCACCCCTGCTATTTGTTAATGAAGTTTCCAACTCCCCGCGGTGTTGGACAAGTGAGGGGAGATCAAAGGAAAGCCAGGACATGTAATCTCGCATCCACCACATGTAAAGGGATTCAGAGGAAAGAAACTCTTACGATCGAAGAAAAGCCCAAGCCAAAACCTGATGAAGAGATGGAAGCAATTCGGTTGGATGAGAAAGATGAAGAAAGAATAGTGTACATAGGAAGCCAGCTGCCTGAAGAAGTAAAAAGGGAGATAGTCTGATGCTTAAAAGAGAATTGTGATGTGTTTGCATGGACTCCAGCCGATATGCCTGGAATAGACCCTGAAGTTATTTGCCATCGGTTGAACGTAATCTCAGGGGCAAAACTGATAAAACAGAAGAAGAGGAATTTTGCTCTAGAGAGGCAACAGGCAATAAACAAAGAAATCTCGAAGTTGTTGCAAGCAGGATTCATCCGAGAAGTTAACTATCCGGAGTGGTTGGCTAATGTTGTGATGGTGAAGAAAGCCAACGGGAAATGGAGAATGTGTGTGGACTTCACGGATCTGAATAAAGCTTGTCCTAAGGATTCATATCCACTACCTCGAATTGACAAGTTGGTAGAAGAAACTTGTGGGTATGAATTACTTAGCTTCTTGGATGCCTTCTCAGGATACCACCAAATCATGATGCATCCGGATGATGAGGAGAAGACTTCGTTCATTACCGATGTTGGAACGTATTGTTATCGAGTAATGCCATTCGGTTTAAAGAATGCGGGGGCAATCTACCAGCGCATGGTAAATAGGGTGTTCCAAGACTTGTTGGGCAACACCATGGAAGCTTATGTCGATGATATGAGCATCAAAAGCCGACAGGGAGAATCACATGCCGAAAAAATGACAAAGGTATTCAATGTGTTGCAGCAGTATAAGATGAAGTTGAATTCTAATAAATGCTCATTCGGAGTGAGGTCTGGAAAGTTTTTGGGATTCATGATTACTAATCGGGGGATAGAGGCTAATCCTGAGAAAGTTCAAGCTATTTTGGACATGAGGCCACCCAATATTATAAGAGAAGTTCAAAGGCTGACAGGAAGGATAGCAGCCTTGAGTCGTTTCTTGTCTAAATCAGCTGAAAGAAGTCTGCCATTTTTAAGGCGATAAAGGCAGGAAAGAACTTCAAGTGGACAGAAGAGTGCAACGACGTCTTTGAAAGGTTGAAAGATTACCTGAAAGAGTTGCCTCTGTTATCACGACCGCAACCGGAAGATCACCTCCTCATGTATCTCGGTGTAGGAGAGAAAGCTGTAAGTGCAGTCCTATTAAGGAAAGAAGGAGATAGAGATTGCCCGATCTATTATGTGAGTAAAGTCCTGCTAGATGCCAAGACAAGGTACCCCTTAGTTGAAAGGATAGCTTTATCCTTGGTGATAGCAACCCGGAAGTTACGACCTTACTTCCAAGCTCACTCGGTGACTATCTTAACAGATCAGCCCCTAAGGCAAATACTGCAGAAACCAGAACACTCAGGGCATCTAATTAAGTGGGCTATCGAATTGAGTGAATATGACATTCACTTTCAGCCTCGCCAAGCAATAAAGGGACATGCATTGGTAGATTTCATTGTATAATGCACTGGCCGAGAGGTTCAAGAGGAAACAGGGTTAGTCTGATGGAAATTATTTGTTGATGGAGCCCGTAACATGGACGGCAGTGGAGCCAGAATTGTGCTAATAGCGCCTGAAGGAGAAACCTATGAGTATTCCCTACGTTTCGATTTCCCAAGTTCGAACAATACAGCCGAGTACGAAGCCTTGATAGCTGGGATGAAACTAGCTGAGAGACTAGGAGTCAGCAACTTAGTGGCACATAGCGATTCACAATTGGTGGTAAACCAGTTCTCGGGAGAGTATGAGGCACGAGAACCCGCCTTAGTCCCTTATCTGCAAAAGGTACAATTGTTGGCACAGTCATTCAAGCACTTTCGGCTAACTCAGATAAATTGGTCAGAGAACAACCATGCAGACGCCCTTTCAAAGTTGGCTTCTTCTAGAGGAATCAAAGGGGGTATGGTCAAAGTGGAATCCCTCGCTAAGCCGAGTATTGAAGAAGAAGATGTCTATGATGTCGAAATCGGTAGCGATTGGAGAAGCCCAATCAAAGACTACATACTGGGGGCACACTCCCTACTAACAGAGACGAAGCTCGAAGGCTGAAGATGAAAAGTGCCAGGTTTACCGTGGTGAATGGGGAACTCTATAAACGGGGATTCACAATGCCCTTGTTGAAGTGTCTAGGGCCCCAACAGGCTGAATACACCTTAGCTAAAGTTCATGAGGGAATATGCGGTGAACATTTGGGGGGTCGAGCCTTGGCCTCGAAAATATTGCATACAGGGTTTTATTGGCCTAAACTGAGAAAGGATGCCACAGACAAAGTAAGAAGATGTGAAAAGTGTCAGAAATTTGCCCCTATAACCACCGTGCCTATTTCGACTCTTCAGAACACCCTCCAACCGACTCCATTTGCACAATGGAGACTAGATATCCTGGGGCCTTTCCCCTTAGGCTCAGGACAAAGGAAGTATTTGCTTGTGGCAACAGACTACTTCACAAAATAGATAGAGGCAGAACCTTTGGCTACAATTTCTGAGAAGAAGGTGGAAGCGATGGTGTGGAAAGACATAATTTGCCGATTCGGGATCCTCCGTGTGTTAAATGTAGATCATGGGAAACAGTTCGACTGTGATGCTTTCCGAAATTTTTGTAGTAGCCTGAAGATTCTCCTAAGAATATCTTCTGTGTCTTACCGATAGGCCAATGGGCAGGCAGAGGTGAGCAATCGAACTATACTGCATGGGTTGAAGACTAGACTAGATAAGGCAAAGGGAGCATGGGTAGATGAGCTCCCAAGTGTCTTATGGGCCTACAGAACGATAAGCAAGGTGTCAACAGGTGAAACACCATTTAGTTTGGTATATGGGACTGAAGCTCTCATCCCAGTGGAAGTTGGAGCTGAGTCACCCAGACTGATCCCTTACATTGAGGAACTTAATTCTCAGGGACTAAGGGAAAATCTTGACCTGATAGATGAGCTGAGAGACCAGACAAAAGTGAGGCTAACTGCTTATCAACAGAGAGTGGCCACTTATTACAATGCAAGGGTCAAGAACAATGAATTGCAAGAAGGAGACCTTGTACTGCGAAAGTCGGCAATTACAAACGCCCATAGGGAAGATGGAAAGCTCCGGCCTAATTGGGAAGGACCATACAGAATCAGAAAAATGGTCGGACCTAGCACTTGCACCTTAGAAACCTTGCAAGGAAAGAAGATCTCAAAGACTTGGAATGCCAACCATCTTAAGTTGTATTGGCAGTAAACATTGTAATCTTTGCTTTCTGATTGTTATTATTGTCTTTACTTTCCCATCTATTGCTCTATTACTTTACAGATGTTATTATTTTTCTGATTCATGAATAAAGGCCAGCCAATCATTTTCTGCATTCTCTAACGCAATATGTGAGACAGATTATGTGTTACAGGAATGGAAATGAGGCGACAGCTGGCAAATGAAAGTCCCTAAGCGAAAAATGCGCGAGACGGGCAAACATAAAAGTCCCTAATCGAAAAATGCGCGAGACGGGCAAACATAAAAGTCCCTAAGCGAAAAATGCGTGAGACGGGCAAACTAAAGTCCCTAAGCACAAAAAGGTGCGAGACGGGCAAAACCAATTCTTAAGAAGCAAAAAGGGTGCGAAAAAGGCAAACCATGAAATCATCAAGCAATAAACAAATGGACAAGTACGATATCCAACCATCACAAAAGGTAATATATAGCATCTTACGAGGTAAACTACAAATCCTTCAGATTAATGTGTTACAATAAGTTGACAAATTATGATTAACACTTGGACATTTTAGTCTTGATAAGTCCTTAAGCGAAAAGAGCGCGAGATAGGCACAAACGCTCGAGAAAAGTTCATCTTTGAACAGGAATGACAACGCTGTCTCAAAGTAGAACTTGGGGAGCAACATGGTATAAAGGTAAAAATAGAATTATATAACAGGTATACAAAGTATTATACTGAATTCACATAAGCAACTGAATTCACATAAGCAAAAGAAAGAGCTACAAAATGAAACGGTATTGTTCATTAAAAACAAAACTGTACATTGGAGTCAACAAGCAAAACAAAGGAAAATACAAAAACATCCTAATCTACACTGAGGACTAAATCATTCGGCTAAGAAGAAGCCGCCTCGACACTAGAGCCTTTAATAACTGGAGCATCGGGAACTTGAGGGACTGAAGCACTAGGATCCTGGGGAGCCGGAGGAACCATCCCAGATGAAGGATCATCATTTGAAGGCCCAACCATAGCTGCGGAGATTGGCACAGGATTAACGGCTGTGGAATCAGAAATCTGGAACTCATCGTTGTCCAACCCTAGAAGTGCCTCGATAGACTCAGGCTGATCACCCGCCTCGATAGCCTCAGGAACATCACGCACTGTTGAAGGCTCAGCTTGGTCAAGTGCTTCAAAAGACTCAGGCTGACGTGGTGGCTGTCGAGGAGGCCACGGACCCTCAAGATTATCTAATTCGTCTCCGACACCCTCCTCCAAATAGGCGTCCGAACCTTGTGAGTCGGGCTCATACGTGGTCCACGAAGGAGCTGCATAGTACTTGGCCTCCTCAGTGAAGAGCAATTCAGGAAAAGTCTCGCTTGGCCGGTGCTTCTCCAGCCACGAACGAGCCAACTAGAAGCAGTACTTGATGAATCCCACCACAAACATTGCTTTTTTATCATAGCAATGTTGGGACAAGCGATATTCACAGACAGCCTCGGCCCGAACCTCTCTCTGACGATCCAGTGCATTGTGCAGCTCCTCAATGGCTTCATCCCGTTGCCTCTCCATGGCTCCTCGATCACTGACGGCTTTATTGTAAGCCTCTTGGTACCCTTGAAGGGAAACCACCTTTGCTTGCTCTTCTTAGAACTTTCGCTCAAGATCAACATTCCTTCGCTCGAGATCAGCGTTCCTTTTATTTAACTCCTCCATCCTTTTGGGATAGGGGAGAAACTGGACAACCTCGTTCATAAGCTCCATTTTTTGCTCTCGAAGCTCACGAATGTCTTTGTAGGCTTGCTCCCTAAGGGCCCTGTGTCGAGCATTAACAGCCGCAATTTGCTGAGCCGTCTGACAAGACAAAAAACAAACGAAGACTCAACAGACCTGACGAAGAAGCCTAAAAAGGAAAAAGCTATTTAACAAACAAGCACAAAGTTTACCTTCATCGCGAGGTAGTCAGAATTATCCTCCGCCTCAATTAGATTGGTGAAAAGCCTCGCCTCGTCGCGAAGGAGAATGGTGCTCTAAGCTAGACGAAATGCTATCCCGGCATCCTCAATGCTGTCATTGTCATTCACCCCGAGATAGGTTTGGAAGTCTTCTCCAACTACAACGACCCCGCTATCAACTGGATAGCGCCTCAAAGTCGGATCGACCACCTTAGGCAAAATTGGTCTTGTAGACATTGTGGCTTCAATAATTAGCCCCTTCCTGTACTTGCGTCTAAGCTGGCGAGGAGCAGACCTATCCTCAGCAACACGAGATCCACCCTCTTGACGGGCTGAATCACTCCTCTGGGACTCTGAGCTCTCGCGGTCATCCGAACCACGATCAGGTACAAGAGGCCTCTTTCGTTTATTTCTCCCGGCCTCTTGTGTAGGATGGCTGGATGCACCAGTGGCAGGAGGAGGGGCAATAAGAGCACGAGCTGGTCCAAAATGGGGGAGCACGAGCTGATCCAGATGAGGAAGCCCCAGCTTGCGACTGAGAAGTAGGAGCCGCTCGAGCAGCATCACTGTCCTCCCTCCTACGCAAAAGCTCCTGGAAGTTCATACCAGCACAATATAAGAAGGAATTAGCTAACCAAATAAAACGTCATGCACACATATACGAGAAGTAAAAGGATTAGAAACCTAAAAAACCACCAAAATCCTCTAAATTATTCAGGTTGGAATCCATTGGAAAGTCAACAAAAGAACTCCCAAAGGCATCGGCCTGAGCCCACTCAGGATTCTCCTCTGACTGATCACTAGTACCCGCGACCTCAGGGGTCTCATCCTTCGAGTCCGAAGAGGATTCATCTACAAGATGACCTACGGGGGTGGACGCTTCGGCTACGACTACCGGAGATGGCTGACTAGGACCAGCATAAAAAACACGCGAAGTTGCAGGCAAGTTAGATGGGGCAGCGGAAGTCCCAACAACGGTCCGGCTTACCCCTCAGCCAGCAGCGACGATATTCTCCGGGGTTAAAAGGGAGAATAAGTTATGCTCCCCAGTAGAACAAATCTGTCGAATAGTTTCACCAAATTAGTCTCTTAAAGTTTCTGCTTTGAATCTTCCTGAGTGCTGCGAGTGGTCAGAGGTATCACGATTCCATCTCTTGCGGATCCGTAGGTCGCTTGGAATCTCAACAACGACCCACTCACTCTCAAAGCCACGCAGTTTATTGGGAAGATCTGAGAAGATTTTATTATTGGGGAACTCGTCAGACTTCAACCGTTGAAGAGAGAACGTTATCAACCCTTTCAACTCACGAACTCTGAAAAAAGCGCTCAAAAGAGGAACATTTGGGACAATATCCAGGTGTCGACACACTATGGAAAATGCTACTAACTGGGCCCACGCATGGGGATGGAATTGACACGGGACGATGTCCTTATACCTAAGAAACACTTCACCAAACTCCAGAAGAGGGAAGCGAAAACCGAAGGATAAAGAGGCCTTATGGACGGCTACACCATTTCTAACCAAGTCGGGTGTAGCCTCCCCTTGGGCTGGAAGTCTATAACGATAACCTGACGGAAGAGGGAAACGAGTCCTAAAATCCTCTAAGTCAGCGTTTGTCAAAGAACACGGAACACCACCGGTCCTGAGTGTTTTACCCAGAAGTAGCGATGACATGGAGAAGGAATGACCCAATAGGCGACAGACCTGTTAAGACGACAGACCTAGTGAACGAGAGACCTGCGGGAGACCTAGGCTCTACGTGAAAGACTAAAAACACCTGCGGGAGGCCTAAATCTGAATGCGAAAGGTGATAAACAAGGCGACAGATATGCACTTACTGTCACTAAGAGGAGCGAGAGACCCTGACAAGAGAGCGACAGACTCCTTAGGCAACAGACTTTTTTGGCAAGAGAGCTGAAAGACGTGCGACAGACGTTTGCTCGGAGGTTTTCGTGCACTCTCTCGGCGGGCTTCAACCGTTTATATAGCTGTGACAGAGAATGCTAAACGTCGCGCCCAATCACGTCTGTCGTAGAGTAGAGCTTTTTCACCTGCAAAAAACACCAGAAGAAATAACAAAAAATAGAGAGGATTATTCACGGTGGGCTGAAGCCCAAAAAACACATATTTATACTCTATTGGTTAGAAAAAATCTAACAAGAGAGTGGGGAGCAATTGATATGACAAAGACTAACAAGTTTTGGGCTAGGCCCAATGTTCACCAAAAACACCACGTGACAGGAGATCACTGGGCCACGTGGCTTTCGGCGACGGACGCATAGGCTGCTGCATGATACCTGTCGCCAGGCGACAGACTCTCAGCCTATCACCCGACGTCGTAGCGCGACACGTGGCATCAATCCGTCTACCAACTGGCGACAGACGGCATAGGCTGCGAATCACACCTATCTCTTTGCAACAGACTTCAAGTCTATCGCCTTACGTCACAGAGCGACACGTGGTATCAATCCGTCTACTGACTGGCGACAGACGGCATAGGCTGCGAATCACACCTGTCACTTGGTGACAGGCTACAAGTCTATCGCCTTACGTCGCAGCGCGACACGTGGCACAAATCCGACTGGCGATAGACCCCTGACGCAGTAACATGATTCGAGAGATGGTCTCTCGCCGATGACAGGGTTCGAGTCTATCTGTATGTGGAATTTGTATTACATCTG
This sequence comes from Heritiera fomes, assembly GCA_032173925.1. NCBI lineage: Eukaryota > Viridiplantae > Streptophyta > Magnoliopsida > Malvales > Malvaceae > Heritiera > Heritiera fomes. Next base: position 25,575,470 of record JAPDPM010000009.1, read on the forward strand.
GATACAAACTCTTAGCAAAGTTACGTACTCATCCAGGTAATTAACCTCGAATACTCGCCTATAAATAAGCTTCAGGTATAATCTTATTCCCCAATTTTTTGACTACTGGCTTTTACACTTCCCAAGATTGAAGAACTTAGGACTGACTTAGGCATCGGAGCGTCTACGCAGAGAACCACCCCTACGTCTCTCTGATTTTTCTTGTTTTACACGAGCTTCTTGGAGACACGTGAAGACCAAGTACGAATATCGATGTCAGCACACCTTTATTGTTGTTTTGTGCAACAACATAATTATTTTTTATGTAATCAAATTCTTGTATTTAAAATTTCTTTGCAAAAATTTTTATCCAAACAAGTCAATTATAAATGCTAGTATTTTAAAATGATGAATTTTGAAATATTTTTATTTTAAATTGTCTCGAAATTTCAAAATTCTCTATCCAAACGCAACCTAAAGTTTCATCGGAAGGTCACTATTAACTTGTCCTTTTTTAAATTTTATTATTTTTTGGTTTCTTAATTATTTATTATTTTTGGATCAAATTTCCTCTTTAAATTTGCCATCATTCTAGTGGAATTTAAAGGTGTTTCTTACGTTTTAATAGAAAATTTCTCATTTACAATTCTGTCATTTTTATTTATTTCTTGTTGATTGGTATAGTATTAAAATTAACCATGGAAGTTTTATTTAGCTAAGAAAATTTATCACTAACGTGTCATATGATTAATCCTACTTTGACGAAGTAAAATCTGACTTGTATTTTAGGGCTTAACTTGGTATTGGTACCTTGAGATTCATGCTAAAAAAACGTTTATTTCCACTCATTCAAGTCCCTACACATATATTCGAATTATTACTATCGAATTAAAGAATTTTATTGAGGGTAAAATAATTGAATTAAGGTTTTTATAAAAATCTTGATTATCACATCCTCTTTTCAACAGGGTTTGGTTCTTTGGGCTATATGGAGCTACAGAAATGATGAAGTAAAAGATGGTAAGTCAAGGCCACGAGATCATAGCCACCTTTTCTTATGATTGACTAAATGAATTTCAGGAGGTGCAACACAAAACTCTTGAGGGTCTCTACTGACAACTCTAGAGACTTGGAAGAAACCAACTCCAAGGCTCAAAAAGATCAATTTTGATGGAGGTTGTAAGCCCATTGAAATAGATGGTGTTGGATTTATTGCCAGAAACGAGAACGGGGAGGTTATAGGAGCCTTGCATTCTCACCTACACTATGTTCATATTCTTGTAGTGGCAAAGGCTTATGCAGCTCTAAAAGCCATTACATTTGGAAGAGATGGGCTTTGAACATATTGCTAGAAGTGGATGCATGGGCCAACAACCTCATAGCCTAGTGACTAAGGATGAGTTGTAGCATATTATAAGTCTTAGGTTCGAATCCAAGTACCTCTATCCCCAATTATTTAATATTCCTCTTATAACAAAAAAGAAGGGGACGCATGGGAAGTCATTAGGAAACTTAGAGAGGTTACCCCAAATTTCTCGATTATTGGAAACCTAATGAAGGAAGCTAAGATGGAGTGCTCCAAGTTTTTGACATACAGTAAATCTTATGTTAGCAAGAAATCCAATCAAGCTGCTCATTTTCTAGCATCATCAGCTTATAGCTATCCTGAGGATACATTCTACGTAGAAACCTATCTATATGCAACTTAACTATTAATAAAATTCAGTTTTTTCTCTAACAAAAATTCATAACCGCGTGGCTAGCAATGACTGTGATGATCTCCATTATGTCCACAACCGTAAATTAATGTAACGCAACCAAAAACGTGACTACGACTGCAATTTGAATCCCTAATGTTAAGTGAAGATTACTATCTTCAATGTTTAACATTACTTTATTTAAAACTTCTTACATAACATATATTACGGTTTCTAAACTCTCACATCAATTTTTGCTCCTATTTTTTAGTTTTGTTCTTTTTCTTTATTTGTTTTAAATGTTATTTATCTTAGCTATTAGATCTCAATTAAGTCGAAGTTTAAAGTAGTTTAAATTAGGCACTCATAGGTTATGGCTCAATTGGCAACGCAGGTTGAGTTTGTGAAAAGAGTTCTCGGGTTCGACCTCCACTAAACATACCTTTGGGGAGGGATGAGGAGTGTTAACTATGATGAAGCTTTGAACAGGATTAGTCTTAGACTATTAAAACGGATGAAGATACCTGTGGTTTACACAAAAAAAAAGTAGTTTAAATTAGGCACCACATTCTTGCTGCTTCTTTTTTCTTTTCTATTCTGCTTCCTCATTAGTTTTGCTTTGCTTTCTTTATATCTTGCAAGTTTCCCGCTGTGTGCTACTGCCTAAGATGTGGTAGTCTATTGTGTTTGCACAAGGCTGAAGCTGATCGACTGCGTGGAGGAAGGTTGAAGACGTAGCTATCCTGGGTTTATTCTTAACGATTTCCTACTTACATTTGCATGTTGTTTCTACTTCACTTATGCATGGATTAAGGCTTAATTTGGGAGACCAGTTGGAATGTGGTAAGGTGAGATTAGGAGAATAAGACAAAAAAAATTGGTGGGGTAAAATTACTTCTCCGCCCTTACTTTTAATTTTTTATTATTTTATTAAAAGGATATATCTTTAAGCATCTTTTCATTATTTTCAATCTCATAGCCAATCCAAACTAACCCTAAAACTCTTAGATGATATGCGGTTATTATATTTTAGTTTTATAATAATTTAATATTGACATAGGATAACTTGACCAGGGGCATTTTACTCTTTCATCTCGGTATTTTGATCTATTAGGTGGGGGCCACATGATAGGTCAGAAGATGTGACTGTAATAGCATTATTCATCATGATTGGCTCAACGTTTGATCCGCTGAACCTGTTCATTGTCATCGTTTACCTCAAAACCAAGGACTAACCTTAAGACCAAGTAGGCGTGAGGGTTTTGGCATGAGGATGACCTAAAACCCTCGTATTGAGAAGAGAAATAGGTTAGTTGATCCCTGAATTACTATTCGGCCACGTGTCTTTTATGTTGCTAAGTCAGATGACGAATTTTTGCCTATAAATTTAGGAGAAGGGATTCGTCAGGTGAGACCTCTCCTCCTTTGAAGAACCCCTACACTAACCATCTTTGACTAGCAATAATTTTGGCGTGCCAGGTAGGGGAAACGTAGCACAGCCACAGCCGAGGATGGCACCCAAAAGAAGGACAACAGAGCTGGAGGAACCTATCGCCCCAGTAAGCCCAAATACCACCCAGATGACCACCTAGATAGACGTCCACCACCCATTGCGGAATAGTTTGAGAAACTTTCCTAGTAATTGAGAAACCTTTTAAGTTAGTTCAACATGCCCTCACCCCTTCTCCACCACAAAGACCAACCTTCCCCTTCTCTGATGCCTTCACCACCAGAGGAGGTGAACACCAACTCTTCCTCCACACCAGAAGCTTAGGGGAGAGTGAGACCCAAGACTCACCTGTGATAACCATAAATTTTCCATTTATTGGAAATAAATATTGGAGCAAATAAATGTTAGAAATAAATAAATAAATAAAATTGTGAGAACGGGATATTGGTGAAAATCCTGAGAATTAAGGAAGTGAAGGATCGAGAAATTCATGTGAAGGAAAATAAAATTTGAATTATGGAAAATAAGGAAAGGAGGAAATTTAATTTGGATAAATGGAAATCCAAATTAAATAAGAAAATGAGGAAGAAAATATATATATTGTAAATACAATATATATATAGTAGTATTACATTTATATAAATGTTTATATAAATGTTATGTAATTTAAAGTAAACAAATATATATATATATATATACACACACTAAATATGTATTTTGTTAATACATAATATATATATATATGTACATTTTTATATATATAATATAAATATATATAATACTATACTATATATAAAATACTAATATTATATGAGGAGAGATCCACTTACACATGTGTAAAACAAATTAGTTTTACACACTTTCATATCTTCATATAAGATTAATATTTTTGCAAACCAACCGTTGGATTTAACAACCTACTCATATTTATTATGCATGTAAAATTTTGAATCAATCTGATATTTCTATCATTTTAATCGAGAATAGTAATTTTTTCAATATATATCAATGGTTGAAATTTTATTTTATGAAATAAATAGTTAGACGTATTCGATTATCTTGAAATTTGGATTAAAAAATTCAACTGTCGGATTAAAAAATTATAAATCATATAAAAAGATATGAAAGTGTGTAAAACTAAATTTGTTTTACACATGTGTAAGTGGATCCCTCCTCATATTATAAATATAATATATAATATAAGTGTAATATATATATATATATATAATTGTAATAAAAAAAGGAAAATAGAGGAAGAATCGGGAGAAACCCGATCTTCCCCGATGAAGAAGCTGACCACGTCAGTCGGCCAAAGGAGAGGAAGGAGAGAGGTAGAGGACGCCACCAGCCAGAAGGGGGAAGTGGTTGCCGGCGTCGAAAGGAAGAAGCGGAAACGGAAAAGAGGCAAACCGGCGGAAAACCAAAAGGAGAAAAGAGAAAATGGATCTGGCGGTGCCCGCCAAACCTGCTACCGCCACTGCAGCCACACCACCGTCGGAGGAAGATGAAGACGTAGGAAGCCACCGGTGAGGCGGGGAACGGCAGAGGAAGGCCGACGGAGGAGGAGAATAAACCGAAGGTAAACCAAGTAGATCCGCCGTCATGCAGTCGAACCAGGCTGAACGGAGGCCACCAGCAGCTTCGCCTTGACGTCGGCCAGCTAAGGAGCGGTCGAACTGTCGGAGAATCGGCTGCCGGAGGAGAACCGGCCGTGGAGGAGATTGACCGGTCTGAACCGGTCCGGCCAGCAAAGGAAAAAGGAACAAAAAGAAAAAGAAAAGAGAAAAAGAAAGAAGGAACAAGGAAGAAAAAGAAGAAAGAGAAAGAGAAAAGGAATTTCAAAAATTTGGAAAATTTTCAAGAATTCGGAAATTACAAAAAATCTCAAAAAACTCAAAAATTCGAGAAATTGGGTAAGAAATTCGGGAATTATTTTCGAGTAATTAATTTGAATAAATTATGAAAAAATTCTAATTTTTAGAATTTAAATTTCAGAAAATTCCCTCGATGATCGAGCTGATGAAATCGGACGAGGTGAATACGAGCGCGATCTTCGAGAGGCAGTCGCCGACCCGAGATAGGTAAGGGAGACATGTGCCGCCTGTAAGGATATTCGGCCACATGTTTTAAATTATGCATTTAATTTATACATGCAATTTATAATGATCGGTTTTGAAATTTGTGGTGATTTATCAATTTTAAATTGTGGTGAAATATCGGTTGAGAAATATAAACTGTATTTTTCATGCAGGAGGCTAGCCAAATGGCAGCCGTTATACTGCTGAAAAATTATCGAAAAATTACTGAAATTTACCGACAATCACCGAAAACCATAATAAATGATTTGATTTCACGTGAAACGATTTTTCAGGTACAAAAATCGAGAAATTAAATAAATTTCATAAAACATGAATATAGTGATATTTAATTTTAAAATATTCATATTTTCGAGAATGGTGAAAAGGAAATCACCGAAAATTCACCCGGTAGGTGATATTTCACGTGAAACGAGATGAAAATGAAAAAGCGATTGAATTGAATATTTTTGTAAATATTCTTAAATATTCACTTGATTTTACATAAAACCTTTATGATTTTAATTATGGAAATAATTAATTATGAAAATTTCACAAAGGTTAAGAATTGAAGAAAAACTATGATTTTGAGACTAGAGGTCTCTACACGTATTTTTAAAAGAAAACATGGTGATGGGAATTTAAAGTTAGAAAATAAATAATTTATTTTCATAAATTATAAAAAATGATTTGTTTGAAATTTCGATAATTATAAAACCATGTTTTCGATTTAATGCACAAAAAAGCGTGCATATGTGTTTTACTGTGGAAAAAGACAGTTTTGCTCTTCTATACTTTCAATGATGATTTTTCAAACTGTCTTCATTGTATGGAAAACAGGATATATACCTTTATGAAATAATTTGAAAAATGTTATTTATTTTATAAATTTCATAAAGGTGATTATATTTACATGTGAGCCTTATGGATATTTGATTTACGGTATTTGAAATCCATAAAGGCTAAGGTACGGTTTTTACACTGTTTTGAGACTTAGGCCCCGAGTTTCATGCATCACTTATACTGTTACTGTCACGTGGCTGATTGACCAGCTAGTCATCAGTGTCCCGAATTGTCGCCTAGCAAGCGTACACCGAGGACATATTATAGATCATGGCCATATATCTCATTACTGTTACTGTGTCCCTAGTGCACGAAATAGCATGATTTAATTGTAGGGTGATGCCTAGTTTCACTTACTGTTTACTTTTTACTGAAAGGATTTACGGAATCCTATTTACCGTACTGTTTACTGTACTGAACTAATGTTTACTGTTTACTATTACTGATGAAAGACCGTACCAAAATAATGTGTTACTGAACTGTACTGTTTACTGAAATGGTAGCCATTGATTACTGTTTTACTGAACTGAAAGCTACCATTTACTGTTTACTGAACTGAAAGCTACCTTATATTGTTTTCTGAACTGGTAGCTACTGTTTACTGTCTACTGATTGAACCGTATCGAATTACTGTTTTACTGAATATACTGTTTTGCTGATGTACGATACGGTTATTGATTTGAAAAGAGAAATAAATGTTTATTCTAAAAAAAATAACATAAGAATTATTTCTAAGAAAGAAATAATCGAAGAAGTAACTATCCAATGATTGGATATTTACAAATCACTGTACTGTCACGTGTTTTATTGTACTGAAGAGGAGAGAAGTAAACCACTGTTTTACTACTGAACTGTCATGTGTTTTAAAGTATATTGAATGTGAAAAGAAATAAGTGGTTTACTCTGTGGAAAAATGAAAAGTTTATCGTTTTGAAAACAACGAAATTAGTACTCTTTACAGTTGCTTCTAGGTTCCGGAACAAGTTAGGTATTTTAAAATACCTGCCTTACTCTATCTGGATCCCTAGCCGACTGTAGTATCCTTCCTACATGTGAGCCTAGAGCCAGCTAGGAAGATTTTAAAGAAAATGAAAAAAATTATTTTCAGCATATAGATAGCTGAATATCAAGTGTGACATATAACTCTCTTAGTGAGCCGTGGTTTGCTCACTCCCCAATTTTAACATTTCAGGTTTTGATGATAGTGAGATCCAATATTTGTGGATTATGGCTGCACATAATGGACAATGTGACAAACCGACTAAGATATATCAGGTACGATCATTTATTTTCTGTATTTAGACATGTCTACAGTACTACATATTTGTAATTAAGATAGGAGATGTGTATAATGTTAACAATAATTTATTAAATTGTTTAACATCAAGTGTAAAGTGAAGTATCACAGACATCCAAACCGGATAAATTGTGTAAAATAAGGTGAAAAATGTGGCAACGGGACGTTACAGATTTTATGGTATCAGAACATGGTTGGCCTGATGTCTGTGGATACTTTTAGAAAGAAAAGTATTAAACATCCCTGGTAGTACTGTGTCGTCTAAATACATAGAGAAAATAAATAATTGTAAATTGAGAAAAATAAATTAAAGGGAGTGAATGTTAAAGAAATAATAGGCTCAGAAATTACTAGAAAATTGGTGATTCTTATAATCTAAATGAAGGCCTGTTCGATAAGGAACCGAAAGGACTCGGTGAGGGCCCCACCAGTACTTTACGGTCCGAATCGAACTGAGACATGAAAATGATGGTATGAAGGAGGGGAATGACATATCATCATTAAATAGACTTTAAGATCACAGATTGAGGGTAATTTGAAGATAGAGAAAATTTTTAGCCAAAAATGACCAAAATACCCCTACCTCCAAAATTTTACTGGGAGTCAGAATAAACCAACAGAGGTTGGATTTGATTGATTTGACAGAGAAATTGATGATATAAAGCTGAATTACAGGTAGAATAATCTAATTATGGATTTTAGTGGACTTTTCTATCGAAATCAAACAAGATCTTAAATTGCTGGTATTACTATGAGAAAGGATACTATCAGCACATAAATGATCAGTTCATTGATTCAAATGTATACTAAGGAGAAAGGAATAAATGTCAAAATGACGAAAATGCCCTTATGTTGGGCAAAGTTTGAATTGTGATAAAACTAAGTAGATCTTGAATCCATTGATGATAATGGAGTTATTAATGGCATAGAGGATGTCATATGAATCTATCGATCCCTATTACTGATTCCACTAACACGTAAATTACAGATGCGAATTACGAGTGACCTAGTGAACGGGCTAGGCCTCACGATAGATCCTTGAGGGGTGACCCAGTGAAAGGGCTGGGCATTCTCAAAAAGGACAATACAAATGTGTACAGGTGGACGGTGGACGGGCTGAGGCCTTACACGATGCGATCCAAAGAGTGTATAGTGGAAGGAATGTTATAAGATGAATGGCTCGGTTATTAACTGTAAGGGTCGGAATTAAGAGTGTATTGAACGGGATTGTTGAATACTATGAAAAGTGAAATGATTACAGGAATTGACTGATGAGGTGAATAGTACAGATAATGAAATACATACCAGTGTAGTTAATTACGGTTCTATATATTTTACTACTTTGAGGTTTCAAACAGATAATCTTATACAGAACCGAAATATCTTGAAATATGTGTTACAGAATGAGGTACTGTGCAGAGTACTATGAATTGGAGAATATGTATAAGAATAGTAAAGTGATAAAGAAGAAGATGACAGCTAACCTAAGTTCTTCAAGACCCTTGAGACAGAACTGTGATGAGGGACCCAATGATTGGTGACCCGTAGTGGATCATGTGTTGTGAGATGCGGACGAACAATGTTATCGTCAACTCACTAGTAAGGGTAAACCTCGGGCGAAAGGATCGCCTAAGGGATGCTCGCCGATGGCCGATTCGAACGGGCGGGACTCTTACAAGGAGCTTAATGATAACATGAGTGTAAGGAACTAGGTATGTAAGGGTGCCAGGTTCAAACCTCGTGGATAATATGCTCAAGGGAGTTAAACCTGAATTTATTAAACGAACTTGATTCTAAAGTAAATTACAGTGGTAATAAATTGGTTAGCTGTAACATGTGTTAATAACTGTTGTACTTATTACAGCTTACTGGAATGAGATTCGTAAGGCTGTAAAGTATGAGTAAACAATGAAATCAAGGTAGAGTATGAGTCGAAATGAATCGAATAGTAAATGTCTCTGCCTTGAGAATACACAGTGTAAATGATAGGACATGAGGATGAAATGTCCGAATTAATAAGAAATGTGTGATTAAAGAAAGTATCGGATTTGATTTCCGATAGAACTTCCAGAGTTATATAAATTGGAGGAATCGAGATAACATTGACTCGATTTTGAATATGAAATTTGATTCTAAGCTTATATCGGAGAACTTAAGAAAATCCGAAAGCTTAAGAAATCCACTCTAAAAAATGTGAGAATAATGAAATGCATGTGTATGAGGTGTGATTGAGAGAAACACAGATAACGTAAATTGAGGATAAGAAATTTATCTGTATAAGTGTAAGTGAGAGAACACAAATGACTTTAATAAGTAGATGAATTGACATGATATTGTAAATGGTTACTATGTAATAAAGTTTTGTGAAGAACAAATATTCATCTACATGATGAAATAGACGCTTTATTGATCTGATCACAGATATATGAGGAGTTAATAAGACTAGCCTCAGTATAAAGCGTCCTTAGATAAAAGATTGAAGACTAATGTCCGTAAGATGATGATTAGAACTTGGAGTGAATTTTACGAGTTTCTATTGAGGTTACAAGGTTAATGATTTGCCTTTTGAGGTATAAGCATAAAGAATGAGGCATCCATACATGAGTAAATTGATGAAATACTGATAGAGTTTAAAGTACAAATGGAAAATGAGTAGCATTGTGATATGACTCTTAAACTCTTAAAGACTGTGGAATTGTGTTAAGATTGGTAAATAAGAGATTTGGCTAGATAGTATCTCCTCCTGAGATATATGATCTCGAGACGACAAGATGACAGTGAACCTGTTTATGATATAGAGATAATGATTGAGATACGAGATTAATGAGTCTAGCTAGATACTACTGCCAGTCTATAAAAGAGTGATGAGACTAGCTGCTCTACTAATGTGATGTAATTAAAGAAAGAAATTTAAGTCGGTAAATGGATAAGTGTAAAGAAAAGATGGTATGCAAGATTTTAAAAGATCTTAGCAGTATAGTACCATACCAATTGAGAAAATCGACTAAAAGGATGAGAGTAAAAACATGAAAAGATAAAAGTGGAAATATGAAAACGAAAATGAAAGTGGAATAAGAAAATAAATTGCATGATGTGAAGGGAACATCAATATGAAACAGTTCCCAAAGGTAAGACTAAAAATGATCTAATGTTGGTTATCACACGACAGTGGCTAGATGTAAAATCAAGCCAAATTTGACAAGTGAAAGTAACAATACTCAAAGGAGTAAAATGAATGACATGTGTTATTTTACTACCAGTATATAAATGAAAAATGATTATACATATAACCATCGTAACATGATAGAAACGATGGAACTATATGGATAATGTGGTGATTAAATGGATAATTGAGGATTCAATAATCGAATGACCATACTAAATGAAGAGAACATGATTGTCTCATGAGCTATGATTGTAAGAGATGATCAATAGTAAAGTCTGCAAGTGAGATGCAGCCTTAATGAAATAAAAGAGAAAATGCATATTGTGGACAATAACGAGTTCAAAAGAGAAATGATGATGTGGAAGTGATTAAAGACTGATGATCTGAATAGAATCACTTTCCATTATCAGACTCTTAGATTCTCTAGTGCCTTAGTCGCAGTATGAGTGAGAAACAGTGGAGATGTATAGGTACAGTTTCAGTTAGCATTACATGTGATGGGAGTCTCTAAGATGCCATATGCTTAATGAGAATAGCAAAAGGCTTCGCGATCCTAAGTGTACTGATAGCACCACTCCATACTGATATATATATATATGAGCGTGAGATGTAAACGCTCCATGATATTGAGAGAGCGTGTGCTTGAGATGTGAAAGCTACTGGGACACTTACATATAATTGATTGACATGAGTACATGATAGTACCAAACTGTATCGACTTGGCACTAAGTGAGAAAAATGGATGATGAACAGCATAGATCGGCTGTGACATGAAAAATACTGTGCATGGACTCTTATGTGAAAAGACGAATGAAATGAATGACTCCCAATTTGATGAATGAACTTACGGGAGTATAGATATATATGATGAAAGACAGCATGTAGTGGTCTAAAGTACTCTTGATGTTGAAAGTGTACTGGCAGTATTACTTGAAAGATGACTTAGAGGTCAAAAGTCGTAAGTATACGACATGTACCACCTTTGAACTTAAGTTAAATTCGGAGGACCAAATTTCTTAAGGTGGGGAGAATGTGATTACCGTAAATTTTCCATTTATTGGAAATAAATATTGGAGCAAATAAATATTAGAAATAAATAAATAAATAAAATTGTGAGAACGGGATATTGGTGAAAATCCAGAGAATTGAGGAAGTGAAGGATCAAGAAATTCGAGTGAAGGAAAATAAAATTTGAATTATGGAAAATAAGGAAAGGAAAAAATTTAATTTGGATAAATGGAAATCCAAATTAAATAAAAAAATGAGGAAGAAAATATATATATTGTAAATTCAATATATATAGTAGTATTACATTTATATAAATGTTTATATAAATGTTATGTAATTTAAAGTAAACAAATATATATATATATATATATACACACACACACACTAAATATGTATTTTGTTAATACATAATATATACATATATGTACATTTATATATATAATATAAATATATATATAGTACTATACTATATATAAAATACTAATATTATATATAATATATATAATATAAGTGTAATATATATATAATTGTAATAAAAAAAAGGAAAACAGAGGAAGAATCGGGAGAAACCCGATCTTCCCCGATGAAGAAGCTGACCACGTCGACCGGCCAAAGGAGAGGAAGGAGAGAGGTAGAGGACGCCACCGGCCAGAAGGAGGAAGTGGTTGCTGGCGTCGAAAGGAAGAAACGGAAACGGAAAAGAGGCAAACCGGCGGAAAACCGAAAGGAGAAAAGAGAAAAGAGAAAATGGATCTGGCGGTGCCGGCCAAATCGACTACCGCCACTGCAGCCACACCACCGCCGGAGGAAGAGGAAGACGTGGGAAGCCACCGGTGAGGCGGGGAACGTCGGAGGAAGGCCGACGGAGGAGGAGAAGAAACTGAAGGTAAACCAAGTAGATCCGCCGTGCTGCCGTCGAACCAGGCCAAACGGAGGCCACCGGCAGCTTCGCCTTGACGTCGGCCAGCTGAAGAGCGGCTGAACCGTCGAAGAATCAACCGTGGAGGAGATTGACCGGTCTGAACTGGTCCGGCCAGCAAAGGAAAAAGGAAGAAAAGGAAAAGGAAAAAGAAAAGAAAAGAAAAGAGAAAAAGAAAGAAGGAAGAAAAAGAAGAAAGAGAAAGAGAAAAGGAATTTCGAAAATTTGAAAACTTTCGAGAATTCGAAAATTACGGAAAATCTCGAAAAACTCAGAAATCCGAGAAATTCGGTAAGAAATTCGAGAATTATTTTCGAGTAATTAATTTGAATAAATTATGAAAAAATTCTAATTTTTAGAATTGAAATTTCAAAAAAATTCCCTCGATAACCGAACCGATGAAATCGGATGAGTTGAATACGGGCGCGACCTTCGAGAGACAGTCGCCGACCCGAGACAGGTAAGGGAGACATGTGCCGCCTGTAAGGATATTCGGCCACATGTTTTAAATTATGCATTTAATTTATAAATGCAATTTATAATGATCGGTTTTGAAATTTGTGGTGATTTATCGATTTTAAATTGTGGTGAAATACCGGTTGAGAAATATAAACTGTATTTTCGTGCAGGAGGCTAGCCAAATCGACAGTCGTTATACTGCCGAAAAATTATCGAAAAATTACTAAAATTTACCGAAAATCACCGAAAACCATAATAAATGATTTGATTTCACATGAAACGATTTTCAGGTATGAAAATCGAGAAATTAAATAAATTTCATAAAACATGAATATACGGATATTTAATTTTAAAATATTCATGTTTTCGAGAATGATGAAAAGGAAATCACCGAAAATTCACCCGGTAGGTGATATTTCACGTAAAACGAGATGAAAAGGAAAAAGCGACTGAAGTGAATATTTTTATAAATATTCTTAAATATTCACTTGATTTTACATAAAACCTTTATGATTTTAATTATGGAAATAATTAATTATGAAAATTTCATAAAGGTTAAGAAATGAAGAAAAACTATGATTTCGAGACTAAAGGTCTCTACAAGTGTTTTTAGAAGAAAACATGGTGATGGGATTTTAAAGTTAGAAAATAAATAATTTATTTTCATAAATTATAAAAAAATGATTAGTTTGAAATTTCAATAATTATAAAACCATGTTTTCGATTAAATGCACGAAAAAGCGTGCATATGTGTTTTACTATGGAAAAAGATAGATTTGCCCTTCTATACTTTCAGTAATGATTTTCAAACTGTCTTCATCGTATGGAAAACAAGATATATACCTTTATGAAATAATTTGAAAAATGTTATTTATTTTATAAATTTCATAAAGGTGATTATATTTACATGTGAGCCTTATGGATATTTGATTTACGGTATTTGAAATCCGTAAAGGCTAAGGTACGATTTTTATACTGTTTTGAGACTTAGGCCCCAAGTTTCATGCATCACATATACTGTTACTGTCACGTGGCTAATTGACCAGCTAGTCATCAGCGTCCTAGATTGTCGCCTAGCAAGCATACACCGAGGACATATTATAGATCATGGCCATAGATCTCATTACTGTTACTGTGTCCCTAGTGGACGAGATAGCATGATTTAATTGTAGGGTGATGCCTAGTCTCACTTACTGTTTACCTTTTACTGAAAAGATTTACGGAATCCTATTTACTGTACTGTTTACTGTACTAAACTACTGTTTACTGTTACTGATGAAAGACCGTACCAAAATACTGTGTTACTGAACTATACTGTTTACTGAAATGGTAGCCATTGATTATTGTTTTACTGAATTGAAAGCTACCATTTACTGTTTACTGAACTAAAAGCTACCTTATACTGTTTTCTGAACTGGTAGCTACTGTTTACTATCTACTGATTGAACCGTATCGAATTACTGTTTTACTGAATATACTGTTTTGCTAATGTACGATACGGTTACTGATTTGAAAAGAGAAATAAATGTTTATTCTAAAAGAATAACATAAGAATTATTTCTAAGAAAGAAATAATTGAAGAAGTAATTATCCAATGATTTGATATTTACAAATCACTGTACTGTCACATGTTTTATTGTACTGAAGAGGAGAGAAGTGAACCACTATTTTACTACTGAACTGTCACGTGTTTTAAAGTATATTGAATGTGAAAGGAAATAAGTGGTTTACTCTGTGGAAAAACGAAAAGTTTATCGTTTTGAAAACAACGAAATTAGTACTCTCTACAGTTGCTTCTAGGTTCCGGAACAAGTTAGGTATTTTAAAATACCTGCCTTACTCTATCTGGATCCCTAGCCGACTGTAGTATCCTTCGTACATGTGAGCCTAGAGCCAGCTAGGAAGATTTTAAAGAAAATGAAAAAAATTATTTTCAGCATATAGATAGCTGAATATCAAGTGTGACATATAACTGTCTTACTGAGCCGTGGTTTGCTCACTCCCCAATTTTAACATTTCAGGTTTTGATGATGGTGAGATCCAATATTTGTGGATTACAGCTGCACATAATGGACAATGTGACAAACTGACTAAGATATACCAGGTACGATCATTTATTTTCTGTATTTAGACATGTTTATAGTACTACATATTTGTAATTAAGATAGGGGATGTGTATAATGTTAACAATATTTTATTAAATTGTTTAACATCAAGTGTAAAGTAAAGTATCACAGACAACCCAACCGGATAAATTGTGTAAAATAATGTGAAAAATGTGGTAACGGGGCGTTACATCACCAAGAACGATCCCTTAACTGTCGGAAAGAACTGCGAAACATCTCCTCCTCAACCCTTTCGATAGAATACTGCAATCAACTAGAGGCTAAAGTGGAGGCGATGGAGAAACAAATGCAAGACAATGTGCAAATTCCAATGGTCGAGCTAAAGCTGCTGGAAACTTCTCCATTAGCGAAGGAGATTAACTGAGCTTAACAGCCACCAGGTTTCAGGAAGCTTACCATTGACGCATACGACTGTACCACTGACCCCCTTAATCATTTGGAACTTTTTCATGCCAACATGTCTATACAAGAAGCCGACGACCCCTTAATGTGCAAAGCATTTCTAGCTACCCTCAAGAGAGCAGCTCGGGTGTGGCACTCTAGTTTATTACCTCGGTCAACAACTTATTTAAAGAATTTAGGCATTCGTTCTGTGAGACCCGATTTTATAATACTGTATAGCATATTGTAAATAATGGATAACCGAAATAAATTATTTAGTGGAATTAAAGAAATATTGAATATGAAATTCCACTTTACATTATGGAATTTTTGGAATTTTAATTTACAATATGGTGTATATGAATTATAATGAAAATTTAAGAGATGAATAGAAAGTATTCGGTTGGAAAGAATTCAAAGGAAATAAAATAAAGTTCAGGGATAAAAGAAATTATATTAAAGCTAAATTAAGACATAAAATGAGGACTAAATACTATTGGATAGAACTTTCAAAAGAAAGGAAACAAGAAGCTATGAATCATGCCACTACATGGCTGCATGTAGTGTTCGGTTTATTCCTCTAGGAAATGTGAAAGCAAACAAAGTTAAAATATAAAATCTAATATAAGTAATATTTAAAAGAAATTTAAGTAAATGTTACACAAGGAAAGAAATCTTATTGGTTAAAGTATGAAAAAGAAGGGTGAAGAGAAGTCAAGAAAGGTGGCTGCAAAGTGGATTTCACGCCACTTTCTTCCTATGCAAGACCGATCGGTTATGGGTTGTTATAATGTAAAATAAGTAGGAATGAAGTCTAAGAATAAAGGAATAAAGAATACCTTATAATAGAGTTGCTATTGGTTAAAATAAAACAAAGAAGGAGTGAAAAATAAGGATAAACCGAATGGCCAAGAGGATTCAAGTCAGTTTTACTCCTTGGACACGTTTTATCTAGCCTTTTAAAGGTTACTGATACAAAGACTTTTGTGAGTAGAAAACATAAAGGAAAATGAGTTAAAAGATAGTATATATGAGATACTTAAGGAAGAAGAGTTAATAAAGTCAACAAGGGAATATTTCCTTATGGATTGAAGTCTCCAAAAGAGGGTAGGAATAGTCAAAAAACGTGCAGCAATTTGCCTCCCATAGCCGTTCCATTTGCTGCAGTTTTCTTCATGGTTTTAATGCTAAATCAGACATGAAGTGATGAGGAAGACAAGCAAAAGGTGCAGCAAATGGGATCCCATGTAAACATGATGTTGTAAGATGCCATACGGCTTGATGCAAGCTGAAAAGGATTTTTGCTCATGTTATAAAAGTCATAAACGGTAATTACATGAAGGGAATTGTTGATTGGAGGAATGGTGGACTTTATTGGCTGAAGTAGCCATCGAAAGGTAAGCCAACAAAGTCAATAACGTGTAGGAAAGAAAAAGGGAGCCAGCCGATTTCTTGTGTTGTGATTTTCTTCATGAATTAATACACTACAAGACAAGAAAATTGATGAGGGAAGAAGTTAAGGGAACATGCGGCAAAGGGGTATTGAGTAACATGAATATAATGAGGAAGCATAGGACCAAATACTCCAGCAATTCTCCTCTTTTTCCTGAGTTATTATGCTGCATGCCAACCTTATTGTTGTAGCTAGAGGTTTGACTGTTTTGCTCTTGTTATTCCAAGGAATTTTAGCAGAAAATTCATCCCCCTCGCTAGCTAACTGCCTAACCCTCTTTGCTAAATCTTTCCTTCATCTCAAGACCACTTAAACACAATGAGAGGAGGGGACTGATGTGGACCAGAAAACCATACTACTCTAATGTTAGGTGATTCGGTCAAGGTAAGCTAGTAAATCCTTATGGTTTTCTTAGTATTCCATGGTAAATATCTATGATCTAAAATAGGATAAACATGGATATAGCATGGTTCTTAAGTATATCTTTTTAGAATGTGAAAATAGAATCAAATGGGATGTTAGTGTTGGTGAAAATAAATAAGAACCTTGCTAGAAATTATGGTTGAATGATGAGACATGGCTAAAGAAACATGAATAAGATGATTATGAAGTTCAAAATCATGAAAATGGCTTTGAGAAGGTTTCGGCCATAGCTGAATTGGCCATGATACCATACTGAATTTTATGGTTTGAGGTCAGAAATTGACTATAGAAATTGAAGGGGAAATATAGATGGAATCGAAATCAAAGAAGGAACTAAAATAAGCAAGATTTGTTTTAGCACCAGTGTAAGTTATACTGGTTATATACATGTTAAAATTTTAGTGGCTGCATTTTATAAAAGCTAGTGGCTTAAAATTAAGAATAAAATTATTTCGATAAAATTATTTTGTAGTCGAGAAGTACGATTTCGATAAACGCAACCGGGAAGCTCGGTTTCGTAAACCCAGGTATGGGAGTAGTATGTGAAGTGAAATGCATGTCCTGTGGAGTAAAATGTTATAAAAAATATTGAGAAAATGATTTGGTTTGAGACATGCATTAGTTTGATAAACTGTTTTCACAGACCATGATTTGGGCGAGCTATAAAGCCGACCCCTATGTTGTTTTCTGGGCAAGCCAGAGAAAGGCGACCCTTGTTTTAATAAAATTCGGGCGAGCCAAAGATAGGCGGCCCCTTTGATATAATTCTGGGCGAGCCAACAGTAGGCGACCCCTTATTTTTTTTAAAGAAAAATATTTTGTGGGTGACCTCCCAGTTCAACTTGGTGTGAGAGCCACAGTGGACGATGTTAGTTCGCCACATGGGCGAATGAAAATATGCAAGTTCAATCCACTGCAATGGGCGAGCCATAATGGGCGAGCTGATAAGGGGCGAGCCAGTTTAACTTGTGTTTTTCTCACATGAAAAATGGTGAGATTACTGGCTGTTTCTACTGTGTTTTGTAAACAGAAAATATAATACCTTTTTGGAAAACGATCATTTTAAAGAAATGATGAAATGTGTGAAATATTCCTTAAAGGTCCTTTATGAGATGTAAATTGATTTTTGAGACTTTAGGCCTCGAGTTTCATGCGTTACTATTCATGTGGCTGATTAGTGCCATAGATCTAGCTGTGTCCCAGTGGGGATGCGAATTGGAGTTTTGGCCTAAGGGCACACTCCAAGAAAGCCGTAAGGGGTGATGGCCTACGACTGCACCCCAAAGCGGACGACTTGTTCTTGTAGGAACGATGATAGCATGATTTAATTGTAGGGTGATGCCTAGTCTCAACTTACGAATTTCTATTTACTAAAAGAATTTACTGAATCCTGTTTACTATTTACTATACTATATCGTAAACTGTTTAGCCAGTGATTTGAATATTAAAGACTGTTCACTATATCCACTGTTTTCCTATTGCGTATGCTGTTAGGAAAAATAAACATTTTGTGGTATATATTTTTGGTTTTATAAAGCAGCATACAACTTCTTTACTGAGCACGTTGTCGCTTACCCCTTATTTTCCACTCTACAGATTGTCGATTTTGGACTAAGAGAATTACCTTCCAGAGATTATCAACTGCTAGAGTCAGTAGTCATTCGATATCGAAGGTATATTATTTTCTTTTATATATTCAACGAATTTGTATAGTACTACTTTAAATAGAAGAAGATGTATATATCTTAAGGAAATAATGTAACAATTCATAGTTCCATATTGGTACGATGAGTAAGAGTACTAATTATTAATAAAGTGATTAACGGATTGTTAAGCATTACAGACAGCCCAACCGGTAAACATGTGTGAATTAGAGTAAAATATGTAATTTACTGTAAATTTGGGATGTTACACGTGCTTAACCCATTTCATTAGCAGTCGTCGAGCAAAGAAAATCATGCTCAGCCTGATGATTGTTAAACAGAAGCCTGACGAGTCATTAAGGGAATACGCAATGAGATTCAATGCTGAGGCCCTCCAAGTAAAAGATCTGGAACAATTAGTAGCAGTGGCAAGCTTGATGAATAGCCTTACAGATAACGAGTTTCATTTTAAATTCTCCCTTTCTCTGGACCCCGTGAAAACCTTACCAAAGCTCTTACATAGAACTGAAAAGTACATAAACACTGAGGAAACAATGACCACCCGGTTAGGGAAAGAGGAGGAGAAAGACGTGCCTCAAAACTACAGAAAAAGAGGGAGAGAGGTCAAGAAGGACTAAGGGGAAAGAAAGTTTGGCCGAACAGGTTGATATTCAGCTAGAAAAAGAAGCTAGGAGAGGAAAGGCTATGACACCTATACTCCCCTAAACACAATAAGGGAGAGAATCCTAATGTAGATCAAAAGAGACCTACAGCTGAAATGGTTAAAACCGATGAGGCCAAACCCCCACAGGTCTAAGAACAAATGGTGTGCATTCCATCGAGACTGTAGTCACTCTACAGAAGAATGCACCGATCTCATGAATAAGATAGAACATTTAGTGAGAAAAGGCCATCTAAGAAGATTTACAGTGACAAATGCATGGTTAGGGCCCCAAAACCAAGGACAACAGCGTAGAAACTATGATAGCCGATCTGGGGATAACGGTGGAAGCTCAAAAAGTACGATCCAAATCTGAGGTCGGACTGACCTGGTGAAAGGATAAGGGAAGAGTCCCACAACAAACCCACTGTAGGCAATGTCAATGTTATCACTAAGGGTGCCTCGACCTCGGCAAAGGAAAACATAGACCGAGCTCATCTCATGGCTATCAAGTTGACTAACAAAAAACCCAAATGTTGGAAAGATGAACATATCTCTTTCTTAATAAGAGATCTAGAAGGCATCAAATTTCCTCATGACGACACAATAGTGATCAGCACAGTCATATACAACCATGTGTTGAAAAGAATCTACTTCGACAATGGAAGCCAGTGATGTCTTGTACTATAATGCTATGAAAAGAATGGGGATCACCAAAGACAAACTTAAGCCATACCTAGCACCTCTGGTAGGATTCAGAAATGAGCAAGTCCCTGTATTAGGCACCATCACGCTCCCACTCACCTTGGGGACTGACCCAAAGACAGCCACTGCAATGATAGAGTTCATGGTAGTCAAGATACCTCTAGCCTATAATACAATCCTGGGAAGACCTAGCCAGATGACGATGAGAGTGGTTGGATCAGTGCTGCACTTGAAGTTGAAATTCCCAACTCCGGAGAGCATAGGAGAAGTTTGAGGTGACCAAACATTAGCCCGTAAGTGCTAGATGATGGCACTAAAAGTTAAAGGATGAGGAAATGAAACACTCGCTATAAACATCTCGGACCAAAGACTCGAGCTAGACCTGAGTCGACCCAAGCCGACTGAAGAACTCATCAACATCCCTTTTGACATGACCGACCAAGACAAACTGATGCAGGTCGGCTCCAAGTTGGATAGAAAGGAAGAACTCATACAACTCCTCAAAAGGAACGCTGACCTCTTCGCATGGAGACCAGAGAGTATGCCGGGGGTAGACCCCAAAGATATGGTTCATTATTTAAATGTTGACCCAGAAGCCAAACCAATTCAGCAAAAGAAGAGGTGTTTTGCACTAGATAGATAGGAAGCAATAAATAATGAAGTGGCAAAGCTCTTAAATGCCGGATTCATTAGGGAAGCATACTATCCAGAATGGCTGTCAAACGTGGTGATGGTGAAGAAATAGAGTGGGAAGCGGAGGATGTGTGTCGATTTCACAGATTTAAACAAAGCTTGCCCAAAGGATAGCTTCCCCTACCCAACATAGACCGACTGGTGGATAACAGTGCAGAGCATGGTCTGCTCAACTTCATGGATGCCTACTGTAGGTACAACTAAATTAGAATGTTGGAAGAAGATGAGGAGAAGACCTCTTTTGTGACAAAAAGTAGGCTATACTGCTACAGAGTTATGCCATTTGGCTTAAAAAATGTGGGAGCCACTTACCAAATGCTGGTAAATAGAATCTTTATAAAGCAAATTGGAAAGAGCATGGAAGTTTATGTCGAGGATATGATTGTCAAAAGCTCAACCTTGGAAGAGCACTCGCAAAACCTAGCAAAATGTGCCTTGAGGGTTTCCTCAAAAAAAATTTTGAGATTCATGGTCAGCCAAAGAGGAATTGAAGCAAAACCCAAGAAAATCCAAGCTATTCTTGAAATGAGTGCTCCAACATAGGCCAAAGAAATGCAAAAGCTCACTAGAAAATTGGCGACCTTGAATTGGTTCATGTCTAGATGGGCCGACAGGCGCCTTCCCTTCTTCAAGGCTCTTAGGAACATCTAGGAATTCAAATGGACAGAAGAGTGTTAGAAAGCCTTTGAGGATCTCAAAATCTTTCTCTCCATGCCACCAATCCTGTCAAAACCCATGACGGGGGAAATGTTGTTCTTGTATTTAGCTACAACAGATCAACCCGTGAGTTCAGTTCTCGTGAAAGAAGAATCGAATGTTCAGATACCTATATACTACACTAGCAAAGTGCTATAAGGAGTCGAGCTAAATTACCAGGAAATAGAAAAATTGGCTTACGCTCCAGTGACAACCGTAAGGAAGCTTTGACCTTATTTTTAATCACACTCTGTTGCCGTGCTAACCAATCAACCCCTTAGATAAGTCCTTCAAAAGCTCGAGCTATCAAGAAGACTAATCAAATGGACGGTCAAACTTAGTGAATATGACATACACATCAAGCCCAGGGCAGCTCTGAAATCAAAGGTGATGGCAGATTTTGTTGTTAAATGTGTGACTAGTCGGAAGGATACCAAAGAGAACACTAAGGAGGATAACAAGGCAGAAGGAGCATGGGATTGTATGTAGACAGATTGACCAATGCAGCAGAAGTGGAGCAGGATTAATTCTCATCAGCCCAGAGAATGTAAGGATCCAATATGCTCTTAGATTCAAATTCAAGGCTCCAACAATGAGGCTAAATACGAAGCACACATTATCGGACTGAGGTTAGCAAAAGAGTTGCAAGTTGAAAGGTGTTGAAAGGTTGGCAATGTACAGTGATTCTCAGTTGGTGGTGAACCAAGTAAACGGAGAATTTGAAGCTAAAGACAAAACAATGGCAAGATATCTGGAGAAAGTAAAACTATTGTTGACCGACTTCAAAGATTATAAAATAAAGCAAATCCCAAGTTTAGACAACGCAATAGCTGACTCCCTATCTAAGTTGGCTAGCAGCCCCAGCTCGAACTTTACCATGGGAGTCATTGTGGAAGAAGTCGAGCAAAAAGCATTGCCAAAGAAAAAGAGGTGGCCCAAATAAAGGAAGAAACGGAGTCATGAATGGATCCCTACATAAGATATCTGACCACGAGTGAATTACCAACTAACAAAAATTAGGCCAGAGCTTTAAGGAGAAAGGCGCCAAAGTACACCTTCATTAATGGTAAACTCTACGAGTTATCCTTTAGTCTACCATATTTGAGATGCTTGAGTCCTAGAAAGTCGACTATTCGCTAAGGGAAGTTCACAAAGGAATTTGCGGAAATCACCTCGGCCCTAGAGCTCTAGCACATAAGGTCTTAAGACAGGGGTATTACTAACCTACCATGCATAAGGATGCCATCGGCCTAGTCAAAAAATGTGACAGATGCCAACAGTTTCCTCCCATCCAACACATCCTATCTACTAACTTAACCACGATTATCAGCCCATGGTCATTCATATAATGGGGAATAGACATCCTCAGACCATTCCCAATGGCCCTAGGACAAAGGAAATTCGTCCTCGTCACTATTAACTATTTTACCAAGTGAATAAAAGCCAAAGCACTAGCAACCACTATTGAAAAATAAGTCGAGGATTTCTGTTGGAAAAATGTGATATGTAGATACAGACTTCCAAAAGCAATCATAACAGACAATGAGAGGTAGGTTAACAATCCCAGATTCAGAAATTGGTGTGAGAATTTGGGTATAAGTCTATAGTTTACCTCAGTCACCCATCCTCAAGCAAATGGCCAAGCTAAGGCCGCCAACCAAGTAATCCTGGAAGCATTGAAGAAAAGACTTGACGATGCCAAAGGAGCATAGGCAAAGGAGTTGCCCGGAGTCCTATAGGCATTAAGGAGAACAACAAAGGTCCGCACATGAGAAACCCCCTTTAATCTCGCCTTCGACACTGAAGCCGTGATTCCATTGAAATAGGTATGCCTAGCTTGAGGATAGAACTCAATACCGAGGTGTGTGTTGGCTCTTATAGGCTATACCGAGAGGGGAGGTGAATCGGTTTTTCACTAACTTTAAGCTCGTTTTTTGGTTCCTCTAAATTCTCTAGCTTAGATTGATATTTTCTAAGTTCTCTAAGCTACTCAAGCATGCAATATAAATTCAATTCAATAAGCACAATATAATTGCAAGTAATTAAAGAGAGTAGGGAAAGAAAAATGTACGCAAGCGATTTATAGAGGTTCGACAACCTTGCCTATGTCTCTACCTTGAGATGCTCCCAAGGATTTTCCCCAAATTCACTAACTTGAATTTGTTACACTCCCTCTTTTTCTAGGCTAAAGAGAAACCTCTCTCTTTTTCTAGGCTCAAGAGAAACCTCCCTCTTTCTCTAGGCTCAAGAGAAACCTCTTCTCCTTCTTTTTCTAGGCTAAAGAGAAACCTCCCTTTTTTACAAGGATTGTTTGTGTTTACAAGAGATGTAATCAAAGAAGGGCCTCTAGGTAGGCAAGTGATTACAGAAATTTGGCACAAAGAAAAGCCTATACAATATTTGTTCTAAGCACTACAAGGAATAAGAAAATGATAGATGATGAAGACTTTATACTCTTGATTTGTTGTTTGAGGCTTGTAGATTTGAGGAAAATGAGTTTTGGAGTTGCTGAGTAGTTCCGCTTGCTTTCTTTAGCTTCTAAGCCTCTATTTATAGTCCCTTGGATGTATTCTAGCCGTTGGGTGGAGCCAAAACTTGAATATGACCGTTGTCTCACAAAAACTAGCCGTTATAGGCTATTTTTGGGCAAAGGGATCAATCCCTTCCCATAGGGGATCGATCCCTTCATTCCAGATCTAAATCTTCTGGGCTGAGGGACCTTTTCTAGCCGTTGAGAGCCATTCTGCCTTTAGGGGATCGATCCCTTCCCTTAGGGGATTGATCCCTTCTTTCCAGAATTGATTTTTCTGGGCTGAAGGACCTTTTCTTGCACCAAAAAGCTTACTGCCACTAGGGGATCGATCCCTTCCCTTAGGGGATCGATCCCATGCCTCCAGAAAGCCATTTTCCTGCACTTTTGGGTTAGAAATGATGTGATCTTTGATCCTAATCCAACCCAAAACATATTGGCACTTTTATGGGAGTTTTTCTTGACTTTCTTTGATGAAAACATGGTCTAAAAATTCATCAAGTGATTTTCTAAAATATTCAAAACATTTACAAAGTATTAAGACCAATAAGAGTATGCATCATTAAATCATGGTCTTAATGTTTGATATGATCACTTGAAATGTATTGAGAAAATCATGTGTGATAAGACAAATTTACAATATGAATTAAAACATTAAAGCTTACTTAAGTTTTTGTCATTTCAAAATATATATGTCAATTTAAAGCTAACAGTGTGAAATGAAGAGACTTTGAGAAACAACCTAGACTTGATAGAAGAACAAAGAGATCGAACCCTAGTTACAATGGCAGCTTACCAACGAAGAATTTCTGGGTATTTCAGCCAAAAGGTCAAAAGAAAAGAAATTAAGAAGAGAGATTTGGTCCTAAGGAAAGCCGAAGCATCGAGCAAAGGTGGAGAAGGGGGAAAGCTCGCCCCCAAGTGTTAAGGCCCATTCGTGGTAAAGGAGGTCATCAAGGCAGGGATGTACAGGTTACAAGATTTAAATGGGAAGGAGATACCCAAGACATGGAATGCTGACAACTTTAAAAAATATTATCAGTAGAAAAGCTCTTTAGCTGGGTGAAGTCCAAACTGATGGTAATCGAATTACTGTTATTTACTTTTGTTCATAAGAATATGTAGACCAGTGCACTCACTGTCACTTTTGTCCAAGTTTTTATAGTATGTACTTTCCTCAAATGAGAACTATCAACTCAGTTTGGCTTATCATTTTTTAAAAATCCCTATAACTCAAAACATACTTAAAATAGCTCGAGAACAAAAGCACACATTCATTGAAAAGTTAAATTCATCTTTTACACTTGAACATGTTTTCAAAAAGCAGTCTTCAAAATCACATCCAAATGAGTTTGAGAAAAATAAACCAAAGAAAAAAATAGAAAAGAAACTGAATAACTGCATCATCCATCACTTCGAGACTACCATCATCGGCCCTTCCCTGAGTGGCAACAATGGTGGCCTCAACATTAACCTCAGCATCGTTAGCCTCTCCCACCTTGAGTTCATAACCAACCGTCCTAAGATTTTCGAGTGACACCATGGACAAATCAAGGTCAAGATAAACGTGTTCGACCTCTTGGATGACAAGATCAAATGCCCTCTAACTCCCTCGGCATTAGCCCGTTTAGCCGTAGCAGCAAACTCGGGAGTGTCTTAGAAACTAGTAAGCACCTCCTTAGCCACGACTCAACCAGCCTCCTCTCATTTCTCATCAACACGGGCCAATTCTCCTTTAAGTCTCTCTACCTCAGATTTCAACTAGGCCACAAAAGGCTCAGACTCACACTTCTTGGCTTCGAACTGCTCCAGTTTCTTCTTCAAGGAATGGCTCTTCTTGTGATAGGAGCTATATTCTTTGTGGAGCTTCTTAGCCTACTCCTCAACTTTAGTAGCATGAGCTAAGGCAAGCCAAGCATGATGTAGGCTCGCATCGATGTTAACTAAGCAAGGAGAATTCAACTTATCCTCATCTGGCAAGATAAAACATCTTGTAAGCCATGGAGAAATAAAATATCAAATAAGTAAGTCACAAAGCAAGAACACACAACCTGCTAGGGGGAGCATAGACTTTGCTATCTTTCAAGCTATTAAGAGCTCTCAAAAGCGCTGTTACTAGGAGCCAACTCTATCGACAACTACACAATCCCCAGAACCTTAGCCCTTGCTTCTTCTATGGCAAGAACCTCTTCTACTTCCTGAGTCCCTTTCGGAGAGGGCTCACTAGCTCCAACAGCTGTGGCCTTCCTCTTGGACTTACTTGATTGACCTCGGGTTGTACAAGGCTAAGGTAAAGGAGGTTGGCTTGAGCTCGCTACAGAAGTTGGTCGAGTTGCTGGCTATATGTAGTCAAAAATGTTGAACCCATTGGCCATACCTGCACCAAGAAAACGTAAGAAACCTTATTAGTAACCTAGCTCAAAAAAAAAACCAAAAAAAAGTAACTATGCAATTTATTAAGACTTCCATAGGACCTAAGCTAATTCAAATCCTCTAAAGAAGTCAGACGCTTTGCATCTAGGAGGACCATTCCATAATCCCTCAACTTATTTATTTCCTAATAAGCTCTACACTCCTCACCAATAATTTCACTCACCTTATCCGCCCCCTCCCTCATTCGACCTCGGTTATTACTGACCTCCCATTCCCCAAAATTAATCAAACTAAAAAAATGAACTTTCCAAATTTTATTTGAAGAAGGAATATTGTTGAACAACTTTTTACGAGGCCAAGCTGTTGCATAATACCAACTCTTATCTACAGGGGTGACCTTTATTGAGAAAAAGGACTTAAACAATGAGAGAGAAAGAGGAAATCCTAGACCTTTGCAAAAAACCACGAAACCTATAATATGATGCCAACTATTGGGAAAAAGCTGAGAATAAGCTAATTCGTAGAAATTTAGGAGCTCAACAACGAAAGGATGAAAAAGAAACCTTAGTATCAAAAGAACAGCATCGTGATAAACCTATAACCTAGTTCTACCTCGGTCTTGTGTTACCCTATTAGTACTATGAGGGGCATCTATCTTCAAGTCAGGAGAAATATACTTTCCACTACGGAGCTCAGCAAAATCCTTCTAAGTAAACATGTTGGGGCAGACCTCAAGAAGAGTTACCCCCTTTAGAGCCCTTATCACCTCAAAGATCCTTACAAAACGAGCCCATTTTGACTTGAACTTGGCCAAGATCATGAAATTGAACACCTATAGCAAAGACTTTCATCAAAGGCCCATTTTTCTTCCGCAGACCCTTAGATACAAGACCTACTAGGACCTCAGCTAGGCTAGTCGAAGCCACAAACGCTAAATCCTTAAACTCCCCCGCCAATTCGGCCAACTCATCCCTACTGTTTACCTAACCTAGCCTCTAACTCGTGAAGGTTGCGTGAGCTATCCTCACTAGGAGGAGAAATAATTTCTACAAAAGGGGAAGACATGGGATAGAGGACTTACCTAAAAGCTCAAGTGTATAGGGACAACTCGAAAGGATAAAAATTGAAGATGGAACTGAAAGACGAACTTCGAGAGCTAGAGTATGCATGAAAAATGAAGGCTAAACCCCCCTTTTATAGGCAGACCACCAAAGGTCAGGAGTTGTATAGGGAACTCTAAAAACCAACCTAAGACCTATGAAAAAAGATCTACCCTTAGATGAAATGGGGATAACCAAAAGCCTATCCCCCCAAACAGCCTGGATGAGGCCACATTAGAGATCGTGGATCGAGAACAACAAATTTAAATGCTCGCCAACTGTTTCTAAGAAACTCAAACTCACCAGACATTTCCCTTGATGACCTAACCAAAATAAGCGAACAAATAAATAAAATAACTCGACAAAAATAGAAGGGACGACCTAGCCATCTGAACTGAGCTTCAAGACCAACTCGAGGGCGGATAGAATGAGATAGGATGACTTGACTAGGGGCATGTTAGTCTTTTACCTCGATAGTCTGGTCTATTAGGAGGGGGCCACATGATAGGTTAGAAGACGTGACTATAGTAGCACTAGTCATCATGACTGGGTCAGTGTTTGACCCGCTAAACTTGGTTCATTGTCATCATTTACCTCGGAACTAAGGACTAACCTCAGGACCAAGCAGGCGTGAGGATTTTGGCGCAAGGATGACCTAAAACCCTTGTATTGTCCAGAGAAACAGGTCAGCTCATCCCTTAATTACTATTTGGCCACGTGTCCTCTATGTTGCTAAGTCTGATGACGAATTTTCACTTATAAATATCAGGAGAAGGGATTCGCGAGGTGAGACCTCTCCTCCTTTGAAGAACCCCTGCACCGACCATCTTCGGCAGCAACAAATATGTTATTATATTAGTTTGGTTGAGTAGTTTAGTATTATA
The DNA here is from genome assembly GCA_032173925.1 of Heritiera fomes. Classification (NCBI taxonomy): domain Eukaryota; kingdom Viridiplantae; phylum Streptophyta; class Magnoliopsida; order Malvales; family Malvaceae; genus Heritiera; species Heritiera fomes. Next base: position 25,604,031 of record JAPDPM010000009.1, read on the forward strand.
ATAGATTCAAGTATTAATTTGGTTTATTAGGTTAGATTAATTTATTAAGTTAATTATTTTATAATAGTTTAGTTTAAATAATGTAATTAGGTTAATACGGTATAAAAAATTTTAAATTGAGTTTTAAGTAATTTTATTTTATGTTCGTCAAATTTAATTTTGCCTTTCTATTTTCATGCATTTTAATTTTTTTATCTTTTAAATTTCACACTCTTTAAATTTATTTTGGAATTTAATTTTTATTCTTCTTTGATTTTCTTGAAAATTTATTTTATGTTTTATTTTAATTATTTTTAGTAGTTACTTAAGCTTAAGAAATTTTGATAGTTTTGGATTAATCTAGGGTTTAATAATTTTAATACTTAGCTAAAACAAATAATTAATTATTGTGGAAACGATACTCTACTTATGACTATATTATTTGTTGCAATCCATGCACTTACAATTTAGCACAATAAGATGCAACTACATGATTTATAAACACTTATTTTTAAATCAAACAATTTATAATTAATTGAAAATCATGTACGATTGGTAATATATATATATATATATATATATATATATATATATATATATAAATATTATAAGAGAGATCTTCTAAGGACAGGAAGAATGTTTTTTTGAGTAGTACATTTTCATTAGAAGTTACAATCACAATCAGCATATTACATTCCATGAACAAGTAACTATAAAAATCACATTACTCAAACTAGGTAAACTAGTAAATAACTATAACAAACTAAACAAACTAGTAAATAACTAGACTAATTCAAGCTCACATTTGGTGAGACTCGAACCTAAGACCTCAAAGTCTCGAAGCCTCCTTCTTGCCATTAAGCCAAGGCCTCATTGGCAGGACAAGAAGAATGTTGAATGGACTATTGTTGAAGAAAAGAGAAAGATGGGAGCATTTATATGAATGAAAAGAATAGATTAAGGACTCGAAAATGGAATAATATTTTATTTATATGGTAAGTCAAGAAGTTATTGTCTTTGTTCATTTCTTTTTTATTTTTTACATTTATGGACCCCCCAAACTCATCATACAAAATTTAAATGCTCTCATATTTTACTCTCAATATCTCAACCAAAACAAAAAATGCTCCGTTAACATTAGTCTCCAATTAATCATGTCTAAAGTTGGAAGAGAGAGCTTCAAGATTCTAATTTTCATCTTAGTAATATCGAACATGCCTCAACCAGGATCGTGTTTCTAGTTTAACTGGAAATACCCTGTTCACTTTTTCAACTGGTTGAGAAACAATGGTGAGCCATTAATGGTTCATCTCAAGTTGGGAGACAATAATCTTGGGGAACATGCTTTTAGGAGAATATGATTTTCAATTTCATTTCAAGCTCAAATTTTGGGAAACCACTCTTTTCTATCGTGACTTTAAACATGGAAACAAATCGAAGAGGTTTGATGTGTTCGTAGAAGGTGATTAAAAATCTGAAAAAGAGGCGTGAAAAAGCCCCAAAAAACTATTTATTGGATGGTATAAATGATGGTTTTTACCGCAGCTGTGATGATAAAAATTATTTGAAGACGCATGGTTAGTATAAGTGGTAAATAACAATAATAATGAACATCATTACCTCTTTCTATGTAAGAATCCTAAACTTTAATATTTAATTTCAGACTTATTTTTTGAGATTAAAAGGCTTAAATTACTAAAATTGCAAAATTCTCGATTTTTGGTGTAAGGACTTGAGTTCCCGTACTAACAAGTCTGAGAGCCCTTCTAGAGCGCGCATGTACTTAAAAATATTGGAGACACTGGATATGGGCAGGATATGACTTCGGGTAAGATTTCAAACTAGTGAAATTGCAAAATTATCCTTATATCGAGAATTAAACATTTATCGGGCTAAATAGCTTAAACTGGGATTAGGAACATGAATAGCTATTAAACATTAAACAAATAAATATCATGAATTTCTATTAATTGTGCAAGGTCATGAATTGGCATCAAAAGGGAAAATATGATTTTAAATGACAAATATTAAGTATATAAGTAAAACCCTTAACAAGGGATATATAACGAACTAAGCTCAACTTAGCTAAAACAACAAACAAAACCCAAATTACCTAACAAGCTACCCAAACCTCAAACTTGTGTGTAAACACCTAATTTTCTCCGAGATATGAACATCACGAGCAAAATATTCATTTTGAGTCCATACGAAAATTCAATGGAAATTTTTGAAGTTGAGTTTATGTTTTATCAGGATCATTTATACAGGCTTGGCTCTGAAGCCTAATGTCCAATATAAAGGCCCAAGTTGTCTTGCCAAAATCTTGTTAATTGGCCCTATATTTTAAATTTCTCATTAAATAATAATAAATAATAAACATTAAAAATATTATATAAATATTATGGATATGACAAAGTTATCTACGTTGGGCCAAGCCCAAAAGCGTCAGAGATCACCACGTGGCAAGGAATCACTGGGCCACGTGGCCTTCGGCTGCAGAAGGCACAACTGCTACATGACACATGTCGCTGGGTGACAGACTCCTAAGTTTGTCGCCTGTAGTCATGACGCGACACGTGGCAGAAACTCCTGCTTCCGCTAGCGACAGATGCCTGACGCACAACATGCCACATGTTGTGGGCCTCTCGCCGGCGATAGGCTTCCTCTTTTTCGTTGTTTGTGGAATTTGTATTATATCCGGACACAAACTCTTAGCAAAATGACGTACTTATCCTTAGGTAATTAACCTAGAATATTCGCCTATAAATAGGCCCATGTACAATCTTATTCTCTAATTTTTGACAACTGGCTTTTACGCTTCCCAATATTGAACAACTTTTTGCTGACTTAAGCATTGGAGTGTCTACGCAGGGAACTACCCCTGCGTCTCTCTGATTTTTCTTATTTTACAGAAGCTTCTTCAAGACACGTGGAGACAAAGTATAAACATCGACGTCAGCATACCTTTATTGTTGTTTTGTGCTACAACAATTAATGCCATCTGTAGGAAACGTATAAAAAGACAATCAAGACTTTCTAAGATGGAGAGAACAAGATCGACAAACGTGAAGACTGGAAGTGAGGAAAACTCTGTGAGCTCCCCTGAACAACAAACTCGCCAGAGGAACTAAGTGAATAGGGAGGAAGAAAGGATTACCGTGTCGGTGGCAAAGTTCGAAGCTCTGAGGCAACAGAGTGAAGAAACTACCTAAGCGCTGAAAGCCATGGTAGATCTGTTCCAGGGAGTCCTCCTGACATTGAGTCTGCCGCCTACCGTGCAAAATTTGGTAGGAGGAACAAATCAAGGGCCACATGTGTTTAGGCGACAGGAGAACGCAATAGCAGCAGACCCCTCTAGGCGGCGAGAGGTTCCCCCCATGGAAGAGAATGATATTCAACAGGGTGCGGCAGGACAGGAGAGCAGGAGGCCTGTCGCAGGTTCCCAATAAGAGACTGAGGAAGCAGTAGACTTAGACCCTGTGGCAGGGGTCAGGCGACAGACTCCCAGTGCAAGGCGGCAGGTGTCCGGGCGACAGGACGTTGACCGTGCGACAGGGTCTATCGCCCACCACCATGATTTGTCAAATTTTGCTGGCACAAACTTAGAACACGGTGTTGGAGGTGTTGGAAAGAACGGTGGTGAAGACCAAAGCACTTGGGGAGCCGGGTTGGAGTTTGACCCCACTTGGTGTACGCAAATGGTATGAACAAATGCACCTCAAGCAAACGGTAAGGAAATAGCCACAGACCTGCCTAATTCGTCTCATGCCAGAAATCAGCTTACTCCCCCCGTGGACATGAAGTAAATGATAGAACAGGTACTAGAAGAGAAAAAATTAGTGTCTGCAGAGGAGAGCCAAAGAAGAAGAGTACCGTTCTGTACGACCATCATACAAAAACCTTTGCTTCCAAAGTTCAAAATGCCGTAAATGGTCACATACACCAGGAAGATAGACCCCTATGACCATATGCAAAATTATGAGGCCCTAATGTTGCTACATGGATGGGAAGACGAGATAATGTGCAAGGCCTTTTCCCTAACTCTGTCCAGACATGCGATGAAATGTTTTAATATCCTACCCGAAGGGTCTATTGTCTCTTTTGACCAACTGCGAAGCGAGTTTCTTAAGGTGTTTGCGGTGAATAGTCAAAAAAGGAAGGAACCGACCTATTTGCTCACTATTAAGCAAGGAGTTAAAGAGTCATTGAAGAGTTATGTGGATCGATTCAGAGATGCTACTCTAGAGGTGCGAGATCTACAAGTCGGTATAGCCGTGGCAGCCATGTTACGGGGGACAAGGTCTAAGAAACTGCAAGAATCCCTGTCACTAGACCAGTCGACTACGATCTTAGACTTGCTTTCTCGAGCAAATAAGTATGTCACCCAGGAGAAAGTAATGAAAATGATGGGTGATGGAGAATCCAAGGAGGGAAGGAAACGAGGAAGAGAAGTCCCTGAAACATCCTCTAGTCAGTCAAAGAGGTTTGATAAAACCTCTACAACGAAATATACCACCTCTACCCCCCTTACTGAATCTCAAGCTTCGGTGTTAGCAACTATTGAGGGATCAGGTCTTATACGGCCCCCAAAGAAAACATCCAAGACTATGGGCCGTGACACAGACTCTTACTGTAACTACCACTCAACACATGAGCATTCGACGAAAAAATGTAGGGTTTTAATGAATCAGCTAGAGAAGCTAGCACGTGATGGAAAGATAAATCGATTTGTGTGGAGAAGTGATAGGAGTATCTATCTTGCATGAAACAGAGGAAATAACTTTAGAGACAACTTTAGAGACAGAAGAGGTGAAAACAGGGGAACTGTAAGGTGAAATGATGGTGACAGGAGAGAGAATGATAGGAGGACAGATAGAAGGGATAGAGAGGAAGATAATGAACCCACAGAGCCAGCTATTAATGTAATATCCGGAGGTGAGTCGTTAGCTGGTTCATCTTCCTCGTCTCGGAAGTCTTACGCCCGACAAGCTCATCAAATTAACTTGGTAATGGAGGAAAAGTGTGATTAAGAGCCCATTACTTTTACGCCAGCTAACAGAGGAGATGTAATGATCCCTCATGATGACCCAATGGTGATTTCAGCAGTGATAGCAAAGCGTCCAATGAGTCGAACCTTGGTCGACAATGGGAGTTCGGACTTGATCTACTGGAATTGCTTTGAAAGGATGAATATCACGAAGGACAGGTTGAAGCCAGTACCTACACCCTTATACAGTTTATTTGGAGAGAAGGTAAAGGTAGCAGGCGCCATTCAGTTACTTGTTACATTAGGGGAGAGCCCCAAAGGTGTCGTCCGTCAAGCGTTGTTTATGGTGGTGAAATCAACGTCCGTGGCTTATAATACGATCTTTGTGCAGCCATTATTAAATAACATGAGAGCGGTGGTGCATCCCTGCTATTTGTTAATGCAGTTTCCGACTCCCCATGGTGTTGGACAAGTAAGGGGAGATCAAAGGAAAGCCAGAACGTGTAATGTTGCATCCACCACGTGTAAAAGGATTCAAAGGAAGGAAACCCTTACAATTGAAGAACCGCCTAAGCCAAAACCTGATGAGGATATGGAGGCAATTCGGTTGGACGAAGAAAATGAAGAAAGAATAGTGTATGTAGGGAGCCAGTTGCCTGAAGAAGTAAAAAGGGAAATAATCCGATGCTTAAAGGAGAATCGCGATGTGTTTGCATGGACCCCAGCCAGTTTGGGATCGGGACTGGATGGTCCCAGCCCTTAACGGACCTGGTCCCAAAATATTGGAACTGGCCTAGCCCAGTATTATATCGAGCTAGGCCGGTTCGAACCAATAATAATCAGTTTCGGTTATTGGGCTGGATCGACTTGATCCGGTTTCGAACCGGGTCGGACCAACCCAGCCCAATAACCACCTCTAGCTATAGTACCATTCTGGAGACTGAATTGGGTCTACTTTCTTAAGTTAAAATTCCAGGCCCAAACTCCACTCCTAGCCCTTTCAATTTGACCTAAAACCAAAGCCTAGCAGTGAGCAGAAAATCTGGCTGCTAGCTAGCCTGCACCAATAAATCCATAAAAATTATTTCCTAGCCCATTTTTGTGATTTGGCCACTTCTCAAGTATTCTACTATGTGTCTAGTGTATTTCCATGAACTTTGGCACCCTTTTGTTTGGAAAAAATTTCAGGTTGAGCTCGTTTTACGCGATTTAGTCATTTCCGACGCTAAACTGCTAAAGTTTTTGGTTTTCTTCTAAAATTTATTGAAATGTCTTGACCTCAAATTTTCCACCCAAATTTAATTCTTTAAGTTAATTATACCCTATGTTGACTTACTATGGGGTCGGAATAATAAAATTTTTTTTTACAGATTTACGAGATTTTTTCAGTTACTTGGTTAACTTTCTCGATTTAGTTCTAACTTAGAATTTCATGAACTTTTTCACTCCAAACCTTTCAATTCAATCTTCCAAACATCAAATCATACTTATTTTAATATAAATCCTAAAAAAACACTTTAATTCAAAATCTTACCTCAGGTTTCATGCCCCGAGTTTCGTGCCCCTAATCCAAGATCCTCGATTCTTCTGGGCCCTACATAAACACCATATATTGAAATTCCTTCTAGTTTTCAATTAAATAATAATATGAAAATTTTGGGTTTCATAGCATACGCTGCCAACTGAGTTACAAACTTTTAATATATATATATATATATATATTAAAACCAAGGATTTAGTCACATTATCTGTTCAAGTCTTTCTTGTCATTTGTTTTCCTTTTTTTATGCCACTTGCAATTATTATATGCTACATGGACATATAAGGAAGAAAGGAAGGAAGGAATATCTTTAATTTTACATTTCTTATATTAGTGCTTAACCAATTTGAGCTTAACCTAGGATAGAAGAATTCTAGCTATATTTTATATATGACCCAAAAAAATTTAATGAACCAATAAGTAATTGAAAAAAGTGAAAATGGACTTTTTTTTCTCAAGCATTTAAATGTGGTTTGAATTTTGAAGTTATTATTATTGGGATGACTTTATCGTTTATTACTTTCGATCCGAACAAAATTAGTTTTAAACCATAAACAGACAAAGATACCTTTGATTACGTAAAGAAAAATTTAATGAAAACACTAATTTCAAAATTGAAAAAAATAATTTCTTCAGCAAAACCAGTAAAACAAGTTCTATTATGACTGAAATCATTCCATCTCATCCCATCAATCAACTACATTATCTAGACTAAGCTGCAAAACCAATTTTATCATAAAATGTCTGTGCCTACTAAAACTAAAATAAAAACTTTATTTTTTATTAAAAAATAAAATTCCAAGAATTTTAAATTTTTTAAATTATTATTTAATATATTGTACAATATAAGTTAGTCCAATCTCATGTAATGAACCAACATCAGAACAACGTTGAGGCGTCTCCTACTCTGTGACGCATTGCATCGATGCCCAGGTGTAGTAAAAAGTGGGCAAGGGTTGCTAAGCTGTCACTCGAAAGCAACCACAACATTGATGCATGGATGTGGTATCAAATAGGCAAAGATTCCCACACCACAATGGACGAAGGTGGAAAAAAAGTCAGTCCATAACCATAAGCTTAGTTTAGGATCTTGGAATATAGGTACGCTTAGTGGTAAGTTACTTGAGATTTGTGAGGTTATAAGTAGGGGGAGGGTTAACATCTTGTGTCTTCAAAACACCAAATAGGTGGGGGAAAAAGCTAGGGAGATAGCACTTTGCAATATAAACTTTGGTACACAGGGAAAAATAGATACCGAAATGGCGTAGGTATCATCATAAATAAAAAGTACCATAACGACGTTATACATATCAGGAGACAAAGGGATAGGATTATTTTGGTTAAGCTAGTTCTAAGAGAAGAGGTGTTGAATGTTATTGGCGCATATACACCCTAGATAGGACTTGATGAGGTTAGTAAACGATAGTTTTGGGAGGATTTAGATAAGGTAGTATAGAAGTGCCTTTAGGAGAAAACCTTTTATTGACGACAACCTTAATGGACATATAGGTACAAGTAGAGAGGGTTTTGAGAGTGTTAGCTTTAAATTACCATATATATTTTGAAATTACAAAAACTTAAGTAAGATTTAATGTTATAATTCATATTGTAAATTTGCCTTATCATACATGATTTTCTCAATCCATTTTCAAGTGATCATATCAAACATTAAGACCATGATTTAATTACATATTCTTATTAGTCTTAATACTTCATAAAATGTTTTGAATATTTTAGAAAATCACTTGATGAATTTTTGGACCATGTTTTCATTAGAGAAAGTCAAGAAAAACTCCCACAAAAATGCCAAAATGTTTTGGGTTGAATTAGGATCAAAGACCACATCATTTCTAACCCAAAAAAGTGCAGGACATAGCTTTCTGGAGGCATAGGATCGATCCCTTCAAGGTAGAATGATCCTCAAGCCCAAAATAAGCAATCTGGAAGCTTGGGATCGATCCCCTATGGAAAGGGATAGATCCCTTTGCCCGAAAATAGCCTGTAACGGCTAGTTTTTGTGAGACAACGGTCATATTCAAGTTTTGGCTCCACCCAACGGCTAGAATACATCCAAGGGACTATAAATAGAGGCTTAGAAGCTAAAGAAAGCAAGAAGAACTGCTCAGAAATTCTATTCATCATCTTCTTCATTTTTCTCAAGCCTCAACAACAAATCAAGTGCTACAAAGTCTTCATCTTCCATCATTCTCATATTCTTTGTATAGAATAGCACAAATCTTGTATAGGCTTTTTCCTTGTGCTTAAACATTGTAATCATTTGCCTACTTAGAGGCCTTCTTTGATTGCACCACTTGTAAACCAACTCATTCCTTGTAAAAGGGGAAGTTTCTCTTTAGCCTAAGAAAAAGAGGGAGGTTTCTCTTGAACCTTGAAAAAGAGGGAGGTTTCTCTTGAGCCTAGAAAAAGAGAGAGGTTTCTCTTTATCCTAGAAAAAGAGGGAGTGTAATACAAATTCAAGGATAGTGAATTTGGGGAAAATCCTTGGGAGCGTCTCAAGGTAGAGGACGTAGGCAAGGTTGCCGAACCTCTATAAATCACTTGCGTAAACTTCTCTATCCTTACTCTCTTTACTTATTTGCAATTATATTTGTGTTTATTATGTTGAATCTATATTGCATAATTAAGTAGTCTAGAGAACTTAGAAAATATCAATATAGGCTAAAGAATTTAGAAGAATTGCAAAACGAACTTAAGGTTAGCGAAAAACTGATTCACCCCCATCTCGGTATAGCCTATAGAGCCAACAATTGGTATCAGAGCTTGGGCTTGAGATTGATTTAGACTAACCTCTATCGAGCAAAACGATCTTAAATGGCTCACTTGAATGTAGGCACACCCCTAAAAGAAGAGTGACACTCATTAGTTAGACCTCCACTCTTCAATGGTGAGAATTACTCCTATTGGAAAATTAAGATGATGTTATTTGTGCAATCCAATGACTATGAAGTGTGGAGAGTAATTGTTAATGGCCTTAGAATCCCAATAAAGAAAGTAGATGGAAAAGATGTACTTAAGAGTGAAGATGAGTGGGACGCCAATGACATGAGATTAGCACAATTGAATGCCAAGGCTATGCACACCCTCTTTTGTGCTTTAGGCCCCAATGAGTATAATAGAGTATCCTTATGTGAGAATGCTAAACAAATATGGGATAAACTAGCCATCACACATGAAGGGACAAATCAAGTTAGAAAGACCAAAGTAGGAATGCTCACACATGATTATGAGCTATTTAGGATGAAAGAAAATGAGTCTATTAGCAAAATGTTCACTAGGTTTAATGATATAATTAATGGACTTAAGGCTCTAGGCAAGGCTTATTCCAATTTTGAAATGGTAAAGAAAATTTTGAATAGCTTGCCTAAGTCATGGGAGGCAAAGGTAACCGTAATAGAAGAGTCTAAGGATCCAAATACCTTGTCTCTAGATGAGCTTATGGGCTCCCTACTTACATATGAAATGAAAATGAAAAGAAATGAAGTGCCTTCAAAGAAAGTAGGGGTAGCACTTAATTCTTCCACTCATGAGGTCCTTGAAGATGATAGTGATGAGAGTGGAAATGAGGAAGAAAAGGAAATGGCAATGTTTGCCAAAAGATTCAATAGGTTCATGAGAATGAATGAGAGAGAGCAAAATATGAGACATCATAAGGGAGAGTCAAGTAGAAGAGAAAAAGACCCCTTAGTGTGTTATGAGTGTAATGAACCGGGTCATACTAAGTTAAATTGCCCCTTACTCAGGAAGGAAAAGGATAGGAAACCTAAGAAGAAAGCATTTGTGGCTGCATGGAGTGATAGTGATAGCTCCGATGAGGAAAACGTAGATAATGAGGTAGCCTACACATGCTTTATGGCAATTAGTGATGATGAGGCTAGTTGTAGATCTAGTGAAAATAATGATTATACCTTTAGTGAACTACAAAATGCCTTTGATGATTTAGCAAATGAATTTCAATGCATGAACTCCAAATATAAGAAAATCATTGCTAAATTAAAAATAGAAAATGAAACCTTGACTAATACTAAGCTAGAATTTGAAAAGAAATTAGAAGAGGCTAACTTAGAGATAAATGAGTTAAATAAAAAGAATACAAATTTGCATAACTCATTTACTGGGTTCTATATGGGTCAACAAAAGCTAGATCATATGTTAAAGACCCAAAGAGCTTTCTTTGACAAAGATGGGTTAGGCTATAATGCTAAACAAAAAGAAACTCATCTAAAGAATTTCCTTGTGAGCAAAAATACTATGCATGATTTATCTCTTACATGCTCACTATGCAATAGAATAGGACACTCTTCACAAGCATGCACATATAGAAAAACCACATTTAGAAGAAGAGTAGTTAGAAAAATGTGGGTGCCAAAGGATGCTATGAATAATGATGAATTGAGCTTGAAATGGATCCCCAAAGGATCAACAATTATTTGCACTAACTCTCATGGACCCAAGAAAATTTGGATACCAAAACATGCTTAAATTGTTTGTTGTAGGAGTGTTAGAGCATGAGAATACAAAGAAGCAATGGAGATCAAATGCTCTACACAACCCCATGGAGATTGCTTATGCCAATGAGAAAGAGGAAGAGCTTGGAAATCCATCCTTGGCAAGGTCACAACAATCCTTCAAGAAAGGCCTAAGGTGGATTTAACAATTCAAGGCAAAGCATTCTCAAGCAAAGGAGTTTTGTAAGCTTAATTCCTTACTCCTTAAAACTATTGTTTGATTATTTCTGCTTTGATGAGAAATTTGGTTAATGATTCTTGATGCATTGCGAGTTGAATGATTGAACAAAAAGGCATGACAATGATATTTGAATGTTTGATGAATAGTATTTGATGCATTGAATGAAAAGCATGATTTATGATTTTGAAATGATTATTGGATTTCTGCATTTTGAGCAAGTCTTCTATGTGTTGATAATGTATATACTTGCCTCAAATTATGTCATATATGCAAAATGTCATGTCATGCGCATTAATGAAGAACTTGTATGTTGGAAATCATGGCATAATGTTCACAAGTATGATGATTTGATGTTATATGTGCTTAAAATCTATGTGAACAAGTTTGTTTTGGCATATTTGTGGTTTCTAATGCTTTAGTTTTGTCAAAATATGCTTAACTCTCAAAATGACCTCCTTTGAGGCCAAAAATGCATTTTATTGTGTAAATTCTTCCAAAATTGAAAAATATTTTGTAAAATGGTTTTTCATTCATGTTTTTCATTCATACAAGTCCAAAATTATGTTTTACAAATGTTTAAACCTTTACTTGGACTTAAAATACTCAAAAACGAAGTTTTGGTACCTCAAAGGTTGGATTTTCTGTCAAAAATTGCAGAAACAGGATGAGGGATCGATCCCTCAACAAGCAGGATCGATCCCCCTTGAGCAGAATGCAGCAAATCTGCATTCTGGAGTTAAGGGATCGATCCCCCTCCTCTAGGGATCGATCCCCCCAGGCCAAAATGGGTTTTCTGCACTTTTTCAACCAAATTTGAGAAGGATTTTTCACTTTCTTGATATCTTCTTTCTTCTCAACTTAAAATTCATTGTTTTAACTTCTTTTTGATGATCTTTACAACATGAAAATCCATTATTGATTAATATCATGCCTCAACTCTATCAATTTGTATCATTTCCAACAAATGGTATCACTTTCAACAATCAATATCATTTTTCATGAACTCACAAGTGCAAAATCATTTTTCTTGTTGAAAACATTCATGAATTGCATAACTCTTGAAATAATCTTGAAACATACTTTCAATGAATGCTTAACCATAATTTTGAGAATTATTTCAAGAATTTATGGATATATTTGAGAATTTGATGAACTTGTGCATAATGAATATTTTTCATTCTTTTTGTTCATCTTAGTCAAGCATGCTTATAGGATTATGTCTCTTAGCTTGACTTATCTATTCCACACTAGGTTTCATGATAATTATACATCTAGTGGAAGAATAATTAAAACTTGACCTTAAGGATTGATTTCAAATGTAAATTCAACAATTGGTATAAGGTCATAATTTTCCTTGGCCTAAAATTTGTGATGGTAAATGGATCCTGAATGTTTAAATGCATGAAACTTTATCATCCATGTACTTAAATTTGTCTTATGGCCAAATTATTAAAGAACTTGAGCTTTAATAACAACACCAACTTTCAAAGATAAATGCAAATTTGAACAAACAGCTATGCATTTATTATTTGAATCTTTCCTTGCTCATAATTAGTTAAGGACTTGAATTGGAAAATGAGCATAGGATTTTTGTACTTGAAATCATGGAAGAAAATGTGTTTGCTTGAATACCTTTATTTTTTGCATCTTCCATATGGTATAACTTTGTGAATATGAATATGGATTAATACTTTATGATAGTATGCTTTTGTTTAATTAATCCATATGCATATTTGATGATGTGAGATTGTGTTCTTGCATATTTAGAATGATTATTTTCTTGACATGAACACACTACACATAAATATTGGATTCATGCAAAATGACTAATTCAACCATTAGTAACAATTGGTATTAAGATTGAAATAACAATTAGTATCATTGGTAACCATATTTTCAATAATTGGTAAGCCAAAACTAAATTGCCAATTGCCATGAGCTTTAAATTGACAATTCTTCTTATGCTCTTTAGTTTGAAATGATAAATAGAGAAGAATTCTCTTAGGATATTTTTGCATAAAACTCTTGTGTACTAGAATTTGTAGCTAATTGCTATATATCTTAATTCTAGGCACAATAATTCTTGAATATGATTTATGAGCACATGCATATGATATGTTATATAATTTTAGCTCATAATCATGATGTGTTGACATGCACCTTAGTTGGACTTTAGAGAACAATTGATACACTTAGGTGCTTAATAGGATTGAAATAAGCAAGTCATAGACCTTAGTAAATATTTATACTCAACTTGCTTCATTTCTTACCAATTGTGAACTTCTTGCAAAATTATTTATAAACAATTGGTATAGGATAATAAGTCATGTTCGTTGCATAAATGTTTCATACTCTTTATGAACAATTGACTTATTTATTTGTGCTATAAGTCCCATGTACTAACATGTTTCTTGTTGGATGGAGCATATTCTTTTATCGCTTCTCACATAGCCATGATTTTAGGGGGAGCATATTTTTTATTATTTTTTCTTCTTTTTGCTATGACAAAAAGGGGGAGAAATAGATATTAAAAGGGAGAGATATTAAGGGGGAGAGATAATGGGGGAGAGATAGTTTGAAAATTCATTTTCAAAACCCATGCTTATATTAAGGGGGAGCTTTGTAAAATCCTGCTTTATTTGAGGGGGAGTATTTTATCAAAGAATTTTCAAAGCAAATTTACATTAAGTTTTGTCATATCAAAAAAGGAGAGATTGTTAGCTTTAAATTACCATATATATTTTGAAATGACAAAAACTTAAGTAAGATTTAATGTTATAATTCATATTGTAAATTTGCCTTATCATACATGATTTTCTCAATCCATTTTCAAGTGATCATATCAAACATTAAGACCATGATTTAATTACATATTCTTATTGGTCTTAATACTTCATAAAATGTGTTGAATATTTTAGAAAATCACTTGATGAATTTTTGGACCATGTTTTCATTAGAGAAAGTCAAGAAAAACTCCCACAAAAATGCCAAAATGTTTTGGGTTGAATTAGGATCAAAGACCACATCATTTCTAACCAAAAAAAGTGCAGGAAATAGCTTTCTTGAGGCATGGGATCGATCCCCTAAGGGAAAGGATCGATCCCTTCAAGGCAGAATGATCCTCAAGCCCAGAATAAGCAATCTGGAAGCTTGGGATCAATCCCTTATGGAAAGGGGTCGATCCCTTTGCCCGAAAATAGCTTGTAACGACTAGTTTTTGTGAGACAACGGTCATATTCAAGTTTTGGCTCCACCCAACGCCTAGAATACATCCAAGGGACTATAAATAAAGGCTTAGAAGCTAAAGAAAGCAAGAAGAACTGCTCAGAAATTCTATTCATCATCTTCTTTATTTTCCTCAAGCCTCAACAACAAATCAAGAGCTACAAAGTCTTCATCTTCCATCATTCTCATATTCTTTGTATAGAATAACACAAATCTTGTATAGGCTTTTTCCTTGTGCTTAAATGTTGTAATCATTTGCCTACTTAGAGGCCTTCTTTGATTGCACCACTTGTAAACTAACTCATTCCTTGTAAAAGGGGAGGTTTCTATTTAGCCTAAGAAAAAGAGGGAGGTTTCTCTTGGACCTTGAAAAAAAGGGAGGTTTCTCTTTAGCCTAGAAAAAGAGAGACGTTTCTCTTTAGCCTAGAAAAAGAGTGAGTGTAATACAAATTCAAGGATAGTGAATTGGGGAAAATCCTTAGGAGCGTCTCAAGGTAGAAGACGTAGGCTAGGTTGCCGAATCTCTATAAATCACTTACGTAAACTTCTCTATCCTTACTCTCTTTACTTATTTGCAATTATATTTGTGTTTATTATGTTGAATCTATATTGCATAATTAAGTAGTCTAGAGAACTTAGAAAATATCAATATAGGCTAGAGAATTTAGAAGAATCGCAAAACGAACTTAAGGTTAGTGAAAAAACCGATTCACCCCCCTCTCGGTATAGCCTATAGAGCCAACAGAGAGCATACATGGGGTTTTAGTTATGGTGTAAGAAACGAAGGTGGGGATGCTATCTTAGATTTTGCTTTATCCTATGACCTAACCCTAGTAAACACACTATTTAGGAAGAGAGATTCTCATGTTATTTTTAGAAGTGCACCGAGAACAAGTTAGATGGATTTTTATTTTACTAGGAGTAGGGATAGATATAGATGTCTGGAATATAAGGTTATCCTAGGTGAGAGTGTTACCACGCAATATAAACTCTTAGTCTTAGATATGAAGATACATAGACGACATCGAAGGAACCAACAAAAAGGAATTGAAAGGATTCGATAGTGGAAGCTAAAAGAAGATTGTCATATAATATGTGGAGATAGTTGGATTAAAAAAAAAGAATGGACAATAGAAGAGAACCCAAATGTACTATGGAACAAGATGGCAAAATGTAATCGGGAGGTGGGCAAGTAGACACTAGGAGTATCAAATAGAAGAGTACCGACTAGAAAGGACGCAACATGGTAGACTGCAGTAATAAAAGACATTATAAAGACCAAGCGAGAGTGTTACAATAGGTTGAGGAAGAACAACACAGAAGAGAGTTTTACGAAATATAAGTTAGCTAAAAAGAAGGAAAATAAGGTTGTGCCAGAAGATAAGGCGAAGGTTGCGAAAAGGATTTACGATAAGTTGAACACAAAAGAAGAAGAGAAAAAGATATACAAATTGGCACAAGCAAGAGAAAGGAGGAGTCACAATCTAGGAGCCATGAAATGTATTAAGGATGAGCATCAAAGAACTCTCGTTAATGACAATCACATTTAGGACAGATGGCATGATTTTTTTGTAATGACAAACAAAATCAAAATTTGGATAATATCTCAGTGCCTCTTGAGGATTTGAATCACTGCTTTATACGTAGAATCAAGAAGACAAAGGCAAAAGAGGAACTAAAGAGGATGAAGATCAGAAAAGCTAGACCTGATGACATTCCAATTGAAGTTTGGAAATGCCTCGAAGATGTAGGAGTTAGGTGGTTGACAAATCTTTTTAATAAGATTTGGTGCACTAACAAAATGCCTGAAGAATAAAGGAAGAATGTCTTAATACCTCTTTATAAGAATAAGGGAGATATTCAAAGTTGCGCCAACTACCAAGACATAAAACTGATGAGTCACACGATGAAACTATGGGAGAGAGTGATAGAACGGAGATTAAGAAAGAATGTAGAGATATCGGAGAATCAATTTGGTTTTTATGCTTGGCTGATCAACTATGTAGGCAATCTATTTGCTTAGACAACTTATAGAGTGCTCTTGAGTACTAGGTAAATATCTCCATATGATCTTTATAGATTTTGATAAAGCATATGATAAAGTGTCTAGGGAGGTACTATGGTAGTCTTTAATGAAGAAAAGAGTTCCTTTGAAATATATTAAACTAATTAAGGACATGTATGGATATGCAAGGACACATGTGAAGACATATGGAAGGCAAACAAGTGAGTAGTGGGATTACACCAAGATTAGCATTAAGTGCACTTTTGTTTGTAGTAGTTATGGATGAACTGACAAAATCTATTCAGGAAAAGGTGCCTTGATGTATGATGTTTGCAGATGATATTATCCTATGTGTGGAAACTAGAGCGAAAATCAATGCAAAGTTGAAATTATGGTGACAAATGTTACAATTAAGAGGATTTAAACTAACCAGAGTGAAAATTGAATACATAGAGTGTAAATTTCGTTCAAACCAAGTAGAAAAGCATAATGTAGTGACATTAGATAGGGTGGTGATATCTAAGCGAGACCATTTTCGATATCTGGGGTCGATAATACAGATGGATGAGAGATTGATGTGATGTGACTCATAGGATCCAAGCTAGATGAACTAAGTAGAGAAGTGCTATAGGTGTGCTGTGCGATAAAGGAATTCCTATATGGTTGAAAGGCAAGTCTTATAGGACAGTTGTTAGACCAACATTATTATATGGTAATGAATGTTGGGCGACTAAGAGACTGCGTACACAAAAGATGAGTGTAGCAGAAATACGAATGTTACTGTGAATATATGGTTATATAAGAAAGGATAGAATAAGAAATGAAGATATTTGTAAAATGGTTGGAGTGGTACCTATCGAAAACAAGATGTGTGAAAGTCATTTACGTTAGTTTGGACACATACGACGTAAAGCTGTAGATGATCCAATTAAGAGAATAGAAGCTATGAATGTTGAGAGAATGGTTAAGACTAGAGGAAGACCAAAAAAAACTTTGAAGGAAGTAATTTGAAAAGATATGAGGGTATTAGAGTTAGATGAATATATGGCCTTGGATTGAAATGTGTAGAGGAGAAGAATATATATGGACGATCTAATGTGAATTCAGATATTGGTTCATATAACCTATCCCAATCTCTTAGGATAAAAACTCTGATGATGGTGATGATCATGATTATTTAATATATTGTAAGTAAAGTTCTAAATTTTATGAACGAAATTATAATAAAAATATATCTTATTTTATTTATTTTTAATTTTTTTTAAAATATGTGTTAAATTATCATAATGTCGATTGTTATAAAGAATTGATACTTAATTATTCTTACTGTAATGAAAATTTTTGTGAAGTTCTTGTCAATGTTAATCGAGTAGAAGATTCGATGAAGTCTGTCGGTGAAACTCAAACTCATTGACTTTGTGATTTCTGAGGATTATTTTTGGTAAGTGATGATTTCTTGGGATTTTATTTCATAATAAAAGAAGATTATCTTTTCTCGTCGCATTAATTTCATCAACTATTTTATTATTTTATAAAAGGAAAAAATAATTCTCAAAATCTTATCTTAAGGGCAAAGACCGAAAGGCAAAAGCCACAAACTCGCAAATTTAGGCCAAAATCAACCAATCTCCTAATGCAAACAACGTGTTTTGTTCTGTCTCTTTAAACTAAAAATTAATAAAAATGATGAATGATAAACCAAAACCTATACATATTAACTTCTACTACACAACTCCTCTCCTCAGCTCTCATCTGTAAAATTCTACTGCAACGCACAAATCCACATCTTTAGCGTGCTCCATCTCCTCATCATGCCCCCTTCAAAAAAATTAATGAAAACTTGGACCAAAAATAATTAATGAAAACACTAATTTTAAAATTAACAAATCTTGTTTAAGGTTTCTTTACATTTAAGGCTCTTCATCCTTTTTCAAAAATAAATTTAGTGAAAATCGAACCCGAAAATTCTTCTCACAAATTCAGTTCTCGTTACCAACTGAACCATAATCCATGAGCAAACAAAACCAGTTTCATTAGGACTGAAATCATTCCATCCCATCCCATCAACTCAATCAGCTATGTTACTGCACCAAGCTTCGAAACCAATCTTTATCATGATCCCATGCCCATGCATACTAAAACTAAAATAATAAAAATTATTTTTTTTTTACAAAATAATCCCAAGAATTTTAATTTTTTTGATTATTATTTAATATAAGTAAAATTTTTAAATTTCACTAACTATATTATAATGAAAATACATATCCTTTTATGTAAATAAGTTTCAAAAATGTGTTAATATTATGATGATTTCGTTTGTAAAAATAAATTGATAATTTTTTTTGTGTAATAAAAATTTTGTGAAGCTGAAGTAGAAGACTGATCGAAGACTGTCATTGAAACTCAAACTCATTGACTTTGTGATTTCTTAGGATTACTTTTGGTAAGTAATGATTTCTTAGGATTTTATATCATAATAAAAGAAGATTATCATCTTTTGCTCGTGGCATTAATTTCATCAAATATTTTATTATTTTATAAAAGAAAAAAATAATTCTCAAAATCTTATCTTAAGGGCAAAGACCGAAAGGCAAAAGCCGCAAGCTTACTTGCAACTTTAGGCCAAAATCAACCAATCTCCTAAAGGAAACAACGTTTTTTGTTTTGTCTCTTCAAACTAAAAATTAAAAATTAAAAAAAAAAAAAGGATAAATGATAAACCAAAACATATTAACGTCTACAACACACAACTCCTCTCCTCAGCTCTCATCTGTAAAATTCTACTGCAACTGCAACCCACAAATCCGCATCTTTAACATGCTCCATTTCCTCATCATGCCCCCTTCTTCAAAACCCACTTCCACTGCTACCACTGCCTTCTCCTCCGCCGCCGCCACCCCAACCAAACTTTCTGGCCACCACCAAAACCACCACTCTCACTCCCCTCTCCTCCTCTGCAAACGCTCTCCATCAGCCACTCTGGACCTTCTCATCCTAATCCTTGTCCTTTTCTCAGGCGCTTTCCTTCTATCCTCTTGCTTCTCCTACCTCTTCCATTCCCTTACCCTTCTCGTCTCCCCTCTCCTCGCCTCCCATGGCGCTTCCTTTTCTCTCCCTTTCATATCCTACCTTTTGGGTTGCATTCTTTTCTTTGCCGTAGCCCTTATTTCGGTTGAGTTCTGCTGCGGTTCGCGCTCCCGGAAATGCGACAAACCTGGCTGTAAAGGGCTGAAAAAGGCCTTGGAGTTTGATTTGCAGTTACAGACGGAGGATTGTGTGAAAAGTGGATCAAAGGAGATTGATTGTTTGCCCTGGAAAGGTGGGAGTGAAGGGAACCCTGATTATGAGTGTTTAAGGGCTGAGTTACGGAAGATGGCGCCTCCTAATGGTCGAGCTGTTTTGCTTTTTCGGTCTCGCTGTGGTTGCTCTATTGCTAAGCTTGAAGGTTGGGGCTCTAAGAAAGGGAGACGCCATAAAAAGTGAGTCCTTTTGGGGTTGATTTTGATGGGTTTTGAGAGAATTGGGTTTTTATCATGTTGATTTATTGATTGATTTTATTTCTGGGTTTGCAGGTGGGATTTAATCTTCTGGTTTTGTTTAGATTGAGAGATTTTAATAGAAAGTTTTGGTTTTTCTTTTTTGTTGTTTAGCATTTTCATTAGGTTGCTCTGTTGTTAATGCCTTTTCAATTTTTTTTCTTTTTGTTGAATTGGAATTGCTTTGAGAGATTGTTATAATTTTGGGTGGTTCTGGGTTTTAAAGATCAGGCCATAATTGACTTATGGATATACCTATAGTGGAACTGGCATATTTCTGCATGTTTTCTGGACTGTTGTTTTGATTTTAATGCTGATCACTAAACAAAAGCATATTTTCTGGGATTGATTAATTTGTTTGCATATTAGTAAGTTTAGGCATTCTTTTTAACCATCATTCCATTTTAGCTTTATGCTTTGAAAGAGAGATCTTCATGTTTAATTATTAGATTTCGATCATCAAGACATAGCCTAGAATTTGCAAGGGCTTTGGTTGGTTTTCAGCAGCATATTTATTCACTTTGGCTCCTCTTTCTCATTATTAGAGAATAATTGTCTATAATTGGCGGATTTTCATCCATGCATTGGGATGAAAACACAAGGATGTGAAAAGCTTCTCCTCAATTATTTGATGTGCAACAAATGCAAGAAATTAAAAAAAATGTCATTTGGATTTTCATCTTTTTTAAGCTGCATTTATAGTTCATAACTTTGTTGAGCTTTGAAGAATGAGTTCATAGTTTCTAAGTGAGGAGCTTTAGAAGAAAAAATAGAGTTATTTTTTAAGTCTGGAATAACAAACATTTGTATAGGTTAGGCAAAGAATCTGTAATGTGGAATCACTAGCTAGTAAAGGTATTTGATTAGTTTATTTGTTAGGATAATTATTAACCTTTTGTGCTTATGATGTTTAAAAATATGTTGCAAGGTTTGCTTAGGCTTGAAGTTTAACATCCTTTAGTTTGCAACATTTACAAGCAAGTCATCCCACTGTATTTGAACATTGAGATCATTGGCAAACTGGTTGTTAATATGCTCCTCTGGCTATGTTGCTGGCATTCTTTTGTGGTGGTACCTTAATGAGTTTCAGGCAGTCACAAGTATTTCCTATTTTTCTCAGCTATTCTCGTATGAATGTTTGTTTGTGGGTGTGTATGTTGTAAGTGAGAGGTGATTTTCAGTTCTATCCATAAAAACCTTTTGCAATTGTGTAGACATATATGTGTGTGGTATCTTGTTATTGCTTGGCTATATGGGTAGTATACTGATCAGGAAAAATTGAAAAAGTTTTAACATCTAAGCTTGTTAAGCAAGTGGAGCTTGATAATTTCAGTTTGATTGGTAAAAACATTGTTCGGAGTCTGAAAATTTCAATAGAATGCTGTTTCTAGTTCCTTTAGTTGGTGTAGCCAGTAAAATGATAGAAAATTCAAACATGCCGGTCAAAATGTTTCCTCCATTGTCTCTGCATCAATTAGGAATATATTAACAGGAACCAAGCATATTTGTGATTTGACCCTTTAAGTAATGGAGACTATAAGATTTAATCTTAGCATCCATGTCAAATATGATCCTCAATTGGAGATGTTATTATTTCTCATGTGCCTTTTGCCCTTGTTGACAATGTACTGTCTTCCTTGGGGGCATCCATTTGGCTTGGCATTTTGGGTATTTGATTTTGGAGGATGGATTCTGCATATTATGTGCTACTAATATGCCTTGATCTTTAGATAAGATGGAAGCTAGTTAGGTCATTAATAAATTATCAATGACCATGTAAAATCTTGTGTAAGTGCTTGAGTTTGGCATCATGGAAATATGGTCAGCTTCCTTGTTTTCATGGGAAAGTGCAGGGACAAGATTTTATCCAATTTATTATCAATTATAGTGGATGAGCTTGTCTTTTCTATGTTGGAGGTAGACCATTAGTGCATGTGCTTTTGTAAAGTTTTCTACCGCATTGCCTGGTTGAATGAATTGACATAGGAGCTCTACATCTTCAGTTTTAAACTAATCAGGGACTCTCTCTTCACCTCCTTTTCAGTTATACTGTTACTAAGAACATTTTATGTGGTCTAGTCTTCAAAAAAGTATAGCCCCAGGCCTCGTAGCGTGGAATTAAATTTTAAAGCTGAGAAAGATTGTGGTAATTCTCTTTATGATTAGGAAACCTTAGTGGCTTAATTGTATTTGTCAACTATGTTTTTCTCATTAGCTTTCGTTGGATGTCTTGATTTTTCTTTTGCTGGTTTTGAAGCAATGATTGCTGTTACTTCCTTCACTCATGGGTTTGTACTTGCCATTATCTCACGGAAATACTCCTCCATTTATCCAAAAATATGGAGATGTCCTCCTGAGTTTTGATCTCATATCTCTGAAAGTTATCACAGAATCTTGACATGGCTTAACCACATCCACAAAACTGCAACTCTTGGATGAATTCAGTTTTTATTAATAAATCTGATTTCAGTCGGAATTTTGTGACTTCATGAGTGAGTTTATAATATCCATTAATGATTATCTCGAAACTGAAGGTTGCATTAATTTGTGAATCCAGGAGATGGTTTAATGCATTTAAACCATAGCTGTGATTAATGACACTGAAATTTGTTTCCCTTCAGTTTACTGGTTTCATTCATGCATTCATTATCTGGCACTTGGTATAACATTAATTTTCTTTGTTTCTTGACAAAGACCTTGAATTACAATTTTTAATAGATAGGTTGATTTTATTTTTCTTTTATTTTAGTTTATTTGAATAAGGTGATGGTTTTTTGCAGGCTTTAGGCAGTTTGGCACAAAGCAGATCACCGCTAATTCTTGATGATGGTTGAGTCCTCGGAATCCTCCTTATATATTCCAACCCTTTACTTCTTTGATCTTTAACGCATTTTCTCCTTTCGGGAAGACTTTTACTTTGATCAGATGAAATTTTTTATGCTATAATCTGGGTGACATTTCTTGAACTAATGTGAAACAATCTTCTTGTCTCATTACCTTGGAAAGAAGTAGAAATTTTTAATTTAAATAAAATAAGATTGGATACTAAATGGATGTTTTATTTCAAATTGACGTGTGGACTTGAGATTTTAGAGATTTGGCTTTCCATTTGTTACTAATAAAATTTTAGAGATTTGGCAGTGTTCTTCAAGATAATGCTACTGTCTTTTTGTGGTTATGGATTTATCTTGTCTTGAGTAGCCATAATATCGAATATTTTAGCATTTTTCCCCTTTGAGTAGGACTTAGATTTTATGAAATTATGAACCTCTTACTGGACCGACGTGATCAGATTGACTTTGAGTGTGAAGAAGAGGTTATTGTCTATAGGCTTAGGGATCGAGTCGAGTCAGAACGATTGAATATCAAGATTGAATTGGACTTGATTAGAAGCTCAGCTCAAGCTTGAGTTTGATAAAGGTGGTGAGTAGCTTGAGTCGAGTATTAAGATGTTTGAATTTAGCTTGATTCATTGTTCAAGTAGTTCAAGCTCTATTCGAAAATAAATAAATTAAACTTGAATAATTATAGAGCCAAGCTCAAGTAGATCATGAATAATTTGACTTGTTTACACTTTTATATAGGCTATAGGATACTAGAAATCGATTTGCTTATGCTCCATTTTAAAAAAAAAAATATTGAAACGGTAAAATATTTTTAAAAATAATTTTAAAATTTTTAATAGTAAAAATATTAATTGATATAAAATAATTTTATTATTTTTAATTGATCATAAAAATGTTACTTAATATAATATAATTTTGTTTATTTTTAATTATTATTAATTTTATGAATATAAAATATATTATATATAAATTTTAATATAATATTTTTAATGGTTTTTTTTCGTTACATTCATTTTATCACGAACACTATGATTACATTTAAACACATCACCTTTTCACTATTTAATTTCATTGTTATTGTAATTAATCTCACTTTCATTGTTGTTTTCAATCTCACTATATTCAATCTCATTATCCATTAAAATTAGACCTTAAAGTAACCAAACTAAGTGCGTTGTTCTTTCGTGCTAAAACCAACTGTTACTTGAATTCCAAGTAAGAAACTCTATTGCAACAGCAGCTGTCCTGGTTATTTCTCAAGCTCATGTTCAATCAAAATCTTCATTTCATCATTTTCTTAAATTAGATGTGTAAACGAGTCAAGTTTCTTTTAAGTTATTCAAACTCGATTTGATAATTATTCAAGTTTTATTCATTTATTTTTGAGTTGAGTTCAAGCTACTCGAATAACGAGTCGAGTCGAGTCGAGTTCAAACATCTTAATATTTGACTCGAGTGGTTTGTAAGCCTAATTTGAGTTTTTTTTTAAATATATATTTTTAATATTTTATCTTTAATTTACCACTTCACTCAATATATATAATTGAAAATTGATAAATTGAATCTATCAAATCGAGCTTCAAAAGCCAAGCTTAATCGAACTTAAACTGAACTTCAAGTCTCGAGTTTTAAAATCGAACCGAGCTCAAGTTTGATATTAAATCGTTCCAAATCGGCTTGATTAGACTCTTAAACCGTATCTCAAATGCCTTTCAACTTTAGCAACCTCTTCCAAAACCCATCGAACCCCCCACGACTACCACTTCATTCTCATTTCTTCCTTAAATTACGTTACAAATAATTTCTCCATTTATTTTGCAATCAAATCAGGCTTCATTTCCAACCCTTTTACCCAAAACACCTTACTTAACATGTACCTCAAAAGAGGCTTTACAGACCAGGCTGAATGTTTGTTCACTTCTTGTCCTAGCTTAGACCCTATTTCTTACAACATTATGATTTTTGTGTATGTTAAATCAGGCTGATTTAGTGAAGCTCGGAACCTATTTGATCAAATGCTTAAAAAGGGTTGCGTTTCTTATACTACGATGGTAATGAGATTTGCTACAAAGGGTTATTTGAGAGAAGCAATTCGAATTTTTAAGGAAATGAGAAATGGGGATTAGGTTTCTGCATGTTTCGTTTTTGGAGGAATTTTCATTTGTAGAATGATACATGGTGTTGCTTGATGAGTTTGTTATCGTTTCAACGAAATTGTTGCACATGTACTGTGCCTGTAGGAGTTTAAAAGGTGTTAGGGAGAGCGAAAACCTTTTTATACATTATAGAATTAACACAAAGAATGAAAAGATAAAAAGAAACAAGAACACAAAATTTTACGTGGTTCAAAGAAAATCATCTTAGTTCACAGTCATAATGAGTTCTTATTATGTTATAAGAGTTGCACAATACAAGAGATAACTAGCAACCCTTTTTTTTTTTGGTTACAACTAGCAACCCTTTTAAACATGTTAGATCAGCATAATTTTTAGAGAAAATTTAAAAAACGCCTATTTTTAATTAGGTTTCACCATTAACAATCTTCTACTTGAAAACTAATTCACCAACCAAATCATGCAATATATTGCTTCACTTGTAGCTCGTCATCCAGACCAATGCCTCCTCAAAATTATCCATAAAGGTCTGCAAAACCGTACTTTCTCTATTGTCACTACTTTTGTCACCATGAGTGGATACCTACACTCAACTTGTGAAGTATTATCTACTTTAACCCAAAAGTCTTAGGATTTTATCCCACAAAGTCACTTTATATGTATGGGTTCAAGTCTCTACATATTAGTATTGCAGACTCTCGCAATCTCCCGATATGAGATTGGAGTGTTACTGTGAGAACCACCAATTCCTTAAAACTGATCATGTAATCAACGTGTGATTGTAAGCGTATGTAATGCTATAATGTAAATTACGGGTTTCAAATATATGAATATGGTTCATAATTATCAAAATGAAGTCTTCAAAGAAAGAAGTCGAGAGTGACATGAAAATTATACGTATTCTGTATATACGATATATTTAAATTGATATGGAATAAGTATTCAAAATTTTATGTATAGATTACGTACATGCATGTGCCGACAAATGCATGCAACATGCATGCGAATTTATGTACATACATAAGCAAATATATAATTAATTATAAAATAAATGATCAAGTGAAGTAAAAATAATATATATAAGTATAAACATAATTGAAGAAACAAGGAATTTAAATGCATATGTTATGAATAAATGAAAGTACACACAAATATATGGTGTGTGTATATATATATATATATATATATATATATTAGGAAATGAAAATATAATACACATAAGAAATAGATATATATATTATATTAGGCTAAATGCACATACATATATTATACTCTATTTTAGAATTGATAAATGTATATATATTATATATCTTAAGAATTAAAATATATATATAAAGTTTTATAAAATTTAATAAAATCCCACCAACCCATCAAAATCGAGTCAGGGAGGCAGAGCTCTGCCTCCTCCATCACCTCTTCCTTTTCTTTGAATTTTCAATTCTCCCCACTTATCCCTCTCACTCGGTCACTCCTCTACTGTCCCTCACTCCCAATAAGTCTCTTTCATCTCGTCTGTCCCTCTCACGTTACTCTCTACCGATTCTTCTCTTCCTCGCAGCATCTCGGCTTGCTTCCTTCTTGTCTTCCTCCTTATCTCCTCTACCGTGTAAAGGTTAGACTGGCAGGGACTGAAGACGAGAGGAAGAGGGAGCCTGACAGCACTGAACCAAGGCAGGAGAGGCACGACAAGGAAGGTGTCCGAGCCTTATTTGGAAGCGGGATACTGCAGCGAAAAGGCGGAAGCTGCAAGGGTTGCTCGAGTGCAGTTTTAGGCTGAATGGTGGTCTAAAATAGAAAGCTGAAGGCGGCTGTTTGTTGTGCCGAAATTGACTGAAACATAGGAGTATTCGGGTCCCTATATCTCGCTGAAACAGGATAGGGAAACTGAAGCAAAAAACGTGAAACGGGGCTGGGAAGTTCGGCTGGAACAAGGGCTGAAACTAGTGGTATTCTAGGCTCGATGACAGTTAGGAGTGTAAACGAGTCAAGCTACTCGTGCGTTACTCGAGTTCGACTCGATGATTACTCGAGTTCGACTCGTTCATTTTCGAGCCGAGCTCGAGCTATTCGAGTATCGAGTTGAGTCGAGTTCGAGCTGTTAAGTACCCGGCTCGAGTGGCTCGTGAGCCTTATCGAGCTTTTGTATTTTTAATATATATTTTAATATTTTAGTTATTCAATTACATTTTTAACTTTATATAATATCTAATATAACAAAAAAAACCCTTAATATAACAAAAATTTCTAAAAGCCTAAATTGCTTCTCTTCAACTCTCATTTCTCATTTCTCATGACCCACCCACCCCATTCAAGCAGCATCGCTTAGCGTCGTGTGACCTGTGCCCAGCCTCAATCTTTCCCTTTCGAGCTCTATTCTTCCAGCAACTCAACCTTACAACGAGTCACGAGCCACGATTCAACCCCAATCTTTCTCATTTCTTGAATCGCCTCAATCTTTCGACAGCCTCCTCAACCTTGATTCTCAAATCACTATCAGGAGAAGGTGGTCAAAGACAGAGAGGGGAAAGCCTAGTAGACTAAGAAAATAAATGCCTAAAGAGGTAAGGTTTGAGGCCCATGGTATGGGGTCAACCATATATAACAATTTTGCCATTTTTTTTTAGTTGTTCTCACTTTTCATGTAGAGGAAGGTTCTGAAGTGGAATTGTAATAGTTGAATAAAGATAGGATAATGTCTCTAGCAATTGATGCTTTTCTGACCATGATGCAAAAAGTTGATGCTTTCTTTTTTCTTAATCAAGTTAATGTCAAGCAATTACATTTGCTAATTCCTTTTGTTGATTAAAGTTGTAGAATGGTTGAGTACGACATATTGTGGATTTGTCTGTTTTAATGTCTTCGTGGGTTAATGCTGTTTTCCTCTATTTAATTATTGGTTGTTATGATACCATAAAATCCACCAAGATTTAATTGTTCTTTATGGTATACAAGCTATTTGATATAATGCCACGGAGATGGCAAATGATTCTTTAAGTAATTGGATCTTCGTTTTTCATTAGTGGTTGGGATACAAATACAGATTTCATCGTTTGTGGAAGAGAAAAAAAAGAATGACTTGGAAAAATATATTGGAATCGGAGGAGGTGAAAATGGGTTAGGTTGTATATTCAAATACACAGGAGCATAGTCCTTGGATTTAAAAAAAAAGGAACAAGCAATGCTTGTGGTTACTTTTATTTGGTTTAAATTATATTAATTTTTTTAGTTTTAAGTTGTGTTTGAATTTTGCTTGAAAATTGATAAGTCAATTTGAATTTTTGGAATCAAATTCGAGCCTATGAGTTGAGCTTCGAGCGGATCAAAAATCTCACGAGCCGAGCTCGAGCTTAAAAAATGAAGCTCGATCAAGCTCGAGCCGAGCTTCGAGCTTAAGCTTGGTATTGGATCGTCTCGACTCAGCTCGATTACACCCCTAGTGACAGTGCTGCTTAGGTGATATACGCGTGAGGAGGCTGTTGGCAGGACAAGGGCTTGCAAGCGTTGAACTGAAGCAGAAAAGAGGGAAGTTTGGATAAGTTTACACCCAATTATGGATGCTAAAATAAGGGCACCGAAATGGACTTCTTGGGGCTAAGTTGAGTTAATGTTGGGGCTCGAAAAAAAAGTATTGATCAGGGCCAAAATCTATTCTTTTTTTTTTGTGCCAAATGGGAGCTAAAAACAGGACACACATAAAGGGTAACTTAAAGGGCAGAACTAAGCATGAATTGTGGTTGCATATGGGCTATTGAGGTGGCAATTTCATGCAACTTTGGTGTGAGAACTATAGCTGGGAATGGCTTGGATTTAGGCTGCTTTGGGGTTCAATTATAAGTCAAGGCAGTGGAAGACGGCTGGCTTTAAAGGTTATTTTTGGGTTCTATTTTAGCGGTTGTATTGTAACGTTGAGGTGGTTGTTTTTAAAGGTTGTATGAGTGATATTTTGGGCACTAAACAGAGAGCATTTGAGGCACTTTGTAGGCTGCAAACAGGTGGTGGAAGCAAGGATGAAATTGAGGCTGAGTTAAGGTGTAGAAGAAGGCACTAAAGAAATAGAAGAAAGAAAGGGGCATAAAGAAGGTTGAGCTGATCAAGCCAAGGGAGAAAGTAAAGAAAGGAAAAGAAAGAAAATAAGGGAAAAGGAAAGAAAGGAAAGAAAAAAAATATTAATACCTTGGCTCGGGTTAGTGTCGAAGGATTGGTAAGGAATAATGAAGCATGTAATTCTAACTTTATGAAAATTAATTTGAAATGCATATGATTAATACTAAGTGAAGTTAATAATATTTAAATATGTAGCATGACGATAAAGCAACAAACACATAAGTAGCAAAGCTCGGTGTACACACTCTAAGCTCAAAGGTCGACAAGAGAATACCACAACGTGACACGTTTTATAAATATGTTAAAAAAAAATTTATTACTAGGTCACCTAACAACGTTTGAACATGTAGCATAATGCCAAAGTGACAAATCGAGTCCAGGCTAATCTTGACGCACGAGCCCCGAGCATAAGAGTCAGTAAGACATTTATATAACATAGAAGTAGAGTTATATTGTATAAGTTGATATATGATTTCTTGATGGTACGAGTACTTAGAGATTTTGGCTTTTCTAGTGGATACAGAATGATATAAATCATGGTAGTTAATAAGGCACAGTATAGTAGTGGAAGTTAAATCGAATACCCACGTATGATAATTGAATTGAAGATACCATGGACTTACGATTTAACAAAGTAAAATGCAGGTATGGCATTGAGCCGATAAAGGTATATATTGATGTTATTTCAAGATAATTGATATAATGTGGCATTGGACATGTACGCATCACTAGGCCGTAATTACATTGTATGGATGCATTCCATGGGCATTATACTATACTGTTTTAAACTTATATGTTTAGTTGCATTGCCTTTAAGCATGCTTTGTTTATAACTTGAGATTTTGAAAGGATTTATTCATGCGATACTTACACGAATACTTTAGATGTTTGAATTGTTTTGAAAAGACTAAGTATAGAGTGTAAATATATGTATTTATATATATAAATGATCTTAAAGAAATGTGTTACATACTTTACACATTTTTCATAAGAAAAGTGAAAGGTTTAAATGTTTTATGAGACTATACGCAACCTAAGAGAGTTAAACTCAATAAAGCATAGTGAAAACTACCTAATTGGAGATTATTCATTAGGCAAAGATGCTTGTCCAACAATAGTCATGGACAGAACTCAGTCACACCTAATCAGTAGAGCTGAGAGACGTGAGATCCATGGCCATAAATAGTACCATAGTTGGTTTCCAGGGAACGATGACATGATTTCTCACTGTTAGCTACAATAAACTAAGTCTTTATTGATAGAATATTAGGGATTCAAC
This sequence comes from Heritiera fomes, assembly GCA_032173925.1. Classification (NCBI taxonomy): domain Eukaryota; kingdom Viridiplantae; phylum Streptophyta; class Magnoliopsida; order Malvales; family Malvaceae; genus Heritiera; species Heritiera fomes. The sequence continues at coordinate 25,634,353 of JAPDPM010000009.1, forward strand.
CTAGTCTCAAACATGATATGATATACTATCTAGAGTATAGTTTTATTTGATATGAACTCTAGACTTAACATGGTTTTACAGTATATGAGAAATATTTTAAGTCTGTACATGTTTTAGACATACTTTAAAAGTGAATATGAAATGTTTTGACACAGTACATGCTTTTAAACATGCCTTAAAAGTGCAAGTGATATAATTTGCGAATTGTACATACTCTAACCATGTCTTAAAAGTAAACATAAAATAAATTGAGATTTTACATGTTTTGGATATGCTTTAAAAATATATGTAAATTGATTTGAAATGATAGTCATTTTTATATAGTAAAGCTTGCATAAGTTTGCATAATGAATCATGACAAAACGATATGCTTTATGTATGAAAGATGCCTTGATCTTATGTTATACATGAACATAAGATGTATATGAAGAAGTATCATGACTTTTATACTATATGTGATTATATTTCTCCACATTAAAAGTGATATGATTTAATACAGTATAAAGTACACTTTCTAGATGAAAAGTGACATGATTTCATATTGTGTTTGAACATGATTTTTATATAACATGTAATATAACATGAGATTGATATGAGAGTGAATTAATACCTTATGATGTCGGAGTTACGTATGATTTATTATTTCATGACATGCTGTGGAATAATGACAAAAGGATTGAAAAAATGATTGAATTGTTATGATCAAAAGTCAATGTGATAGACAGGTGCTAGGACAGGTACTATAAGATACTTCAAATTATCCTTCCTTTTATATCCTAAAACCTTTGCCCATTTAGAGTTCTTGAAGGCATGATCAGAGATGTTTTTTATAAACAATTTTAAAAAGAATATGATATTAGAGTCTTTACTTAAAGATTTTATGCATTTGCATTAGAACAGTATAAGTCCAATTCTGCACTTATATAAATGATTTACTTAGTGTCACATCCCGTGATTACATTATTTCTCGTTTTTCCACACATTTTATATGATTGGACTGTCTGTGATGCCTTTACACACTATTCATCTACAACAGTAAACAAATTAGACAATATTTATTTATGATAAATTAATATTCACAAACTGTAAAAGTTAGTTTACATCCCCTTCAAATAAAATTTCCAACTAGTATTACTGTATAAATGAGTCTGAATATACAAATGTAAATGTGATACCTCGGGAATCCAATATACGACGCTTCTAGCTTCTCAAGCGTATTTAATCCATGGTTTGGTACTTCATCTATTATTTATATCAAATATGTGATGATGAAAGTAAAGGAGTGAGCAAACCACAGCTTAATAAGAGAATTGCATGCAAATTTTGATATCACAAAGACTATATGTAGTAAAATCCTTAATTTCTTATTTGTATGCTAAGCACACTAAAAAGGAAAGGATACTATAGTCGACCGGGAAATCCAAATAGAACATGGAAGGTATTTTGAAATACCTGTCTTATCTCGAAAACCTGGAGCGACTATAGGGAGTAGAAATTTATTTTTTTATATAAACTTACTTCAATTTACTGCATATAAATATATCATCCATTTGAGTAAAACACTTTATCAAACCACTAATTCAATTCTTGAAAATCTCAAGGTTTCCACCACTGAAATCATCACTTATACACGTGTAACAGTAAAATAACTGTTCAATTATAATAATAGTTTAGAAATGAAACACTTCAGAAAATCATCACAGTTATCTGAAAATATCACTAAAATCAATAATAACACATGAAAATCATAGTGGAGACCAAGCAACACCCAAATGATATCATGCTATAAGTCTCGTAAGGAATAATAGCGTACATGTGAGATCCTTAAGGGAGACAGTATAATAAACACATGAGATCTATGGCCATAGTCTATAGGTGTCATCGGTCGTACACTAATCAGTTGTCAACCAGGACGCTGAAGACAGGATCAGTGTCAACAGCTTAACACATGAGAGGGTACACATGAACACGTGAGCATGATATGAGACCTAACAGTCTCAAAACAGTATATCAGAAATCTCATCACCTTTATGGAATTTAATAAGATCAATGATGTTTTTCAAAAAATCCATAAAGGTATGAATCATAACACCTTGTGCGGTGAAAACAATTTATAAGATAATCACACAGTAATAATAAAATTTCGTAACTATTCTTTTTCAGCGTAGAACACATACATACGTGTTTTCATGCTTTCTTTCCAAAACTTGAAATTCAGAGTTATTGGAAATCAATTCCAATATTTTCATACTTTATGGAAAAATAAAAATATATATTTTCCAAAATTAATAATAATTCCACGAACACTTTTCCCACTATAAAACACATGCAGAGACATTTTAGTCTCAAAACAATATTTACACAGTGATAAAGTCTTTATGAAAATCATTATACGTGATAAAATTTATTTAATCCACAAAGGAAAATCATAACAAATTAGTGAATATTATAATGAAAATCATTTATAAAATATTCACTATTCACCATTTCACTTCACCAATCATACATTTCACTATAAAACACGTAGGATAAATTTTTGATAGTTTAACCTTTACCAAAATCGGTATCGTGAATATTTAATAATTACTTTTCGATAAATTCACCATTTATGAAAAATAAGTAATTTATCACTTTTGAGGCTAGGAAAATACCAATAATGCACTAAAATATTTTATGATATTTTTAGAAATATTTTTAGTAAATTTCGGCAGCATAACGACAACCAAAGTCTTGGCCTTCCTGCACTTGCAAACACAGTCTCAACAGCCAGAAAACCACAATTTCGTAGCATTTCGAGGCAATTCAATATCCAATAAATCTTATAAAATTCATAGCATGAAAACCATACATTCAGATATTCCTACAAATTCACACACACATCTCTTACCTGATTGTCGGTAACGGGTTCCTCAACTGCACCACACGAACATCGAATTTCCCAGACTACAAATAATTGCACCAAAATTACTTGAATGATCTTATTATTTTCCTTTAACCTTTAGATTATAAAAGTGTGCATTAGAATCTCATGCGAGTGCTTTGGCCTAATTTCTCCTATGAGATTCTTACGGTTCTCCTTACTTTATTTTATATCTCAATTATCATCATTGCATTACATATGGTCATTTATTTCATGTGATTATAAAAATCAGCATTCATCACCTTATAACTCTTCATGGCCGAATGGCCTTATCCAATTCTCAACTATTAGTTCACTTGCCTATAATTTCTATTATCACTTTCACATTACCATAAATTAATTTACACTTTTCTGCCACTAAAGTCAGATGCCTTTATCTACATTTTCCTCTACAACCGGCTATCTAACCTCTATATTTGACTTAATTCATGTCTTTATTTGATTAAGCTTTTTATGACTATTCTTGGTTCATAGCCAGCCTCCAATATTGATCTTTTTGGACTGCTGTATATACTGTCCTCATGCATCCCTTTCATGCCAAAAATTATCACCCAACAACAGACCATATTCATCATCATCGTGAATTTTATGCTACAAGCTGAAAGCCCATGATCCACGTTATCAACCACCACAATCAGTCCCTTAATACCTCCCTAGTTAAACATGTAACAACACCTAAGTTCCATGTTTTAATTAGCTCAATTACATGGCTGTTCTTATTATACAGTTAATTATCATGTCACACCATCAGCTCTTCAAATTTCAGCATCGTTTTCTCACTAATTCACTATAGCCGAACCCCCCGCCCCCCCCCCCCCCCCCTCTCCCCCCCAAAATGTACTCCAGCCAATTTCCATCAAAACAACATTCATACACATCATCTACTCGTTCAATTCACTCATAAACACAAGCTAGAAGTGCATGAGACTAAGGCTGAAAATTACCTGTACAGGGGACGTTGCTGTTCAGTAACAGAGCAGCCTGTTTTAAGTGGTTTTGGCTGAGCTTTTTGGGTGGTTGGAGAGCTCTCAAGGTGTGGATTATTTCTTGTAAAAGGACCTTGGTGAATTAATGAAGAGAGGTGGAGGTTCTACTAAGTGTAACGTGAGGATGAATTAACGGAAATGGGAGCAAACGAGAGAATTGAAAAAGAAAATACAGCCAGCAAGTCCGTGGTGAGGAAGGCTGGAGAAGACACTATTTTGTCTTCTTTATTAATATTTTATCCGATAAGAATTAGCCATGGTCCACTTATTAAATCCCTTCTCCTTTCTCCCCTTTTCTTTTATTTTCCCGTCACAATTGGGTTTGAAAATTTTGTGCAGCAAGCTTCCACGTGAAGCTTGCTGCGATTTCTCTTTTCTTTTTTTTTATATAATATAAAATATATATTTATAATTATGTATTTACAATTTTATATGTATAAACATATCCTTGACATATACTATATTATATAAATATATATATATATCTAAAACATTAATCTCATTTTTCTGATTACTTTACTGCACTTATAATCAACTTTAAAAATTCACCGAAATCAATCCGAAATGTATAAAAATATGAGCTATATATCGCCGGAAAGATCTTCGAGTTAACTTTCCAATGCAATTTGAATCACCTCAATTGGAGTTCCCTATCAAAATTTATGTCTGACTCTTTACTGATTGCTCAATTCTAGGTTCCCTATATGTGACGTGAATGTAGGAATTTCTTGTTGTAAATCTATAATGAATTAAAATATGAGCCTTATATGAATAAAAGATATTTAAGTTAGCTTTCTAATGGATTTTGAATCACCTTAATTGGAGTTTCCTACCAACCGCTATGGGTGAATCTTTACAGATAGGTCGGTTGAGTCGTTTGGTAGAATCTACTACTCATGGGGTAACTTTGCAAAATTTCTGGTATTGATCCATCAGGAACAAAAATAAGAGGCCTATATGTTTGGAAAGATAATCAAGTTAGCTTTCCAAAGAATTTTACGGTTTATCATTTGGATACTCCGATCAAAATTATAATCGAAACACTATCAATTGGTCATTCAAGCCTTATGATATTTTTATTCTCATAATTTTCAATCCTTAATTCAACATCCAAAAATATATTTTCTCACTCATATCATCGTCTGAGCACCGAAATCTAAGTGGGGCCCACATAGCTTTTTATTTGATCTTTGTAAAAATGTACAAAAATAATTTATTTATTAATTAAAATTTACATGCCCATACATGTATAGTACAGTAGAATCAGATCTTACACTTAGCCATCGCTCATTAAACATTATTTAACCATTTTTCATATTGAGCACGGAGTTGGGGGGCATATTTTGGAGCTATCCGAAATAGTCATAGGCTTGAAATATCGCCTCAACTCTCGAGGTGACTCCAAATGTTTGCTATAGGTATATATACATATTCTTTTATACGTATTTAATATTTCAGGCTAGTTTTTGTACAGTACTATAGAATGGGATGTAAACTAGGATAATGAATTGTCGTTATAATACTTTGATGCCATATGATATGTGTGTGATAAGTAGTTTTGGATATTAGAACTGTTAGGGGTGTAAAACAGGCCACAATCCGCGGGTTGGCCCATTAAAATCACGGGTTTTAATAGGATTGGGCTTTTTATTTTAAATGGATTGAGATCGACAGACTAGCAAGTCGCGCGGATAAGGGCCAATCCACAAGTCAACCTAAAAAACCAATCAAATAAAAAAGGTCAGCCTACCCAATTAAATGCTTGAAGCCCAATTGCCTAAACCAAACGACCTGCCTTATAGTCAGCCTACTAAAATGAAATCCTAACCCAGCCGACCCTCAATTCAATTACCCCCTCACCGTCACCGACCCAATCTCGAATTCTCGATAGTTCCCATCTAGCCATCCCAATTCGACAATTCTCATTTTCCCCCCAAATTAACAAATCATGATGCGAATCCCTTACCAAACCCTAAAATTGACCGTCTCTCTCGACTCTCAACCCCACCCTCACTATCACTCAGTCTCTCACATGCACACACACAGTCACAGTCACAGAGACCGAGGTCATTCGGCAGCAGCAAACAGCAGTGCTACACTAGGGACCAACCAGGCAGGGCAGCCACCTATGGCAGTCAAACAGCAAACAGAGGGTGTTAATCTCATCTCAGTCTCACTCACCTGACATTTTGTCAGTTTCGTTTGGCGAAGATTAGATTAAACGGCAGCAGCACCAGTGGCAAAGAAAAAGAAATGAATATTTTCTAATTCTTGCATAGAAACTGCAGGTTTAGGCATATATTGAGTCTGAATCACAAATTGCAATAGGCCATGGCATTGGCATCTGTCGACTATCATCTATGACTGTAAATCAGTAGATCTAACTAGGCATTTTCTTTGTGATTATTGTTAGAAACCTGCCGCAAAAAAAAATCCATTTTGATTTTGGTTCTTTATGCTCTTTTGAAACTATTTTCAATATTTTCTACTTTATTTACTCTCATTTCTGCTTTAGTTCTTTAGCTCTAGATTAAAACTTTTACACAACTCTATTATTTTTCTTCCTTTGCATTCACGTTGTAGTTTTTTGTATTGAATTTCTACTTTTTTTTATTCTACTACTCTGTTTTTCATACAAGTTTCAATCTCTGGCTGTTTCCTGCTTTATGTTTTCTGCTTCAACTTTCTTGCTGTCATCTCTTGTGGTACTTGGTTGTGATTATTACTTAATTACCCATAGTTAAAAAGGAAAAAAATTTATTTGTTCACTGGTGTTTGAAATTTGTTTTGACGTTCTCTGTGAGTGACTGTGATTATTGTTCTCTACGACTAATTAATTCATATGCTTAGAAATTTGTTTTATTGTATGTTATATGTTATGTATGTTAATTGAGCTTTTTCTTTTTAGTATGTGTTGTTGACAGTGATAATATGGCATCTTGTTCTCAAAATCAAACTCTTCATAGTAATAATGTTGATGTTGTTAGTGATACTGATAATGAGGATGATGTTAATGAAGTTGAAATTCAGGATGAGGAATGTGAGGTTGAAATTGAAACAACTGAAAAGCAATAAAAAAAGCTAGGAGGAATACTTCAGAAATGTGGAAATATTTTGAAAAACCTATTATTAGTACTGATGATGGTAAACCACGTACTAAATGTAGGGGCTGTGGGATAATATATAAGGCGGGTCTTTCTCAATATGGAACTTCATCCCTAAGGTGTCATGCGCGTCATGTAAAGGGATAGCAGTTTTAAAGCAAAAAGATATCTCTAAAATGATAATTAATCATCAAGGAAAGGTGAGAAGTAGAAAAATTGATCAAAAAGTTTTTAAAGAATTAGTAGCTAAGGCAATTGTAAGGCATGACCTCCCTTTCTCATTTGTTGAATATGATGGAGTTAGGAATATGTTAAAGCATTTAATTCTCGAGGTGAAATTTATTTCTAGGATCATTACTAGTTTTGATGTTTGGAAACTTTATTTGGAAAATAAAAAGAAATTGAAAGAATACTTGGCTCAAATTCAGGGTAGAGTATGTCTCACTTGTTATCTATGGACTGCTTGCACTAATGAGGGGTACATTTGTTTATCTACTCATTATGTTGATTTAGATTGGAAGCTAAATACTAAGATTCTTGCCTTTTGTGATATGCAACCTCTATTTTCGGGATGTGAATTATCTAAAAAAGTAATGAAAATTTTAAATGATTGAGGGATAAATAAGAAAATCTTTTCCATTACTTTGGATAATGCTTCCGCTAATGATAACATGCAACTTAATTTAAAAGATGTGCTTTGTTTGCGAGAGAGGTTATTATGTGATGGTCAATTTTTTCATATTAGATATTATGCTCACATTTTAAATCTTATTGTTCAAGAAGATTTGAAAGTAGTTTCCACCATTAATGAGAAAATTAGAGAAAGTATTAAGTATGTGAAAGGGTCGGAGGCTAAAATGAGGAGTTTTGAAGAATGTATAAAAAAGGTCTCAATTTTTTCAAATTCATATTTGGTTTTGGATGTCTTAACTAGATGGAACTCTACTTGATGCTTGAGAGTGCTTTGAAATATAATCATGCATTTTCTATGCTTGTATTAAATGATAGAAATTATAAGCATTATCCATCAAGCGAAGAATGGAAAAGGGGAGAGAAAATTTGTAAATTTTTAAAAGCATTCTATGAAATCATGAATTTGATTTCGGGAACTAGTTACCCAACCGCCAACTTGTATTTTGCTCAAATTTGAAAAATTAAGATGCTTTTAATGGAGTACTTGGATGTAGATGATGAGGTGTTACAAGGCATGGCATGGCATCTAATATGAAGAAAAAATTTGACAAGTATTGGAGTGAGTATAATGTTCTACTTGTAATGGCAGTGGTTCTTGATCCTCAAGTAAAGTTTGTGATGTTGAAGTGATGCTGTTTCAAAATTGATCCTCAAAATTTTTAGGAGATGTTGGATGTGGTGAAAATGAAGCTATTTATGCTTTATGAAAAATATTAAAAGAATACTTCTAGCTTATCACATGGTCAAGACTAAAATGAGATTTCTCTTATGTCTTCTATTCCAGCGGATTCTGTTTGTAATTTAGATGTAAGTATAAATAATAAACATTTATACCTTAAATGTTATATTTATCTCATTGTGAACTTCAATTTATCAATAGTAACTTTTTATTCTTTGTTAATTATACTTGCATGAAATGCATTAATATAGATACGGATGGATTTGGCAAATGATGAGGAAGATGATGTCCCGAGTTCCAAGTCTCAATTGGAAATATACTTGGATCTGCCAAAACTTGATTTTTCCACTAATAAAGATTTGAATGTCTTGAAATGGTAGGAAGATCATAGTTTTAGATTTCCCATTTTGGCTAACATGGCTTGTGATTTGATGAGTATACCCATAACTACTATAGCTTTTGAATCAACTTTTAGCATTGGGAGACGTGTGCCAAACAAGTATAGGAGTTATCTTCTTCCTAAGAAGGTTTAAGTTCTCATTTGCACACGTAATTGGTTACACGGTTTCATATCAAGTGGTAATTTATTTTCATTGAAAAAATAAATTTTACAAGTGATAATAATTAATGTTATTGTAAAAATTTAAAAATTTAAAATTTTATTTTATAAGTTGAGAAGATGATGAAAAAAACAAAGATGACGTGGTGAAAGAATCAAATGATTCTAATCATTTGAATATTAAGATAAAATGACAAGTTTGATGTTTTATTTGTGTGGATTTTAATAGATATTTTTTAATGGATGTTTGTAGATTTTATGACTTTTAGACTTATTTACTACTCTTTATTTAGACCATAATTTTAATGGATGTTATGTGGATTGTATTTGTTGTATTTGTATTGGGAGTTTAATATTTGTAGCACTATTCTCACAATTTATGACTTGCTTTATATATATATATATATATATATATATATATATATATATATATATATATATAATGCTAATGCTAATATGTATTTATTAACATGCATTTATCATTTATGTGACTAACCCATAATTTGATACTAAGTAGAGAATTTCAATTTTTTTTGTTTGAACTTGTATTATTGTATATTAATTTGATCATCAATAATGAGCCAATATTACTCTTGCAGAAAAAAAAAACCCAAATTAAACTTTTTATATTAATCACAAGTTCATATGATTTTTTTATATGATTTTGGTTCATTCCCAACTCAAATCTCCTTCAACAAATTGAAGTTAGGTTTAATTAAGTGAAAAGACTCAATTTAATTGATGAAGTGTGGGTTTTAGTTTTATGAAATTTCATTATTTTAGTTTTTGGGCCTTAGTTTCTTTTTTAATGATGTAAGCTCGCAGACCAGTCTGACCCGCATTGGGGCTAGATCAGTCTAGCTTTTTGTAGGCATTTAAATTCGAACTTAAATAGGCATGACTCGTTTATGCCTGTACCCACATTGGCCAACACTGCCCCTCATCGTTCCGCCCGTTTTACACCCCTAAAGATTGTTGATATGATATCTATTTAACTTATTTGATGTGGACTGTGAAAATTACTATTATAATTGGGATATATGAAAAGAACATAATTGCAAATAGTTTGAACTGAGGAAATCACTTATTTTAAGGGGGATATTTGTAGTTTGTTTTTCTTAAAACAAAAATAAGTTATGCTCTAAAAATGATCATTACCTCTCTTAGAGAATACTTTAATTTACTTTTGAATTAAAGAATGAATGCAATCTGTTTAGTGACTACACTGATACTGAATACAAACTATAAAATGAAAAGAAAAAAAATTTAGTTCGTAAATTTATAAGAAGGAAAAAGTGTAAGTATCAAGTGCAAGTCACGGCCTTTAGGTCATGACAGTTTTAAACTCTCCCACTTTAAAGCTTAACATCCTCATCAAACCCAACAAAGAACGAGGATCACACCAGGCATTGGGAATCTAGAGGTGGCTGCCATCGTGTAGCATTTAGGTCCGTGTTTCAACTGGTGGACTACTCTGATATCATTTGTGGAGACCTGCACCCAACCTGCGAGGTATTGTTTGCTTTGACCTGAAAGTCTCACAATTTTGTCCCATAAAGTGCATCTCACAAGTATGTGTTCAAGTCTCTACATATATAGCATTGTAGACTTTGACAATCTCTCGATATGGGATTAGGGTGTACAGCATGCTTGTAGGATTTTCCGTACTACGTATCTTCTCAAAAGTCAATGTTCTATCATTCAACAACCTAAAAATAAAATGATACTTATAGTGAATTTGCTTTGTTTTTGCATGAAACATACAAATCTTTACTGGATAAATTGCACTTCAATTGTCACATAAAAGAACATTACTTAATTAATTTTTACCCAATCTTTCAAGAAAATTCTTCAACCAGATCATCTCTTTACTTGTTTTAATCACAACATATACACTACTTCAGTAGTTGAAAAAGTAACAACCTTTTATAATTGAGATACCTAACTCACAGCAATTCCACCTAAAATGCAAACATACCATCTAAATATGCATCGAAAAAACCTTATAGAGTCATACCACCCTTTTAAAACAAAGTGATAATAATTTGGTACATCTCAAATATTGAAGAATCCATTTGACAACCTCCCAATATTGCTTTTCAAGATTAGCCACATACTTGTTCACAACTCCCATTGCATGTTTTATGTTAGGTTGGTAGAAACCATTGCATATTTAACCCCTAACCCCTAACAATTGAAGCATAAGCAACTATAGACATAAACCCATTCTTCTTCATCTATCTTCAGTGATTGTTTCTTAGAAAGCCTAGAGTGACTTGTTAAAAGAGTATCAATAGGTTTAACATTTTGTGTCTAAATCTTTTTAACACTTTTTTATATATAACCAGTTTGTGAAAGCTTCAAAGCACTAGGCACTCTATCCCGAATAATATTCATCCTAAGAATATGCTTTGCAACTCCTAGATCCTTTATTGCAAATTCATTTGATAATTGTTGTTTCAGCTTATTGATCTCTTAGATGTTAGATTCTGTAATAAGCATGTCATCCATGTACACTAGTAGAATAATATAGCCAAGAACAAACCTTTTAAAGTAGCAACAATGATTCATGTCACATCTCTTGAAATCATTTTTACACATAAATGAATCAATTTTCTTGTACCATTGCTTAGGGCCCGCTTCAAATCGCACAAACTTATATTAAGTTTGCAAACAAGATCTTCCTTTACATGAACTGAAAAACTTTTAGTTGAGCCATATAAATATCTTCTTCAAGATCCCATGAAAAAAAAGTTGTCTTTATAGCAAAACTATTCAATATTAAATCCTACTATACTCAACACTAACCTGATTGTAGTTATCTTGACAAACGAAGAGAAAGTCTTAGTGTAATCAATACCTTGCTATTGTTGAAAGCCCTTCACAATTAATCTAGCATAATATCTCTTACTACCATCCTGTTCTTCCTTGACCTGGTAAAACCATTTATTTTGCAATGCTTTTTTACCTATAAGCAATTGAGTCAAATCCCAAGTATGATTTTTCTACAGTTAGTCCATTTCATATTTTAGGGAAAACTCCACTTGACAGAATCATGAACTTGCATTGCTTAATTAAAGTATTCTAATTCATTTTATCTATCTGCAACAAATAATGCAAGAAAAGGTGAGTACCATTGACTAAGCTTAGGTACTCTACTTAACCTTTTTAATTGAGACACATGTGCAAAAAAATTCTAATTTTGATTGAAAGTTTTCAAGATTTTCCTACACCATTTTAGAAAATCACTTTCAATGATTTCCTCCAATTCAACCTGTTGATGCTTTTTAACAATTTTTCTAGCACTGTTAGATTTTGAAACATGATTATTTTATAGACAACACTTTCATTTAACACAACATTCCTACTAATAATTTTCCTATTTTCAAATAAAAATAAGCAAAAAAAATTAAAGAAAGAGGAAAGAAAAGAAAAAAAGGAAAATGAGAAAACTATAAAAATAGAATAAAGTGTATCTAAAAGAAAGAAGAAAATAAGTTTGGAGGAGTTACTTGAAGCTCTAAAAATTGAAATCCTAGAGTGTAATGTGTGATTAGGGGTTGTTGAGACTAAAGTATCTTTTATTATACTATCACGTAGCCTTACGTTACAAGCTTATTGAAATTCTATTGATTCTTAGCTAAGTGTGACTACATTAGTGGAGAAAGAAGTGAAAAGCAAACCTATATGATTATTCAGGCTTTATTAACTTCGCATTTCGTGTTTGTATAATCTCGTCCAAATATGTATGTTTTCATATGTGATGGAAGTCTCAAACACACACGAAGGATGTAATTAGGACAAAAGCTTGTGATTGAAGGAATCTTGATGGTGATCAATAATTGTGATTTTTCCTTAAGTTAGATCTTACCTCAATGAGCTTTTTCACCTAATCTCTTACCTCCTTAGTGGATGAAACTTCAAGGAGCTTTTTCACCCTTCAAATGGCCTTTCCAATGGCTTGTTTAGATGTATGTGATAGAGCTCAATGAGAGGAGCAACTTTTGTTTAGTGTGTTTTTCAATTCGGAGCTTATACACTAGGGTTTTATCGCTTTCTCTCTCTAAAACAAAGCTTTCTCACTCTTCCAATAATGGTGGTAGGCCAAACAACCGAGGAAGATGATATTTATGCCATTTTAAAATATCTTATGGGCTAAATTACCATTTTGCCATTTACAAATTTAAAAATTCCTATTAAGTCCTTACTATTTCAATATTTGATTAAATATTCAATTTAGCTTCAAACTGTTTTTATTTCAATGCCAGTTATATCTATTTGACATAATTTAGTCAAAATATCGACTTTTATTGAGGTTTGACCCGTTATTTTGATGAAATTACCAAAATACCCTTAATTGTTCATTAGTGTTATTTTCAGTATTTTCGTGTGATTCGGCCCACAGGTTGGAATCACGTAAGACTTCTTCACATGGGAATTCACCTATGACTGTTAGTTGGTCATAAATCCAATTAAATTGACCATTATTTACAGAAGTTTTCCTAGCATATGGATGTAATCGTCATTTTTGAAATTGTTGTACACTTTTCAACACGTGCAAACAGAGGAATTTTGAGATGCATATCCTTGCCATCTGAATGTTTCACTTCAAATATCATTACTCTAGGGTCTCATTCCAATCTGGACAGTAAAAGTCCTTGTAAGGCCCACATTGGGTACTTCCTCGATCCTTACCAAACAAACCCTCTATTTAGAAATCTTAGCGATCAACTCTCACTCTTCGATTTCTACACTCTTTAACTTATATTGGGTATTGAAAAAATGAGGCTCTCACACTAAGGGCAAGGAAATCGATTGGAATAATACCTTTAGTATCACGAAATAGCTTGTGACCAAGCTGCAGCCCATTAAAGATATGAAGAGCCTATGTTGAGTCAAAAAAATGACCAAACCATATACTTATTCATGTGTTTATTAGACAAAATTCTTTTCTATTTATTTTACTCTTATGATGTCATGCATTTGGTAGAACAATCAAAGAATTCTCGATTCATATTTATGATTGATGATACTTCAATTTCATATGACAGGAACAAAGAGAAAGGCTTGAAGCAGAAGTGCACGAAGTATGCTACGTATAAACTTGAAGCGAAAAGTGCGAAAAGCAAGTCATGCCTGAAGGCAAAAGGTGCATGGGCTTGAAGCGAAAAGCGTGAGGTAAGCCACGCACTCGAAGAAAAAGGCCTGAAACGAAAAGAGTGCGAAGTAGGCTACACATGGACTTGAAATGAAAAGTATGCTAAGTAAGTCATGTGTGAAGACAAAAAGCCTATGGGCTTGAAGCGAAAAATGCGCAAGATAAGCCACACGCTTGAAGAGAAAGGCTTGAAGTTCAAAGTGCGTGAAATAGGCTATCCTTAGACTTGAGGCTAAAAGTGCACAAAGTAAGTCATATGTGAAGACAAAAGTGCATAGACTTGAAGTGAAAAATGTGCGAGGTAAGCCACGCACTCGAAGAAAAAGGCCTTGAAGTAGGCTATGCATGGACTTGAAGCAAAAAGTGCACAAAGTAAGTCATGCATGGATACAAAAGTGCTTGGACTGAAAGCGAAAAATGTACAAGATAAATCACGCACTTGAAGAAAAAGGTTTGAAGCAAAAAATGCACGACGTAAGTTGTGCATGTGAAATATAAGGATTTGAAGTGAAAATGAGCAAGGAAATTTCTACATAACCTAGTCTTATCAGGAGGAAGAATGGTAGGCTAGCCCAAACGGCAAGCAACTCTAGAGTCTTCTACATATCATTCTCATTAGCCCCTGGTATATTTGAAAATCATGCCCAGGAACGACACTCCCCTACCTATTAGTAAGCAGTGAATGTTAATAGGAGCGATCTAGGGAGCACAGACACGTCTCTCATTGACAACTCCATGAATAATTGCCTCCTATCTTTAATGAGAGGCTTGCATGTATTGCATTCAGCCCAATTCTGCCCATGCAACTATTTTAGTTCTTGCTATTCACAGGAACCAATCATTGGTGATTCTCTAGTGACAGACTTACCCTTGCATGGCTAAGAGATCGAGAGGAATTGAATCAATTTATAACGAGCATGAAGAAGAAATATAAGCCCAACTGTTTTGAAACCACCACTTCGAGGCAAACACGTTTTCTAAGGATAAGGAATTTCAGTTTAAGAGCCAAAGAAGTTTTCGATACCTTACTTCTAGCAAAACACACGCCTAACAGAATCTATTTTTACATGTAAAGAAATGAAGAATGCTATAATGATTAACCAATGAAAATAGTTCTACTAACTACAGTGAAGCCCACTAGTTAAGCACACAAGTGAAGATGACGAGTCTCTTGCAATAATTCCAAAAAAAAAGAGGTCGCGAGAGAATCCGAAAAGTTTATGGACCCAAAATGATTAAAATAAAAAACTCTTATATACTCTTGCACGAGGTATACCTTATAAAAGAGTGAAAAGCAATTGATGAGAGTTATGCTAAAGGTGATTGGGCCTAGTTATAAGCCAAGCCAAAGAACATAAGGCCTAAAGGTAATTTGAGCCCAAGAAGAAAAAGGACTCAGAAAGGTTATGAAAGATCTACTAGGTTATCATTTAAGCTCGAAGTCTTAATAATAATTACGCATCAAATAACTCCTATAAATAGGTCGCAGGTATCATCTTTACACTTTAAGCTTTACTTGTTTACTAAAATGCTGCCAAATTCCGATCTGACTTAAGCATCGGAGTGTGCGAGTAGAGGAAAACCCTTGTGCCTCTTTGATCATTTTCTTCCTTACAAAGTTCTTAGAAGTGAGGTAGCGCAAAGATCAAGATTTTTACATCATCAAAATTTATTGTGGTGAAAAGGCAATAATAACATCAAATATAAAATTTTTTAAGTAATGAAAAATACATTATCCAGTTGGATAAGACTTTAATTTAACTTTAAAAAAATCTCAAATTTAAATCTCATTTAAATATGTGAATTGTACGTATAGTCTCCTGTCTCCGATAAAAAATTAATTCAAAGAAATAAAAATAAATCAATATTTAATTAGACAATGACGGTAACTCATTGCTCAAAGTCAGATATTTGCACTTGTCCAAGGGACACAAAATTTCCTGTACTTGTCCCGTAATCACAGGCTCTGTTCTGTACCATCCGAATCACGTTTAGTGGGACTGGGAACCCCACGGCGTCTACAGTGCGAATTGGCGTACAGAGCACTCTCGGTCACCGATTCGGCTGTGATTTCTGGGTCCCACACACGTAGTCGCACACCAAATTTTTTCTATATGGCTGGCTTGCGGCCTTTTCTTTTTCTAGTAACTTTCCGTTTTTATCTTGCCTTTATTCTAAATCTGATAATTTTAGACACGACACAAATACACGATACGAACATGACACGAATACACGATACGAACATGACACGAAATTAAAATTAAGTAAATTTAATATATGAATATGATAAAAGCTAAAAATAACATTTTGAGTTTTCCTTATCGATACGAATTTTTGACATGAATACACGACACGAACATGACACGAACACGATTTTACATAACACGAAAATGAATTTTTGACACAAGTTACCAAGTTTACTTTATTCTATAATAATAATACTATTAAAAACTGTTCCATATTGTTGAACGTTGTAAATTTGCAATACTATATTTTTTTTTATAAACCCAGGCCCTTTTGCAAAAAAAAAAAATCATTTAATTTCTCAATAATTATACTTTTAAAGAGGAGGTAATACATATTATTTCATTAAAAGGTATACATATAGAAAAAATTATATAAAACGATCATTTTAACAATAAATGATTTTTCAATAAAAAAACAATAAATGATTTTATGTAATTACATTATTAAAAATATTAATGATTTATCATTAAAATTAGTAATGAATTTATTAAAACTAAATGTTTATCATTTAATTATTACATGTGATAAGTAATGGTTGATTTATTTTCCTAATAATACATTATTTGAATAAAAGAAACAAATACTAATGTAAAATAATCATTTTATAGAAATTTTTTATAAAATATATATTTGATGCACTGTCAATCCATGTATAAATTTTATACACTGTTATCGAATCATATCATGACCCCTGGTTAATAAGTGAATTTAATAATATTTATTTTTAAAGATTCTTTATTTTAAAATTTATGAAATAATGAGATAGCATCATATAATTTTACTAGCAGTGTATAAGATTTATACACTATTAATCCAATCATAAACTCTCTTTTATATATTTGGAAAGAGAAAAAGAGAGAGCATTTCTATAATTTAAAAAACAAGGTTATATAATTTTTCAATATTCAAAAATTAAATTGTACTTTTAAAGCTTTATGTTTTATGTAATTTAGTCGAATATATATAGCATATAATTTTAATTCTTAAACCAATACAAAAAGCATTAGGCCATTAATGTTGTCCATTTGTCTTTCTTTTTAAGATGATAGCAATAGAAATAAGAGCTAAGATTTCCGAGAAATAAAAATAGTTTTCCACTTGCAAACAATCTATTTGTAGAGTAATTGAAGAAGAATTGTAGATGTCTTAAAAATTAAATTCGAATCCGAATGATTTCATGTTTTTACTTTTGATTGTTAAAAAATAAAAATAAAAGAAGCTCCCTTTCTCATTAGATGGAGTGAGTGCCCGGGTTAAAACATTAATGATTAATCCAACAGCTTCTCTTTACTCCAAATAGTACAATCATCATGCAAGAAAATACTTATTTTTTTTAAAAGTTAAAGAGTCAAAAAAAATAAATTCAAAAAATATAGTTTTAGCAATTGAGTTTTTAATTTTTTTATAATTAATAGAATACTTGCATTTTAATTTTTATTCAATTGAACTCTTTTATGAACAGTAATTATTAAATTCGTACAATATACATGACCAAAAACATAATAAACTTAACAGTTTTGTTTACAGAATAGCTAAATTAAATGAAAATTGAAAGATAAAGATTTAATTGATTGCGAAAAAATTAAGCCTCAATTGCTAAAATTATTTTTTTTAAGTTTTTTTACCCTTTTGTCTTTTTTAAACAGTAAAGTTTTTTATTCCCTTTTAAGAAAATTGTTATTACTTTGTTAAAAAATCATTTTATATGTATACTAAATTCTTATACTAATTAAGAAATTTTAGATGCAATCACATTTTTACTCAATATATACAATTATACTTCTTTCTTCTTTAACGTGATTGTAGTGAAAAAAATGTGATTGTAAGTCGAATTTCTTTGTGTAAAAATTAAAAAACAGAATGTAAATGTAAACCAAGAGAAAAAATGATATTAACTGGAAGACTACCGAGTAATTATATCAAGCACCATGTGTTTGGCTGGAAAGAAAGTTGCCAGCTTTACAATTCAACAATATAAATTAAATATGTTTAAATAAGCCAATTTTTAACTCATTATATAGATCATAATATAAGATAATTTTCCAACCTATATTTAAGGATTTATAAATTTATTTCTTCTTTTACACAAGTTTTTTGTATATGTTGCTTTTAATTCACTTAATACCGAAATAAAAAAGAATTCAAAAATAATACTGAAATAAAAAAATAGAAGTTCATTTTATTCTTATGTAGGATGATTTTCTTTTCTTTTCTTTTCTTTTTAAATTCTAACATAACCCCAAACATACCTTATTGTTAAAAGAAAGGCTTTATTGACAATTTTGTTTTTAAAAATAAAAATCTTCAAGGATATTAGAATTTAAGACAATCATATTACATCATGATTCATGCAACATAATATTAAAATTTCACTCACCGTGACCGTATTGAATTTGTCGTTTTACCATTGAAAATTTGGTAGTTGAAAATCATTTTACCATTTGAGAAATGTTAGGCTAACTATATGCCGCAATCAAAGATTCCAACTCATCCAAAGCCCATGTGATGCACATGCAGGGATGGAATCATTGAATTGTGAACATGTTTCCTCTTCTTATTTCATATAAAACATTAATTAAATTAATGTTTTATGAATTAACTTTTTTCATAAGAAGATGCAAAAAAAATTCAGACATTATACTTAATCCCTTCTAAAGAAGATAATACACGTTAGGTCAAATTTTGGTTATTTTGGAATTAAGATTTATATATAATGCACTGACAGTGTATAGTTTCTATGCACTGACAGTGTATAGTTTCTATACACTGTCTATACATTGTCAATACACTAGAGGTTGACACCTCATTAATATGCCCTTTTATGCAAATATAAATAAATTTTTTTAATTTGCTCATAAGGGCCTATTGATGAGGTGTCAACTTCTAATACATTGACAGTGTATAGAAATTATACACTATCAGTACATCATATACAAACTCTTTGAATTAATCTCTTTGTATTTGTCAATGGATAAGATAATTAATTAATTTTTTTATAATTAGAAATGAGATTTAATGTTATTTGAACTTGAATAGAATTTCATAACAGTCACTCAATCAAAATATTGTTAGCATAAATAAAATAATTAATAACCAACAAATAGTTGAAAGAAGTGAAAGTGGATTTCTTTCCCAGATATTTGAATAGGGTTCGAATCTTGGAGTCTCCATTGTTAGCCCAGTTCGAACAAGATTAATCTTAGACTGTAAAACGGATAAAGATACTTATGCTTACAAAAAAAATTAATAATCCTTGTACCAATTATAATTTAACATCGAATTGTGGGTATTAATTTTTACGCTTAAGCAAGATTCAACTTTTAAGAAAAATTCTCATCTCTTCAAACTATACAATAAAATAACAAGTAAAGCATGACCTAGCAATTGTTTCCTCTTTTTAGAAGGGAGTTTAATGTTCGAATCTTCTTTCTCTCCTTGTATCTCTCTATGAACAAAAAGAATATTATACAATAAAATAAATTCTAACGATGTAGAGAAATTAGGATTAATTTATAATTCAACATCGAATTGTGGGCTATTAATTTTTACGCTTAAGCAAGATTCAACTTTTAAGAAAAATTCTCATCGCTTCAAACTATACAGTAAAATAACAAGTAAAGCATGACCTAACGATTGTTTCCTCTTTTTAGAAGAGAGTTTAATGTTTGAATCCTCTTTCTCTCCTTTTACCTCTCTATGAACAAAAAGAATATTATACAATAAAATAAATTCTAACGATGTAGAGAAATTAGGATTAATTTAAAGGCAGCAATCACATTTAAATATAAATTTTGTTTGGATGACAAAAGGCATTGAGGTGCAGGCATCATATATCATTTTGATTGGGTGAGCAAAAGAGAGCACGTGGTCTACTTTACATGGCAATTACAATAAAACAATAAAAAGAGAGAGACAATAACAGATTAACAATCCAAGAAGCAAGTATAAGATAAAATTAAAAATTTTAAAAGTTGGAATGTGGTATCAACTCTTGCTTATTTATTATAATTTATTATTGAACTCATTTCTTTCTTAAGTAGTGAAAGCGCACGACAAATTAATGACCAACTTACGCTAACATTATATGCTAGATTTTACCAAATAATTATAATCTCAACTTATTGATGATATAGCCAACGATATAGACTTGTTTAAAGGTCAGGCTATTCGCCTAAATTTGAAGGTCTACCCATTTTTTAGCGGGTTTGGATAAAAATATTAAACATGTTAAGTGGATGTAGGCTTGAATATCTATGCTCGTTAAAAAATGGACTAAGTTTGAGTTCATCGTTTTTTTTTTTTGGTTACAAAGTTCATCATTTCAAGCTTAAGTCCAGACCCAAGCCAACCCGTTTTACTATAATTCATTAGTATTTTATATTAATATATTTTTGTTGGAAATCAGAAAAGAGAAAAAATAGGAGAATATGTCAAGAGTAATTTGGTTGCTACTGATTTCCATATTTGGAGCAATTAAGACACACTTTAATAGGAGAATATCATAGGAAAATCAATTAATTGTAATTATGAAAGTTATTTTAGAAAAATTATTTTATTTTATTTTTATTTCCTGTTTTAGGGCTGCTGACTCTTCCTATAAGAAGAGATCAATTTGTTTTGTATTTTTAGTATGAAAATACAAGAAATTTCTATTCTCTCTATTCAGTTTTTTTATTTTTTATGGTATTAGAGCAATTGGATTGCTACCTGTGTGTGCCAAAGAATCACTAGGAAGACCAGATACCGAATTAGACTTTAGCAATTTTAGAAGGTGATCCATCTGCTCTTTGCTAAATGGACTTGAGTCTGCTTCATTTGCAGAGAGTGTTTTACCATTAGATCGGTCCTGTGACTTGCTGCTCTTCCAATTAGCTAGTTTGCCATGAATTTTCCAACATGTTTCTCGAGTATAGCATGGTTTGTTGCAAAAATCACACCATACCTGAGATTTTTCATCATCTCGTTTCTGACTTAAGGAACTTTTTTGGCTAGCATTAGCCCCAGCAACAACTACCAATACAGAGTTATCTATTGAGCCACCAACATTCTTCTTGCCGAGCATAACATGTCTGCGGCTCTCCTTCCTGCAAACCTCAGCAAACACTTCACTAATCGAAGGAAGTGGATTTCTACCAATTATTCATCCCCGAACCTCATCAAACTCAACATTTAAACTAGCAAGAAACTTAAATACTCGATTAGCATCAATCATATTCTTATTATGGTTGCAGTCATCAACCGACTTCCATTCATAATCATTAAAAAGATCCAAATCTTGCCATAATCTTTTCAAAGAATTAAAGTATTTAGTAACACTATCCTCACCTTGACGAATCTCATCGAGCTTTAGAGTGAGCTCATACACTTGGGATTGATTCCCCAAATCAGAATACATCTAATTGATGTTGTCCCAAAGTTCATTCAATGTCGGGTAGCACATGTAATTAGAGCTGATGTCTTCATCCATGGAATTCACTAGCCATGTCATGACCATGGAATTTTCAGCATCCCACGTTGCATAAGCACTATCCTTCATATCCGAAGCCTTAGTCTCTCCTGTCAAGTAGCCAATCTTACCTTGTCCTCTAATGTACATCCGAATGGATTGAGACCACCGTAGAAAGTTATTGCCTAAACTTTATTGTCTATAGTCTCTTAAATCCTAAAGTCCTTAATATTATTTAATTTTCAAAATCCTTCATCCACAAATTTAATTATTCATATATCCTCTATTAGCACTTTAATCCAACTAATAAATTATAAATTTTCCTTCACGATCCTCATCTTCAATCCTCCAATTATAATTTCCAATAGTCTTAAATTCTCTATAATTTCTCATAGTCCAAATTAATAAATTTCATACAATACTCATTCTCAATTTACCTTCTCAATCCTCTTAGCTTCAAGCTAAATTCTCAATACATTAATTTGTCTCCAAAATTTCCTTGTTTAATTTACCAAGAACAAATAATTTGTAGTTATTACATCCTCTCCACCTTAGAAAATTTGATCCTCCAAATTTTTCCATATCCAACTGCAAGAGGTGAGGATAGTTCTCTTATTATATTCTTTATATTCATATACTCCAAAATTCGTTAAATCTAAAGATCTCACTCGCATATAATTACTTATCCAAAAATCCTGATTAATTCAAAATTCAAGTATTCGAGCTTTCAATAAATCAAAGGTACCTCCTTATCTCACACTTTGCAATATACATTCTCTTATAAATCAGAAACCTTCAACTGAGGTAAGGTCAATGTTATGATAAGACGATCTCAAATGTCTTATCTCATACAATCTTAACTTTCAAGTCAATTGTTATCTTGCATAACGCATCCAAATAATTCTTTAATATTCACTCCAGGATTCACTGTCACATCCCGTAACCACATTTTTCACGTATTTCTATACAACTTATCCGGTTGGGCTGTCTGTGATACTTCACTTTTCATATTCATTTAACTATTAAATATAAAATTCGTAATATCAATTACATCTCTTATCTTAATTTTCAAGAAAGTAGTACTGAAAGTAAGTCTAAATACAGAAAATAAATGATCATACCTCATATTATAAATCAAGCTATCGCAATGTCTCCAAATGCGCAGCTCAGAATCCTCAGATGTCAGATCTCACAGTCATCGAAAATCTGAAATGTTAAAATTGGGGAGTGAGCAAACCACGACTGAGTAAGAGAATTATATGCAACACTTGATATTCAGCTACCTATATGCTGAAAATAATTTTTCACTTTCTTTAAATCTTCCTAGAGGCTCTAGGCTCACATGTAGGAAGGATACTACAGTCGGTTAGGGATCTGGATGGAGTAAGGCAGGTATTTTAGAATACCTGTCTTATCCCGGAACCTAGAAGCAACTGTAGAAAGTACTATATAAATTGTTCTCAAAACGATTTAATATTCGTTTTTCATAGAGTAAACCATTTATTTCTCTTCACTTTAATATGTTTTAAAACACGTGACAATTCAGTAGTAAAACAGTGGTTTAGGATAAACCATTATGTAATTATTTCTATCTTAGAAATAATTTCATGTTATTCTTTTTGAATAAACATTAATTTCTCTTTAGTTCAATAACCGTATCTTACAGTTCAGTAAAACAGTAATATTCAATACAATACCATTCAGTAAAATAGTATTTTGCAAATCAATAAAACAATATCTTGATATGGTTCAGTCAGTAAATAGTAAACAGTAGCTACCAATTCAGTAAACAGTATATGGTAGCTTTCAATTCAGTATCATGGAGACCAAGCAACACCCTAAATATATCATACAATAATAATATCATCCCTAATAGGGGAAACACATGAGATCTATGGTCATAGTCTATGGGGTCCTCAGTGTGCACTAATCAGGTATCCACTGGGACGCTAATAATAGGATCAGTATCTATCAACACTAACACATGACACGTGAGCATGATATGGGGCCTAACAGTCTCAAAATAGTAAACACGTGATATAAACCTCATTTATGAAATCAATTTCACTGAATATAAGTTCAATCAATCCACAATTATTCATAAGGAAAATATTTTCATCTTATGAATAACAATTTATAAAATATTCATACTGAGGTCATCATTCCCGAAATGTTCTAAACATTATAGAACAGTATAAATCACATTTTCCATACGGTGAAAACAGTTTATAAAATAATCACTATAGAATATAAAAGGTCATAACTGTCCTTTTCACCTTAAAACATATACGCACGTTTTTTCGTGCTTTCTATCGAAAACATGATTTTCAAAGTTATGGGGATTAAAATCAATTATTTTTATGATTTATGGAAAATTAAAATATTTATTTTCCAAATCAACACTCCCGTCCCGTGTTTTCTCTGTAAACACATGCGTAGAACTTTTAGTCTCAAAACACTGTTTTCCACCTTTAATTACCTTTATAGAATTTTCTATAAACACTTATTTTCACAATTGAACCCATAAAAGTTATTTATAAAATCAAGTGAATATTCGAAAAAATATTATTAAAATATTCACTTTGGTCCTTTTCATTTTTCACCTCGTTTCACGTGAAATATCACCTATCGGGATAAATTTAGGTGATTTCCTTTTTCACCATTTTCAAAAACATGAATATTTTAAAATTAATTATCAGTATATTCATGTTTTATGAAAACTAATCGATTTCTCGATTTTCGTGGTTGAAAATCATTTCTCGTAGTGAAAAATCATTTATTATGATTTTCGGTAACTTTTTCTAATAATTTTCGACAGTATAACGGCTGCCGATTGGCTAGCTTCCTGCACGAAAAATACAGTTTAAATCTCAACCGGTAAATCACCACAATTTTTCCAACCAATCATTATTAATAGCATTTATAAAAATTAAATGCATAATTGAAAACATGTGTGCCAAATATCCCTACAAGTTGCACATGTCTCCCTTACTTGTCTCGGGTCGACGACTGCCTCTCGAAGGTTGCACCCGTGTTCACCTCTTCCGGTTCCATCGTCTCATTCACCGAGAACGATTTTGGAAACCAAATTCTAAATTTTAGAATTTTTCTCAATTTATTTAAATAAATAAATTATTTAAATATTTTCAACACTTTCCGGGATTTCTTACTGATTCTCGTAATTCCCGAGTTTTCGAGTTTTTTGAGATTTTCCGAAATTCTCGAAATTTTCGAAGTCCGGAAATTTCCTTTTTCTCTCTCCTTTTTCTTCCTTTTCTTCTTTTCTTTTCTTTTCTTTTTCCTTCTTTTTTTTTCTTTTTCTTTTTCTCTTTTTCCTTTTCTTTTTCCCCTTTTCTGGCCCGATCGGCCATTTCCCCTCCTCGCCGGTTCTCCTCCGATGGCCGGTTCTCTTGCGGTTCGGTAGCTCCTCAGCTGGCTGACGGCACGACGAACCTGCTGATGGTTTTCGTTCGGTCTGGATCGACGGCACGGCGGCAGATCTATTCGATTTTGCCTCGGTTTCTCTCTTCCTTCGTTTGGCCTTCCTCCGTCGTCGTTGGCCTCACCGGTGGTTCCCTTCTTCTTCCCCTTCCTCCGGTGAAGCTTCGGTGGTAGTGGCTGCGATCGGAACGGCCGGCACCGCCGTTTTCCTCTTCTCCTTTTCTCTTTCGATTTTCGCCGGTTTCGCCTCTATATCTCTCCGTTTTCCTTCCGTCGTCGGTCGATCTTCCTTCTCCTCTTCCCTCGCTGATGACGGCCTCCCTCATCTCTCTTTCTTTCTCGCTGCCGACTGTGGTCAGTCGGCTCGTGGAAGGGGGGTCGGGATCCTCCGATTCTTAGCCCTTTTTTTCTCTTTTTTTTTCTATTTTATTTTATTACATATAATTTTGTATATATTATACTTACAACTATATAATATACATATAATTTCATTATTTTATATATATAGTATTGTACTATATATATTATATATAGATATATACATATATATTAGGTATTAACAAAATATATATAATATAAATATATGTATATTTATATACTTTAAATTAAATAATATATATATTTATATAAATGTAATAGTACAATATATATTGTATTTACAATATATATACACACATAAACTCTAATGTAAATTAATATTTACATTTCTCATATATGTATATATTTATATATACATAAGATATACATATGTACTATTTAAATGTATAAAATAGTATATATACATATATACACCACTGTATAATATTATATACTATATAGCATTTAAATACATATGTATTCGTATAAAAATACATTTACATAATATATAATTATATAATTATATATCATTTTCATTTCTTTTTCTCATTTTCTTATTTAATTTGGATTTCCATTTATCCAAATTAAATTTCCTCCATTCTTCAATTTTCCATAATTTAAAATTTAAATTTCCCTCACTTAAAATTTAAATTTCCTTCACTTAAATTTCCAATTTCATCGCTTGCTCAAGTCTTGAAATTTTCACCAGTATTTCGAATCTCATATTTAGATTTATTTATTTCCACTATATTTCCATATACTTTAAATTATATTTATTTATTTCCACTTATCTATTTTCTTTTATATTTATTTTCAATTATTAAATAGTAAAGATTTGCGGTTATCACATTCACTCTTTATAACATGTCACGTTCAAACCCGACTCTACCAATTAGGAGTTTGAAGAGTCCTTTGG
Source organism: Heritiera fomes (assembly GCA_032173925.1). Taxonomy (NCBI): domain Eukaryota; kingdom Viridiplantae; phylum Streptophyta; class Magnoliopsida; order Malvales; family Malvaceae; genus Heritiera; species Heritiera fomes. The sequence continues at coordinate 25,660,859 of JAPDPM010000009.1, forward strand.
TTCTCCAAATTCCACACGTTTTTGAGTCCCGTAGTTAAAGACCGTATATTTTAGATTGTTAAGCCTTCAAAATCCTTGTAGTTCAAATTGTACAATTTTAAAAGTCTATATAGTTAATCAAGTCAATGTGAATTTCGATGCAAAGTAACTAAAATCTACACTTAAATCCTTAGGGCCAATTTCGAAAAGGTAACATCGAATTAAAATTTCATGAACTCCAAATCTTGTCCATCTTTTAAACAAATCTAGTATGTAGTTCTTCCCTTACGGATCCATGAAACTTTATCTAATAAGCTTCAATCAAAACTCCTAACTGTCCTTTATCTAACAATGAAATCGACAAAAATTTTATTTCAAATTCTGTATAGTCCAAGAAAATAACTTTCCAACTTTTCAATCTCTAAATTCATAACTTAACTCAAACTTTCATTGCACACTTTGATATCTCATTTAAGTATAACCTTAATACACCAATTGTATATCAAGTATCCTTTGCACTAACAAAATCACTTGTCCATAGTAGGACTTAAAATAAAGTTTCTAATTCATTAATTGTCAATAACTTAGTTGACACAAAGGTATCGCATATTGATTTCAATTTCCTTCACATTGACTATCAAAATTTTCTCCTTTACTAAACCATTGTAAAACTTACTTGAAGTAACACGAGCTATCATGTTTTCTATGCATATTCCAAAGTATCTTTACGGAGAAGCTGTTTTAACTGCATCATACTTGATTAACAGAATGCCTACCAAGGTTTTAAAGTTTGAAACTCCACTAAACCGTTTTAAAAAAAAATTTCCTGCTACTAGATTACATTCAGATCTACCATTAAGAGTATTTGGATGTACATGTTTTGTCTATATACCCACTATTTCTCGATCAAAATTGGATCCTAAAACAGAAAAATGTGTTTTCATTGGGTATGCTCCAAATAAAAAGGGTTATAAGTGCTTTAACCCAATTACAAAAAAGACTTTTGTGAGCATGGATGTCTCTTTTCTTGAAAATCAGCCCTATTTTAAAAATTATCTTCAAGGGGAGAATAATAGGGAAAAAGATAATTTTTGAGAGACCACAAAATCATTACCAAAACTAGTTTTCTCATACAATTTGGAAGAAAGTGTTTCTAATAATGAAAATAAAGAAGTTTAATGTCAACCAATGCCTAGTATTATTGTATCACAAACAGAGGGAGAAACTCTACAACCGGATCAATCCAATCCGAATCTTGAGCTTCAGGTTTATACTAGGAGGAAAGCTCAGAAAGATACTACAAGTCTACCTCTCTCTTTAGCACAAGATCAATCACAATCATCGAAGGAAGGTACAAATCCTACTCTTGTTCCACTGTCTCCTATCAGAGAACCACATAATTTTGAGTCTCTTAATTTAAATATTCCTATAGCCCACCGTAAAGGAGTATGATCATGTACCCATCATCCCATTGCTAAATACTTGTCTTATAAAAAACTATCCACCAACCATAGAGCATTTACCTCTAGGATTTCTAATTTGTTTGTTCCAGGATCTATTCATGAAGCACTTGATCATCCTAATTGGAAGTTAGCAATGATGGAAGAGATGAATGCTCTAAAGAAGAGTGGCACTTGGGATATAGTTAACTTGCCTAAAGACAAGAGACCTATGGGGTGCAAGTGGGTCTTCACTGTGAAATGTAGGGCTGATGGAAGTGTAGAACGATATAAAGCAAGGTTGGTGGCAAAAGGTTTTACAAAAACCTATAGGGTAGATTATTAGGAGACCTTTGCTCCAGTGGCAAAAATAAACTCTATCAGGGTGTTGCTATCTCTAGCTGTGAATTTTAATTGGCCACTACACCAGTTGGATGTCAAGAATGTGTTTTTAAATAGGGACTTAGAGGAGGAAGTCTTCATGAATCTCCCACATGGTTTTGAGGACAACCATGGCAAAGACAAGGTTTGTAGGTTTAAAAAAATCCTTGTATGGCCTCAAGCAGTCGCCTAGAGCATGGTTTGAACGGTTTGCAAGAGTAGTGAAGAGCTACAGATACATCCAAAGTCAGGCAAATCACACATTGTTTTACAAGCATTCAAGAGAAGGTAAAGTTGTTGTCTTTATTGTATATGTAGATGATATTATCATAATTGGAGATGATGGTACAAAAGTTGAAAGGTTGAAAAGAAAACTTCTTGTGGACTTTAAGATCAAAGATCTAGGAGCACTGAAGTACTTTCTTGGGACGGGGTTTGCTAGATCCAAGGAAGGCATCTTTGTCAATCAACGTAAGTATGTGTTGGACTTACTTGGTGAAACAAGGATGATGGGATGCAAGGCAGCCGAGACTCCAATTGAACCAATTTTGAAGCTTCAACCTGCTGCTGTTGAAAAGGTGAAGGACAGAGAAAGGTATCAAAGGTTAGTTGGACAACTAATTTACTTATCACACACTAGACCTGACATAGCCTTTGCTATGAGTGTGGTAAGTCAATTTATGCATTCTCCTTGCCAATACCACTACGAAGTAGTGTATAGGATTTTAAGATATTTGAAGGGAACTCCAGGCAAAGGACTATTTTTCAAGAAACGAGACCAGTTACAAGTAGAAGCATATACTGATGCAAACTGGGTAGGAAGTATTTTAGATAGAAGATCAACCTCAGGTTACTGCACATTTGTAAGAGGTAACTTGGTTACTTGGAGGAGTAAAAAACAAAGTGTGGTAGCCAGGAGTAGTGCAGAGGCAGAATTTATATCAGTTGCATTTGGTGATTGTGAAATGATGTGGATTAAAAGGCTTTCGGAAGAATTAAAGATCCAAACTCCATCTCTAATGAAGCTCTACTGTGATAACAAGGCAGCCATCTCAATTGCTCATAATCCAGTCCTTCATGATAGAACCAAGCACGTTGAAGTAGACAAACACTTCATTAAAGAGAAAATTGACATTGGTCTTATTTGCATGCCTTATATTTCTACCTCTGGTCAAGTTGCTGACATTTTAACCAAAGGACTACACAAGGCACAATTTGACTTTTTAGTAAGCAAGCTGTCAATGGAAGACATTTTCATGCCAACTTGAGGGGGAGTGTTGGAAATTAAAAAAAAGAAAAAATAGGAGAATCTGTTAGGAGTAATTTGGCTGCCACTGATTTCCATATATGAAGCAATTAAGATCACACTTTAGTAGGAGAATATCATAGGAAAATCAATTAATTGTAATTAGGAAAGTTATTTTAGGAAAGTTATTTTATTTTATTTTTATTTCCTATTTTAGGGCTATTGACTCTTCCTATAAAAAGAGATCAATTTGTTTTGTATTTTTAGTATGAAAATACAAGAGATTTCTATTCTCTTTATTCAGTTTTCTTATTTTTTTTTAATTTTAAATTATTTTTCTTTTTTTTTTTTGCAATTTATTTTGGGTTTGTAATTTTTTACTTTTATTTATTTGGATAATTATTACATACACCATCAATGGAGTTTTTTACTCCATAAGTAGGGTTAGAATGATAACACATGTTTTATTTTATTTATTTTTAATTTTCTTAATATTTTTAGACAACAAGTGTCATCATCCTAATTCCACTTGTAGAGTCAAAAAACTCTACTGATAGTGCATTGGATATTAATCATATTTTTAAAATCTTATGACTTTGGCTTTCACAATGGTAGTTTTGGGAATAATTTGCTTGCAATCCCATTATATGTTTCAAGCTTAATATACGAGACAACTTTCTTTTTAAATTCTCAATCTTATCCATAACTTTCATAATCACAGAAAAGTATTTTATATAAATTGATATGATATTTTGATATTTTTTAAAATTATACTGCAAACTTGGAATTTTTTTGTTATTTATAAAAAGGAGTTTAAGCAAAAAATTAAGCTTGAAAATCGAGTCGGGCCAAGCCTGACCCAAATGAAGTCTTGTAATACCTTATTTAGGCCTATCTAAACTCGGCCTGACCTAACTGACGAACAGATCTATCAAACCTTAAAAATTTCAATTTTTTTTTTCAAACAAAATGATTTGATTCAAATAATATGATTGAACCTTGACTCGACCTACTCAATTGTCATTCCATATCAAATTTCTGCATAAACTAATTTTCAACCTTATTTTTACACTGTAAGGTTTCGGCTCATGCTCATAAAAACACAATGGGATTAAGCATAGTGATATTTAAACAAAGAAGCATGGAAACATGATGGATCAACTCAATTACTAACACAAATTGATTTTACTAGGCTATGTGCAAACAATGGATTTAAAATTTTTTTTTCTTTTGTCTAAAGATCTCGTAATCAATAGACTTTAATCTCCCGCTTGTTTTACACACCGGGGCTAGGTTGTCACAAACCAAGACCGTCCTAATGCCTAAGAGTAATATTGCTCTAGCTAGAGACTTTCGAGTTTATATGAGCTAAGTTGATTGAGATATTGTCTCAAAGTCACTTTGGATGATCAATCCTTATCTTGACTACTCATCCATCTTCATGTGCTTCTTGACACAAGTAAAATTACCATTTTTAGGCATTTGGACTCCAAGCTATAGAGGTGAAATCAAAGAATAACAATTCACACATAAAATAACTTGGCATCTCAAGTCAAAGGATTACTTATACTACTAACACGAGAACATTTTCATATACAATTGAGTAACACTATCAAGTGGAGCTCTTGTAGTAAATCATTTCAATGAACTTATTCTTTAAATAGCATCTACATGTTGTCTTCACATATCCTTATATTTAAATCTATGTGATCAGTTGCTTACTTTATAAGTAAGAAGACTTAGTATGTGTCAGTCTTTGAGCAATGTCAATGCACTTTCTCAATAGTACAGTGACTGCGAACTAATTTTAGGAATAGAGCTTTGATTCATAAGGATCATCATAATTGTAATCCTTTACAATTCCATAGCAAGGCTTATATAGTTCCAAGAGTTTCACCTCATTTAGTGACTAATAATCATTATTATTGTTTATCCAAATGGTAAAGGAAAACTTTTATGTCACTTACCATAAGTAAACATATATTTTCGTGTATCATGTTTCATGCAAAATGAGTTAGCTCTAGGATATACACTAATGTATACCCCAACTAATCATACCATTAACCATTAACAAACTCTTTATTTTTAACCTTTTGGCTAAAAGGATTGAGCAAAATTTAGTCAACATTCACTAAAGTGTAATATAGTAGAGAAATTAGCAAATGTACTAATAATGGAATTTTAAAACTACACAAATGAAATTAACAAAGTGACATATATTCCTTAGAAAATATTAAAAACTAATTTAAAAAAGTGAAATATGTGGTAATATTTAAACCTATTTATGGAATTAAAATATTTTAAGGTTATTGTATAAAAACTTATCTAATATAGTAATTCTTTAATTATAAAAAAACAAAAAATATGAACTAAGTAGAGCGGCAATAATCTCATTTAAATAACATGATTATGTTATCCTTTTCAATCCCACTTTAAATTGCTTTAATTATATATTTTAAAATTAGATAATTCCATTTGGACCCTTCGCTTCTTACACACAAAAAGCCTGCAACTTGAAGCGCACCACTCATTGATTTCCATCTTTCTCTTTTTTTCTTTTTTTACATCCTAAAGCATTTCCACATACGCAAAAGCCTTTTTATCCCACCCACTCTTCAAAATAAAAAAGAAAAACCCAATCTTTCTCATTTTCTATGAGCATAATAATTTATCTTTTTTTTATGGTGTTAATCGTCTTATATAGATTCTCCAAGGGGCTCTCATTTTCCTGCTCAATTTTTTAGACTTATTCGCCAAAAGCCAAAATCTTTGGGCTTTACTCTGTTTCTTGCCTTTGAAAAAACAAACAAATTTCTGTTTTTCATTTTTTGCTATGTTATTAGCAAAAAGTTGTTAACTTGAGCCTCAAAAACTTGAACTAGCTAACATTGGGTGTTGCTTTTTAACTTAAAACTTTTGCTTTCCAGCTATTTCTTCGGGGTTTCTGGTAAGGTTATCTTGATTGTTGAACTTGATATTTTGGTGAGTTTTCATTTTTTGAACTGTTTTGCAATCTGGGTATTTTTCTTTTCTGGGAATTTGGTCTTGGCATTACTGGAAGTTTATTTTACCGTGATCTTTTGATTTGGGGTTTCAAGTGCAAATTGAAATTGGTTGCTGCTTTTACTTTTGGGGATGCTAATTGTTTTCTTCCTAAAGTTTTGATGCTAAGATGCAGCCTGATCAGAGAAGAAAGGTAAAATTTTTTTAGTTTCTATATTTACTAGTATGAAAGTGGTGCCTGTAAGATTTAAAGAAGTAAGATTTGATTTTGTTTTTGAATAGTCCTGTTTTGTGTTAGCTGGAATCGACTATAACTGGCTTGTTTGGATTATTAGTCACTGAATGTGCTCCTTATGATCCTTACCATTTCTGTAGTTGTATTTAGTGCTTTACTTGATTGCCAGTATAGCTTTGCATCTGGATAGGTAGAAACAGCGTGTCTTGTTTCATGTTGCATCTTCTAAACCACATGCTTCTCTCCCAAGTTTGCAAGTTTATGGGACGTCCCACTAAAAAAATGCCTGTCTTGTACAGTGATAGTCGCTTGTCTCTGTTTTATTTTGGATATAGGTGGCTTAGGATTACTGTTATTGTTGTTGCTGTTGGAGGTACCACTTATGGTGGTTGGTTGCTTGGTTTAGAGCTTATATTTTATAGTTTAATGCTCTGGAGGTTGACTACTGCAAGTTATATTTTATAGTTTCATTTTACTTACCTGTTTTTGCCTCTTATTTTGCTAAATTCTTGAAATTTCCTCGGCGTTGAGAGATTACCTGCAATAATCCATTATGTCCTTATTGTGATTGATTCAATTCTATTATTTTAACATTAACTTTCACTGCTCTCAGCCAGAATCTTTCAATTTCACTTATCTTCGGCAGATTTTCTAGTGTTAATTTTCTTTTTTCTTTTTTCTTTTTTCTTTTCCACTTTTTATTTATTGATTGTATTTGTTATAGGACATAAAGGAATAATTGCAATATACATGTCTTTGATTCACTTCCGATAAAGTTATGCCCTTTTTAGAAGGGATACGCACTGTTTTTATCATATGGCCTTAATTGATTGCCAAATGCATAGGTGTGTGGAATTGTCCTCTTCATTCTCAATTGAGTTAGCAATCATGTTTATCTATTGTTGTTCTGCTCTGATGGCATAGAACACTACTGAACCTTCATATCTTTGTATTTTATGTGAAACCTGTTATTTATAAAATGTAAACCTTGTTTGTAATATTGATAATAAAGTATACTTCACCTTTAAAATGCAGTCAGCAGTGGATGGAGATTTTTTCACCGAATATGGTGAGGGGAGCAGGTATAGAATAGAGGAAGTAATTGGTAAAGGAAGCTATGGTGTTGTTTGTTCTGCATATGACACACATACTGGGGAAAAGGTTGCAATTAAGAAAATCAATGATATATTTGAACATGTATCTGATGCCACCCGTATTCTCCGAGAGATCAAACTTCTCAGGCTCCTACGTCATCCAGACATTGTGGAGATCAAGCACATCTTGCTGCCTCCTTCGAGAAGGGAATTTAAAGATATATACGTGGTATTTGAACTTATGGAATCTGATTTACACCAGGTTATCAAAGCAAATGATGACTTGACCCCAGAACACTACCAGTTTTTTCTTTATCAGCTTCTTCGAGGTCTGAAATACATTCACACAGGTTATTCTCTTATAATTGTTTCAACTACAGAATGTGTTTATCCACTTATTTAACTGTAGATAAGATTTTGAAAGTTGCATATATATTGGTGCATTTTCAAGTTCTTATTGATTTTTTCATTTCTGACGATTCTTCTTTTAATCAATTTTGTTTCTGTAGCAAATGTTTTTCACCGGGATCTAAAGCCCAAAAATATCTTAGCGAATGCTGATTGCAAACTGAAGATCTGTGACTTTGGTCTTGCAAGAGTAGCTTTTAATGATACCCCCACTGCGATATTCTGGACAGTATGGTCTCTTTACATGATGCTGCATTCAAGGAATAGTTTATATATAATTTGCAGAAGTTTGTTTTAGGTTCAGAATTTAATATTTTCCACTGCTTCCTTTCTCAGGACTATGTTGCGACAAGATGGTACAGAGCTCCGGAATTGTGTGGATCTTTTTTCTCAAAGGTGCAAAAAGTATTAGTGCATTTTATTTGATTGAAAGTAGCTTGATCTTCTCTCTCTCTCTCTCTCTTATCCTGATCCTTATTATGGTTGGTTGAGGTGAGGCTTCTGTTTTCATTTGCTAGATGGGTGTTCACTCCCTCCCCTCGCCCCTTTTTTTTTATTTCTAAAAAAAAAAAAACCTGTTACTGTAAGGTGTTGGAGATGCATTGTGCAATTAATTTGTATGGATGGAAACCAACCCCCACCCCCCCCCCCCCCCCCCCCCCCCCCCCCCCAACCCCTTATTTCTAAGGGGAAAAAAAAACCTGTTAGTATAAGGTGTTTGAGATGCATTGTGCAATTGATTTGTATGGATGGAACATTAGGAATTCGGGCTTTAGCACCTCTGGTTAATAGCTCATGCAGCCTGGCGGGAAAGCACTTTATAGATAAATCTAAGATGTATCTCACTGTATTCTGTTGATTTTATCAAAAAACTTCAGCAAAGACACATATGTAGTCTCTCCAGTGAATACATCATTGAGTGTATGTGTGTGTGTGTGTTTCCCATGGAAGCACAGTTTGGCAGTCTGACCACTTACTTTAACCAAAGCCACAGTTTTACTATTATTTATTCTTCATGCACAAGCAGTAGTTGGACTGCTGCAGATGCTCCTGACATGGGAATTTTTTCCTCTTATTTTATTTCTCTAGTTGCACATTTGAAGTGTCTATTACCATTAAATGGCGTTTTATTCTGTTTAAATCTGTCAATATTTCCCTGTTTCCAGTATACCCCAGCAATAGATGTATGGAGCATTGGGTGCATCTTTGCAGAACTTTTAACAGGGAAACCTCTATTTCCTGGAAAAAATGTTGTGCATCAATTGGATCTGATGACTGATCTTTTGGGAACGCCATCTACTGAAGCCATTGCTCGGGTATGTTTGCTGTTATAAACTTGTTGCTACAGTTGCATTTGTTTACAGTGTTCTGTTTTAAGTCATAGCCATTCAGAATCAGTTGGTCTTTGCTAAAATATGGATATCTTCTGAGCAGGTACGTAATGAGAAAGCTCGGAGATACTTGAGCAGCATGCGAAAAAAAAAGCCCATTCCATTCTCCCAGAAGTTCCCTAATGCAGATCCTCGTGCACTTTGTTTGTTAGAAAGGATGCTTGCATTTGAACCCAAGGATCGACCTAATGCTGAAGAGGTATATGTTTGTTATTTTTCATGTACTTTTTTACAATGTATAGTTTGCTTCTAACATGGATATTGTGTCCCTTGCTGTCAGGCCCTTGCTGATCCATATTTTAAGAGCTTGGCTAAAGTTGAAAGGGAGCCTTTTGCTCAACCGGTTACCAAGATGGAATTTGAGTTTGAGAGACGTAGGATTACAAAGGAAGATGTTAGGGAGCTCATATACCGTGAAATTCTTGAGTATCATCCTAAAATGTTGAAAGAGTATTTGGAAGGATCAGAGCCAACTGGCTTCCTGTATCCTAGGTAATGTTCTAAATTAACATTTATTTTTCTGGCATCTTTAACGATATGCCATCACGTTAAACTATTATTTGTTTTTGGGTTCTAACCTTGATATTTTTTCCAACCAGCCTTAAGTTATTTGTTCTACCATGAATGCTATCTTTCCTGTGTACTTTAGTGTTGAGAGGATTTTTGTTGCTTGATATTGGTTCTCTTTCTTCATCCATTGTATGCATAAAATGATTAAAGAACCTTCGTTAATGGTTGCTGGTTCAACCTGTTGTGATGAAGCTATAAGTTTGTGCCATCCAAGTCTGGAATTAATAGATTTCTGCCTTTGATATTTGTTGCTCATCTATAATAGTTTGTTGGTTTTCTTCCAGTTAGAACTATGTCCATTAAGAGCACGAAATGAATGCAAAACCTCCATTAGTGATAGCTGTTTCCACTCATTTGGATGAAGCTGTAAGTATGCCATCTGTATCCTGGAATTCATAGGTTTACTGCCTTTGAAATACCTCATCATCATCATCATCATCATCATCAGAGCCTTTATCCCAATAGATTGGGGTAGGCTATATGAACCAATATCTAAAATCACGTTAGATCGTCCATATGTATTCTCTACCTCCATAGATTCCTATTCAAGGCCATTTGCTCATCTAATTCTAAAACCTCCATGTCTTTCCAAACTACTTCCTTCCAAGTCTTTTTCGGTCTTCCTCTAGTCTTAACCCTTCTCTCAACATCCATAGCCTCTATTCTCCTAACTGGAGCATCTACAGGTCTACGTCTTACATGTCCAAACCAACGTAAACGATTTTCATACATTTTGTCTTCGATAGGTACCACTCCAATCATCTTACGAATATCATCACTTTTCATTCTATCCTTTTTTGTATATCCACATATCCACCGTAACATTCTCATTTCTATTACACTCATCTTTTGTGTATGTAGCCTCTTAGTCGCCCAACATTCACTACCATATAACAATGTTGGTCTAACAACTGTCCTATAAAACTTGCCTTTCAACCATGTAGGAATTCATTTATCGCACAACACACCTGTAGCACTTTTCCACTTACTCCATCCAGCCTGGATCTTATAGGTCACATCACCATCAATCTCTCCATCCATCTGTATTATTGATCCCAAGTATCGAAAATGAACCTGCTTATGTATCGCCACCCCATCTAACTTCACTACATCATGCTCTTCCAGTCGGTTAGAACTAAATTTACACTCCATGTATTCAGTCTTCACTCTGCTTATTTTAAATCCTTTTGATTCCAACGTTTGTCTTCATAATTCCAACTTTGTATTGATCTCCGCTCTAGTTTCTGCACATAGGACAATATCATCTGCAAACATCATACACCAAGGCACCTTATCCTGGATGGATTTTGTCAATTCGTCCATAACTACCGCAAACAAGAATGGACTCAACGCTGACCCTTGGTGTAATCCCACCGTGATAGGAAACTCACTTGTTTGCCCCCCACCTTTCCTCACATGTGTCCTTGCGCCTCTATACATGTCCTTAATTAGTTTAATATATTTCAAGGGAACTCTTTTCTTCATTAAGGACCACCAGAGTACCTCCCTAGGCGCTTTGTCATATGCTTTCTCCAAATCTATAAAGACCATATGAAGATCTTTATCCATTACTCGAAAGCGCTCCATAAGTTGTCTAAGCAAATATATTGCCTCCATAGTTGATCGACCCGGCATAAAACCAAATTGATTCTCCGATATCTCTACATTCTTTCTTAATCTCTGTTCTATCACTTGTGTAAATACCTACTTGTGTAAATATTTGTGTAAACATAGGCTGTGCTCAAGGATAGAAATTAGATTTCAACTGAAATCAGAGACTTTATGCAACTGCTGTGTTGATCTAATGCATCTAGTTCAAAAGATATTATGTTATGCAGCCAAATTTTGCCTCGAGATATCTCATATATTTTATTCTCTTTTGAGTTGCAATTCTGAATCTCCCAGTAGAATATATTGTTAACTCATATGTGTTCCGGAATGCAGCGCGGTTGACCATTTCAAGAAGCAGTTTGCTTTCCTCGAGGAGCACTATGGAAATGGTACAACTGCAGCTCCACTTGAGAGACAGCATGCATCTTTACCAAGGTACTTTATCAACATTAATTTGGCATGCTGCTTGCCAAATACTGGGTTGCCTACTGGTTTTAAAAATTATGCATTTTCACCATTTGTTTTTTGGAAGGTAAGATAATTCTATTAATAGGAGAAAGTACACAAGCTCTTCATAGGAAGTAAAATAAACACCCATCAAAACCAAACCATCCAAAACTATAACATCAATAACATTATATCCTTCATAGGAAGTAAAGTATACATTTTCACCATGTTGTATATTTCTATACTGATCAGTATCCTGTTGAAAATGCGTGCAGGCCATGTGTATTATATTCAGATAATTCATTACAAAATTCAACTGATGTAACGAATAACTTATCCAAATGTTCCATCAAGGAGATTGAGAAACCCCAGACAGAGAGAAGCTGTGGGATTCCTATGACAAGGCTTCCCCTTCAAGTTCCTCAAAGCATACAAGGTATGAGTGGTTTTATCAATAGACACAGATTGTTGTTATCATTCCCCAAATTTGTGTCTTTGTTTTCTTTAAATTTATACATCTCCCTCAATGGTACGATTGTGTCTAACTGATATTGTTAAATGGTTACAAGTACTTTCTTGCCTCTTACTTTAGAGGCCATCTAATCTTTATTTCGTCTAATCTCTGGATTGAACTGCATTCACCTTTTTGTGTTACTAAGCAAAGTAAGATGAATGAATTAATTGATTTTCAAGACCGTAATGCATTTAGAATTTGAAGTTCTAGGTGGATTTTAATTTTGTCTGGCAAGTGGAAGCTGGTGTATTTTCACTGAGATTCTAAAGACCAGGGGTTATTAGAATGTTATATCTAACAGTTTTTTTCTTTTTTACTGATTCATTGTTTTTTTTTTCAGCTAATCTGTTTTCCTTTTACTCTAGGACAAAAGGATTGTTTTTAATAGGCCCCTTACCCTCCTTAAGACTGACAACTAGTAAAAAGTTGCAAAAGAAATATAATTGTTACAACCCCGATTTGTAACATTTAAGGCATAATTTTGTTCATAATGCTAGTACAAGTACATGCATTAAAAAGATGAATGGGAAGAAAGTAAATATCCTACAAATTTACTGGGAGCAGCTGCCATGGATATTCAAGCTACCCATCTTTCTACTGTTTTTGTCTCCCAAACACTGCATTTACTCCTAGCTACTCGTCTTGTACCATTTTATAACTACTAACTCATGATAATGAATGCAGCAGGTGCTGCCAGACCTGGGAAAGTGGTTGGATCGGTTTTGCGTTATAACACTGCAGCGGCAGTGGCTGAGACTCTTGAACAGCGAAGAATGGTTCGGAATCCAACAGTTCCATCACAATATACTGCCACAAACTGCTCATATCCACGAAGAAACTCAGTCTGTAAAAGTGATAGGGGAGAAGACGAAGTAGTCGAAGCTTCAAATGGATTGCAGCCAAAGCCCCAGTACATGGCTAGGAAGGTTGCTGCTGCTCAAGGTGGGTCTGGAAGTCAGTGGTATTGATCTAATATCAACTGTCAACTGCTAACTAAATGGTGTTTCAAATTAATCCCGAATTGGTCTTCCGGCAACTAGGAGTCATTGGGTGAAGTGATATATTATCTGTGCTCCTGCTGAGCTAGTTAAGAATATCAGAATCAGACCAACTACAAGTTTAGCAATGAGTTGGAAAATAGAGCACTAATTTGAAAGAACGGATTAAATAGTGGTTGCTATCCAGATCAATGACAAGATATAAGATATTTGAAGTCACAGAATGGAGGAAAAGGCCAAGTGAATTTTTAACTTATGAAGTTAGCTCTACTTGTGTTCTCATTCTTTATCAAGTAAAGGTAATAACCTTTACTTCTTGTTGTATCCTTTTGTCTCTTCTTTGTACCCGAAGATCTAAATTTAAGGGCTGTTATTTCTTTCTTTAACTTGAATGATATCTAATATTCGGTCTTAAAACAGCGGAAAGAAAATTGAAAAGAAAATCGAAAAAGAAGAAAAATGAAAATATGAAAAATTTATTTTCTTTTCATTTATGTGAAAAATGTTAAGAAAATGTATTTTTTTTATTATTTGGTAGATTTGAAAAATAAAAAAGATAAAATTATATGATTTTATTTTTATGTCGTTAAGTAATTAAGATAACAAAATAAAATTTAAAAAAATAAAAAATATTTTTTAATATATATGAATAACATTTTTTTTCATTTTCTTTCTGTTAATCTTTTTCAATTTGAAATGAGTTGTTTCTGTTAGTATAGAAAGAAAAAAACAATCATATTTTTTTTTCACATATTTTTTACCAATCACTAACAAATTCTTTTTTTTATATATATTTTTATCCATTGTTTTACTTTTTTCACTTTTAAGCACAACTCTTCAGAAGAAATTCAGGAATATGCAGTCACATAGCTTATGAAATTGACAAAATTCCTATGTTTATACACTTCTAATGAAATATTAATGATGGAGATTCGCTATGACGCGTTGAGATTTTCTAAACACCCTCGAAAGATCAAAAAGTCCCAAAAGTTTAAGTTTGGCAGAAAGAAATTGGATTTAAAGAAGAAATCCAACAAATGAATTTTTTGTGAAAAAACAGGTACTTATGCTAAATAGTGCCCTAAGTCAGAAAGTCCAATACATAATATTGCAAATATCCCTGGTGTTATTTTTCGAAAGAGGATCTCGGATCAATATATTCTCTTAATGATGAACATACACTTAAATACTATTTATAGTCAAGCAGGATATCGGTGATTGTTCAACTCGGATATCTGAGATAGAGTTGGTTATTGGGCTGGATTGGCCCCACTCGGTTCGAAATCGGATCAGGTCGATCCAGCCCAATAATCGAAATCGACCCAGCTCGATATTATACCAGGCTGGGCCGGTTCCTTTTTTTGTGACCGAGCCCGTTAAGGATCGGGATCGGACGAACCGGACCGGTTCCGATTGAACCGGTCCGGTTCAATTAAAAATTAAAAAAAATAAATAGCTTATTTCTTCAACACAGCAGCCTGCAAAAGTCACAGTCGTTGCCCATCCATGCATCAACCATCCGTCTCTTCTTTTTTTTTTTTAATTTTTAAAAATTTCATTTTTTCTTCTATAAATAACCATTCTTCCTTTTATTTTTCTTTACATTTTCTTTCATATTTTCTCTCAAATCTACACTCATCCATTCTTATTCTCTTAATACTCACTCACATACTCTCTCAATATTCACTCAAACTCTCTAAAATTCACTTAAATTCCCTTATTCCAAATTTATAATATCATCATTTTCCTCTCTAAATTTTGTCTTTCTTTTTATTTTATAATTTTTACAAATTTTACTTTTAATTTTCAAGTTTCAATTTCCAAATTCCAATATATTATATATATCCTACATCTATTTTTTTTAAATTTTAACATATAATTATTTTCAAAAAATATATAAAAATATCAAATTTCTTTCATCGTTTATGCTCTGTTTCTTGACCTTTTGGTTCTACTGAAATCCTTAATTTGGGTGATGAATCATCTAATGAAATCGAACCCGATATTCATCCGGAAGAGGAAGAGCTTCCTTTGGCACCATCGATTGGTCGTGGTCGTGGAGGAGGTCGTGCTCAAACACAATCATCAACTGCCACCACTACTGCTACATTATCAAGATCGAAGTTTAGCCGAAAAAGAACAAGCAGGGTATGAGAGTATTTCGACATTGTAGTAAAAGAAGGTACAACGGATAAATATTGTTCTATCTGTAAATTGTGTAAAGGCGTTTACTCTTATAACTCCAATGGAGGAGGTGGTGGAGGTACAGGTACGTATAAAAGACATTTAATTACTGCATATAAAATTAATCCTGATGTCGAAGAAAATGAAATTTTTGAAGGCAAACAAACTCAAATTACTACACATGCTGGTGGAAAAAAATTTAATTTTGATAATGTTCAAGCTAGACGTGGTTTAGTTAGATTTGTAGTAAGAACTAAACAACCATTCACAATTTGTGAAAAAGTAGAATATTTAGAATTTGTTTGTAAATATTTGCAACCCACATAGAAATCTGTTTCTAGATATACATTAAAAAAAGATTGCATGGATATGTTTAAAGAATATAAACAAGCTTTAATTGATAAACTTAGTAATATTTCATCTAGGGTTAGTTTAATTAGTGATATATGGACTAGTACTAATGGTATAAGTTATCTTGTTATAACTTGTCATTGGATAGATGAAGATTGGTGCATACAAAAACGAATTTTATCCTTAGATGTAATAGAAGAAGCACATAATTCATATACTATTCATAAATATATTACTAAAGTTTATAAATTATATGGACTCGAAAATAATAAAGTTTTTGCTATTACTTTTGATAATGCTTCAAGTAATACTGCAGTTATTCCTTCGTTAATTAAAAGTTTAAACCCAATTATGCAAGGTATATTTTTTCATGCAAGATGTGCATGTCATATTATAAATTTATGTGTTCAAAGTGGGTTTAGTTCTACTGGTACTAGTAGTGGCATAGGTCCAATTGATAAATTAAAATTTTAGCAAAATGGATTTGCACACCAAATAATAAATGTGAATGGAAGTAAATTTGTATAGCAAATAATATACATGTTAAAGCGTTTTCACTTCCTATGTAAACAAGATGGAATTCACTTCATCGTTTGCTTTCTTCTGTTTTACCTTATAAAGAAATTATTACTCCTTTTTATAACAATTATACAAGTAGTATGCATTTAGCACTTTTTGAAGAAGATTGGACTTTTATTGAATGTTGTGTTGATTTATTATCCACTTTTAAAGATGCAACCAAAAGATTTTCAACTCAATTTTATCCAACTACACCTTATTTTGTTCCTATTATCTACACAATGTTTGATAAATTTGTAAAATTTAGGGATCATGAAACTTTAAGTTCCTTTGTATATGATATGGAGGAAAAATTTTAAAAATATTGGGAAATAATTCATCCTATTTATTATATTGCAACTTTATTAGATCCTAGTCAAGGTGAGGTAAATATAGAGATTTTTTTTATTGTTATAAAGAATTTCTTGGTCTTGATTCTATTGAGGATCAAAAGTCCTCAATTAACAATCTTTTTCAATAATTGTTTAATGTTTATGAAGCAGAAAGGGAGCAGTTCAACTTTAATCGAGGAGAAGAAGATTCGTATGAAGAAGCCGAGAGTAGCAATAAAAAAGGAAAAGGAATTTTGAATGCAATTAAGGAAGCAACAAAGAAGAGAATGAAGCTAAAAGGAAAAGCCGGCGAATCTGGATTATTAACAACTCGACGAAGGTCTAGCTTCAATGAAATAGGATTTTTCTTAAGTCAGGATTTTTCTGTAAATGAAAACTTTGATCTTCTTCAATGGTGGAAAGAAAACCAAAAACAATTTCCAATTTTAGCTTACATAGCCCAAGATGTTTTTGCGGTGCAAGTTTCTTTTGTTGCTTTAGAATCCGCATTCTTAACATGTGGAAGAATTATTGGAGACGATCGAACCACTCTTAATCTGGATTCATTATGCATGTTAACATGCCTTAAAGATTGATTTGATGTAGAATCACGTAATGTCGAACTTGGAATGACCAATGAATTTGCTGATAATAATTTAGAGGAGGAGGAAGAAATTTCTAAGGCAATCCGTAAAAATTATGAAGAATAAATAATAATTTTTTTTGTAATATTGTAAATAAGTTTAGTCATAGTAAATATTTTTATGGACTACGATTTTGTGGTTTTTACCTTTCTAACTTTTGAAGGGATTTTCTACGTAAAAAATCTTTGGTCTCCTACTCTCTCCTTTTTCTCTTTTGTTATTATTATTATTATTATTATTATTATTACATACCAAATTAATTAATATTATACTTATCTATGTTTAAAATAAATAAATATTTAAAATACAAAATGAATAAATATTTTAAAAACATATTAAATAAATGAATAAATAAATAAATGAATAAATATTAAATAAATGATATTTCAAATATAATAAATTATTTTAAATACAAAATGATATTGATACGCTTACTTATCATTTTAAATGCAAAATGAATATAATAAATGAATATAAATAATGATATGCAAAATTATATTGCAAAATAAAGATAATAATAATATTCATAATATCATTATTTATATTTTGAATCAAATATCACTTTATCATAATAACTTTATTATAATATTATATTCATAATATAACTTTATTTTATTATAATAATAATTTTATTAGATAATTTTATAGTAATTTATTTTTTCATTATTGTTACATTAATTAAATAAATTATAATAACTTTATAATAAATTATTGTTAAATTAAACTATTAACATTATTTATTATAAAAATAAATTTATTATATTAAATTATAAAAATTTATTAATATATATTTATTTTTGTTAAAATAAATTAGTATAAATTTTAAAAAATAAAAATTTTAAATTTATCCAATAAAAAAAATTAAATTTTAAAAAACTGAGTTCGGTTCGGTTTTGAAGCAAACCAGTCCAACGAACCGGGCCGATTCGCAGCTATATATAACGCGAACTGACCCAGCTCGGACCGGTTCGCATACCGGTTTATATAAGTAGTGGGCTGAAACCGGTAAAAATCGGTTCGAAACCGGACCGGTCCGACCCACTAACATCTCTAACCTGAGATGACTACTCGAATGATTACTCAAATGATCAATTTCAAAAGTATTTGTCAATCCAAGAAATCCAAACAATTCAGCCTACAAAAACCCCATTAGCTTCAGTCAAAATCTTCCTTGATAACCATTCTCAACCTATCAAAGTTATAGCTTTCTTTGATACTAGTGCAGCCCAAACCACAGCTTTATGTATACCCCAACACCGCTTGCAGTGGACTGTTATGCCCTTTGGATTAAAATTAGCTCCATCATTATTTTATAAGGCTATGACAAAGATATTTGCTTCTATTCTCGACAATGCATTAATTTACATTGATGATATCTTCCTCTTTTCTTCAGATGAATCCTTCCATGCATAGTTTTAGTTAAATTCCAATCTATTGTACTATAGTATGGAAACATGTCAAAAAAGATGACAATAGGAGCAATGACCATTGATTTCCTTGGAATGCATTTCAAAGATTAACAATACATTGCACAGTCACTTGAAGATTTTTTTGATGATAATCTTTCAAAAAGAAAAATCCAACAATTTCTTGGAATAATGAACTAAACGAGTGAATTTCTCTAAATTGGCACAACTCTCACATTTACTCAGATAAATGCTGAAAAAAAAACCTCTCGGTTATAAAGACAAACTTAGTTAGTAAAGATTCTCAAAGATAAATCCAAGTCACTTCCAACATTGCAGATTCCTCTAATGGAAAAAGAATCCTACGGATTAACGCTAGTGATAAATTTTGGTCGGCAATTCTCCTTGAAGAAAAACATGGAAAACATAGTTATGTGGCTAAAAAAGCAGAAAATTCAAAGATTTTGAAATCCACTATCACTCTACTCTCAAAAAAAATATTAGCAGTGAAATATATAATCCAAAAATTTGAGTTCCACACATAGGTTATCATTTCCTGTTGAATTGGACATGTTAGCCTTTAACTACATGATGAACATAAAAAAAAAAAAAAACAGATGCCAAATGCCCAGCTGTTACAACTGTCACAAGGGTTTCCAAAGTATTCCTTCTTGATGAAGCATAAAAAAGGAAAGGGTAATATCATTCCAGATATGCTCTCCAGACCTTTCTCTTTGAATATTTCGAAAAGTGTTCTAGTAATAGCTCTCATGGATGCATTCTCCAAACCCTAATTTCCTAACCTTCATACTCTCAGCCTTCCTCCTCCAATCCTTTGAAAACACCTGCAAATAATAAATTCAACCTTTATGATAAACTCCTTCCAAACATTCTACAAATAGTTGCAAAAAGGACACTTGTTGCAAGAGGAAAAAACTAGCTCTACAGTACCAATTTACTCTTATATAAAGTTATGCTGATCATGGTATTAGACAAATTGAATTCACTTACAATATCCCTTTATCCTTCCATTCACTTTCTCTAACCGACTATATATTCTGAAGGAAACAGTTTGTTTTATGTGGTATCTTTGCCACCAACATCACATTACCATTAAGTTTCCTCTCCAATGCCTTAAGAAGTTACTCCAGACCTTTCATGAAGCAACCATTAATCCTAAAAGTAAACTCATAGACCCTAGCCATCAACACCTGAAACTTTTCTTCTAATAGCTTCATTCAATCCCAATTTGGATGCGTTTGTTGGAAACCTACAAAATATATAACAAGATGCCTCTAGTTCCTCACATTGTACTTTTTACAGATCTTGTGGATATCTTAATGATATAGCTCAGTACTTCTTATATAGTATACACAACTATTTATGGCACTCAAAGTTATTTTGTCGTAGGTTCGATATTTGAGCACCCAAAGAAGTACAGAGAACTCCAAATAAAAATTATGTGAGATGGACCAAAAGATTCTTTCTCAGAACTAGCGATCAATTAAAGATGATATTATTAAGGACATAGCTTCTACAGCACATTCACACTCACCATAATCAGCAATCAACAGATATCAAGCAGCAAAGTCTCTCAATCAAGCTGGACCAACAGTGACTACAATCCCTGCAATCACGCAGCATCACTCAAGCAACACAACAAGCAAAGAAATTAGACAAACAGTTGCTGCTATTCCTGTAATCAAGCATCACCAGTCAAGCAACGCAACAAAGAAGGAAATCATGCAAAGATATGCAATCCCAAGTCAACTCTGAAATAAAGAAGAAATCCTTGATTTTGTAATCAGCATTTATAGTGCTTTTTGTACATACTTGTATAAATATAATAGTGATGTCGGTAATAAAATATGTCTGAAACATTTCAATCATCAAATCTTACATGGTATCAGAAGGTTCATAGCCTAATAGCTTATTGATCCTTATTTTTTTGCCTTTTCTTCATTTTTTTTCTTTTCTTCTCAATGGCACCAAAAAACCAAAATCAATCTTCAACCCCTATCTCAATTAACGCAGCAACCTAATTACCTTTGAAATTGAATTCCATCAACTTTCCCAGTTGGTAGATTCAATTTAATTCTCTGATTGTAGGGTATGATCTTACAGGATATTTAACAAGTACTTCATCTTGTCCGGATCCTAAGGATCCTGCTTACAACTTTTGGCAAAGACAAGACAAGTTCATTTTACATGCCACTGTTGCTTCTGTAACTAAGTCCATTATTCCTCTCATCGCAATTGCAAAAACCTCTCAAGAAGCATGGGAGAAATTGAACAAATTGTTTGCCAGCAAGACAAGATCCAGAATCATGTCTTTAAAGAAAAAACTCACTATTTCTGCTTAAGATGATAGATCAGTTGCTGATTAACTACAATTTATGAAAGGTATTGCTAATGAATTAGCCATGGCCCAAGCCCCTGTGGCTGAAGAAGATTTGATCATCTTCATATTAAATGGACTTAACCTTGCATTCAAGGAGCTCTCTACAGCCATTAGAGCTCGAGAGAGTCTTATTTCCTTTGAGGAACTCCATGACAGGCTTACTGACTATGAAGCTATCATCAACCAGGAAGAACTTGGTTCCATTTCTACTGCCATCGCTCACAACATCCAATAGTCTCGAAGGGAAAGGGGCGCAACTACTCACAGAAAGGAGGTAATTTCAAAGGAAACTTCTTCAACAGGAACAATGTTACCTATCAAAAGAAAAAGGTTGCTCCACACACTGCCTCCACTGTATCTAAACCAATCTGTCAGCTATGTGAACGATCAGGTCATATAGCCAAAACATGTCACCTTCACAAACAAACACAAAGGGAATCAGATGCCAATATGTTATGGCTCATTCAAACACCAACTCCCGTTGGATTATGGATTCGGGTGCTTCTCATCATGTTGCAACAGACTTAAACAATTTGTCTCTCCATTCAGATTATGTAGTCCAGATGAAATCCTTGTTGGAGATGGCATAGGTCTGAAAATCACTCACACAGGTTCTTCTGTTATATCTACTCCCACAAAAAATCTTAATCTGTCAAATGTTTTACATGTTCCTCATATGCACAACAATCTTATTTCTGTTTCTCAATTGTGCAAAACTAACAAGTCCTCTGTTGAATTCTTTCCCAATTATTTTTTGATGAAGGATCTAAACACGGGGGCACCTTTGGTGAAAGGTCTGAGCAGGAGTAATATCTATGAGCTTCCCAGTCAATTGCCCACCTCTTTAAAACCAGTAGTAGCTCTGCTCAGTGTTAAAGCCTTTGTTGATACCTAGCATAGAAGACTTGGTCATCCCTCATCCAAAACTCTTTTTCACTTACTTCATTCCTTTAAATTACCATCCAAACATCTTCGTCAGTTATCAGTTTGGGATGCCTGTCATTGTAACAAGAGTCACAAGTTACCATTCAATAAATCAAGTTTATCAAGCTCCAAACCTTTAATCTTGTTGTATACTGATGTTTAGACTGCACCTGTTACTTCTACTAATGGTTTTAAGTATTATATCTGTTAGCTTTAAATTGCAATATATATTTTGAAATGACAAAAACTTAAGTAAGCTTTAATGTTTTAATTCATATTGTAAATTTGCCTTATCACACAAGATTTTCTCAATACATTTCAAGTGTTCATATCAAACATTAAGACCATGATTTAATGATGCATATTCTTATTGGTCTTAATTCTTTATAAACATTTTAGAAAATCACTTGATGATTTCTTGGACAATATTTTCATTTGAGAAAGTCAAGAAAAACTCCCTTAAAACTTATAAATGTTTTGGGTTGAATTAGGATCAAAGGTCATATCATTTCTAACCCAAAAGTGCAGGAAAAATGCCCTCTGGAAGAAAAGGATCGATCCCCACTGTAGCAGGATCGATCCCTTTTTGGCAGAAAGTCTTCCCAAGGTCCCTGAAGCCCAGAATCAAGATTCTGGACAAAAGGGATCGATCCCCACTGTAGCGGGATCGATCCCTTTGCTCGAAAATAGCCTATAACGGCTAGTTTTTTTGAGACAACGGTAATATTCGAGATTTGGCTCCACCCAACGGCTAGAATACATCCAAGGGACTATAAATAGAGGCTTAGAAGCTAAAGGAAGCAAGAGGAAGAGCTCAGCACATTCAATCTTCATTTTCCTCATATTCAAAGCCTCAACAACTTCTCAAGTGCTATACATTCTTCATTTTCTATCAATCTCATATTCCTTGTATAGAATAGTATAGCACAAATCATTGTATAGGTTTTCCTTGTGCTTAAACATTGTAATCACTTGCCTATCTAGAGGCTTTCTTTGATTACTCATTTGTAAACTCATTTCATTCCTTGTAAATGGGAGGTTTCTCTTGAGCCTTGAAAAAGAGGGAGGTTACTCTTTAGCCTAGGAAAAAGAGGGAGGTTACTCTTGAGCCTAGAAAAGAGAGAGGTTTCTCTTGAGCCTTGAAAAGAGGGAGTGTAACAAATTCAAGGATAGTGAATTTGGGAAAATCCTTGGGAGCGTCTCAAGGTAGAGGACGTAGGCAAGGTTGCCGAACCTCTATAAATCACTTGTGTACATTTCTCTATCCTTTCTCTCTTTACTTTCTTGCAATTATATTTGTGTTTATTGCATTGAATTTATATTGTATAATTGCCTAGCTAAGAGAACTTAGAAAATATCAATATAGGCTAGAGAATTTAGAGAAATCGAAAAACGAACCTAAGGTTAGTGAAAAACTGATTCACCCCCCCTCTCGGTATAGCCTATAGAGCTAACAATTGGTATCAGAACTTGGGCTCGAGATTGATTTAGACTAACCTCTATCGAGCAAAACGATCTAAAATGACTCACTTGAATATAGGCACACCCCTAAGAGAAGAGGAACAATCATTAGTTAGACCTCCACTATTCAATGGTGAAAATTATTCATATTGGAAAACTAGAATGATGTTATTTGTGCAATCCAATGATTATGAAGTGTGGAGAATTATAGTGAATGGTTCTAGAATTCCCATTAAGAAAGTAGATGGAAAAGATGTCCCTAAGCTAGAGGATGAGTGGGACACAAATGACATGAGAGTGGCACAATTGAATGCCAAGGCTATGCACACTCTCTTTTGTGCATTAGGTCCTAATGAATATAATAGAGTCTCCCTATGTGAGAATGCCAAGCAAATATGGGATAAATTAGCCATCACACATGAAGGGACCAATCAAGTGAAAGAGACCAAAGTAGGAATGCTCACATATGATTATGAGCTTTTTAGAATGAAAGAAAATGAGTCCATGAGTGATATGTACACTAGATTTAATGACATAATCAATGGACTTAAGGCATTAGGCAAGACCTATTCCAATGTAGAAATGGTGAAGAAAATCTTGAATAGCTTGCCACAATCATGGGAGGCAAAGGTAACTGCAATAGAAGAGTCTAAAGATCCAAATACCTTGTCTCTAGATGAACTTATGGGCTCCCTACTTACATATGAGATGAAATTGAAAAGAAATGAAGAGCCTTCAAAGAAAGTAGGGGTAGCACTTAAGTCTTCCACTCATAAGGATGATAGTAATGAGAGTGGAAATGAGGAAGAAAAAGAAATGGCACTGTTTGCCAAAAGATTCAATAAGTTCATGAGAATGAATGAGAGAGAGCAAAATAGGAAACATCATAGGGGAGAATCAAGTAGAAGAGAAAAAGACCCCTTAGTGTGTTGTGAGTGCAATGAACCGGGTCATACCAAGTTAGATTGCCCCTTACTTAGGAAGGAAAAAGATAGGAAGCCTAGGAAGAAAGCATTTGTGGCTGCATGGAGCGATAGTGATAGCTCCGATGAGGAAAATGTAGATGAAGAAGTAGCCTACTCATGCTTTATGGCCATTAGTGATGATGAGGCTAGTAGTAGTTCTAGTGAAGATAATGATTATACCTTTAGTGAACTACAAAATGCCTTTGATGATTTAGCAAATGAATTTCAATGCATGAATTCTAAATATAAGAAAATCATTGCTAAATTAAAAATAGAAAATGAAGCCTTGACAAGTGCTAAGATAGAATTTGAAAAGAAACTAGAAGAGGCCAACTTAGAAATAAATGAGTTAAATAAAAAGAACACAAATTTGCATAACTCATTTTTTAGGTTTTATATGGGTCAACAAAAGCTAGATCACATGTTAGAGACCCAAAGAGCTTTCTTTGACAAAGATGGGTTAGGCTATAATGAAAAACAAAAAGAAACTCATCTTAAAAATTTCCTAGTGAGCAAAAATACCATGCATGATACATCTCTCACATGCTCACTATGCAATAGAATAGGACACTTTTCACAAGCATGCACATATAAAAAAACTACATTTAGAGGAAGAGTTGTTAGGAAAATATGGGTGCCAAAGCATGCAATAAAAATGATGATTTGTGCTTGAAATGGATCCCAAAAGGATCAACAATTATTTGCACTAACTCTCATGGACCCAAGAAAATTTGGGTACCAAAGCATGCTTGAATTTGTTTGTTATAGGAGTGTTGGAGCATGGGAATATAATGAAAAAAATGCAGTTTAAATGCTCAACACAGCCCATGGAGTTTGCTTGTGCCAATGAGAAAAAGGAAAAGCTTGAGGATCCATCTTTGACAAATCACAACAATTCTTCAAAGGATAGCTCAAGGTGGACTCAACAATTCAAGGCAAAGCATACTCAAGCAAAGGAGTTTTGTAAGCTTAATTCTTTACTCCTTAAAACTTTTATTTGATTATTTGTGCATTGATGAGAAATGTGATTGATAATCTTTGTGAGTTGAATGATTGATCAAAAGGCATGAAAAATGATTTTTGAGTGGTTGATGGATAGTTCTTGATGCATTGGATGATTGGATGAAAAGCATGATTTGTGAATTTGAAATGATTATTGAATTTCTGTAGTTTGAGCAAGTTTGATATGTTTAGATAATATATTTAGTTGCTCAAAAGTTGTCAAATATGTCATATATGCAAAATGCCATGTTGTGAGCAATAATGAAGAACTTGTATGTTGACAATCATGGCATGTTGTTCACAAGATGTATGCTTTAATGATATATATGCTTAAAATCTATGTGAACAAGTTTGTTTTGACATATTTATGAAATTCAATTCATTGGTTTGGTCAAAATATGCTTAAATCTCAAAATGACCTCTTTTGAGGCCAAAAATGCATTTTATGATGTAAATTCTTCAAAAATTGCAAAATCTTTTGTAAAATGGTTTTTCATTCATGTTTTTTATTCATACAAGTCTAAAATCATGTTTTACAAATGTTTAAACCTTTACATGGACTTAAATTACTCAAAAACGGAGTTTTGGTACCTCACTAGTTCAATTTTCTGTCAAAACAACTGCAGAATTTGCAGGAAACATATGAGGGATCGATCCCCAATGTAGCAGGATCGATCCCCCCATGCCAGAAAAGGCACTCCTGCATGTTTTCAACCGAAATTGAGAAGAACTTTTCATTGTTTTGATATTTTCTCTCTTCTCAACTTAAAATTCATTGTTTTAACTTCTTTTTGATGATCTGTAATATATGAAAACTCATTCTTCATTGATATCATGCCTCAACTTCATCAATTAATATCATTTCCAACAAATGGTATCACTTTCAACAATCAATACCATTTTTCTTGAGCTCACAAGTGCAAAATCATTTTTCTTGTTGAAAACATTCATGATTTGCATAACTCTTGAAATAATCTTGAAACATACTTTCAATGAATGCTTAAACATAATTTTGAGATTTATTTCAATGATTTATGGATATATTTGAGAATTTGATGAACTTGTGCATAATGAGTGTTTTTCATATCTTTTGTTCATCTTAGTCAAGCATGCTTATAGGATTATGTGTATTGGCTTGACTTATCAATTCCACACTAGGTTTCATGATAATTTTACATCTAGTGGATTGATTCCAAATGTAAATTCAACAATTGGTAATAGTCATTGGCCTATAATTTGTGATGGTAAATGGATCCTAAATGTTAAAATGCATAAAACTTTATCATCTTTGTACTTAGAGAACTAGGGTCTTAATGACAACACCAACATTCAAAGATAAATGCAAACTTGAACAAACTTGATATCCATGCATTTATTATTTGACTCTTTCCTTGCTCATAATTGGTTAAGGGCTTGAATTGGAAAATGAGCATAGGATTTTTGTGAATGAAAACATGGAAGAAAATGTGTTTGCTTGAATACTTTGATTTTATGAATCTTCCATATGATATAACTTTGTGAATATGAATATGGATTAATACTTTATGATTGTATGCTTATGTATAATTAATCCATATGCATATTTGATGATGTTTGATTGTGTTCGTACATATTTAGAATGGTTATTTTCTTGACATGAACACACTACATAGTGGATTCATGCAAAATGCCTAAGTCAACCATTAGTAACTGTTAGCTTTAAATTGACAAGTATTTTGAAAATGACAAAACTCAAGCAAGCTTAGAAATAATGTTTATACAAGTAAATTTGCTTTGAATGAACTAAATGATTAAAACTATTTTAACAAAGCCTTGGATTGAGATTTCAACTGAAAAAGTCAGTAAATACTCTTAGAAAAGTGTTAGAAGATTTTGAACTGACTTAAAATCACAAAAGCTATAAACTTTGCAGCAAGTTAAGTGCAGGAGGGCATACTGGACAAAAGGGAACGATCCCTACTGAAAAGGGATCGATCCCAAATTGGTAGAATACTTTAGAAGCCACCCGGGAGAAGTTTGGAAAGCATTCTGGAGAAAAGGGATCGATCCCCCCAGAAAAGGGATCGATCCCTTTGCACGAGACCTGACAGTAACGGCTAGTTTTTTAGGGTTTCAACGGGAAAATTTGCATTAAATGCTTCACCAACTGTTCTATCCGTTTGGTGGGTTATAAATAGAGGCATTTATGAAGTTTGAAGGAAGAACAAGCACTGAAAAATCCTCAAGCTTCAAGAGAGAAATTCAAATATGAAATTGTTCATTGTATTACTCTACTTTGTGAGATTCACTTGTGTTCTTCACCCATTCACTGAAATTCTTGTTATTCAAGGGATGAGCTATCCTTGTAAGGTCTGATATTGTAGAGTGTTGGGTAGCAATACAAGGGTAGAGGCTTAGAAGGAGATTTCAAAGTCTCTAAGAAGATTGTAAGAGGTCTTGCCACACCTTCAAGTGGTTTGTAAGGATTCTCAAGGAAGTGGTGAATCAAAACCTTGAAAAGGAGTTCAAGGAGAGAGGACGTAGGCAAGAGATTGGCCGAACCTCTATAAAACCTGTGTTTGCTACTCTTCCCCTTACTCTTATTTACTGCATTTATTTCATCACTGTTTATTTTGCTTGAATTGTGCATTAAGAGCTAAGAAAATTAGAAAGAATTAGAAAAACCGATTCACCCCCCCTCTCGGTAGAGCCAACAGTAACAATTGGTATTTAGATTGAAATAACAATTAGTATCATTGGAAACCATATTTTCAATAATTGGTAAGCCAAATCTAAATTGCCAATTGGTATGAGCTTTAAATTGACAACTCTTCTCATGCTCCTTAGATTGAAATGACAAATAGAGAAGAATTCTCTTAGGATATTCTTGCATGAAACTCTTGTGTGCTAGAATTTGTAGTTAATTGCTATATATCTTAATTCTAGGCACAATATTTCTTGAAAATGATTTATGAGCACATGCATATGATATGTTATCTAATTTTAGCTCATAATCATGATGTATTACCATGCACCTTAGTTGGACCTTAGAGAACAATTGATATACTTAGGTGCTTGCTTAACTTCTTACCAATTGGAACCTTCTTGCAAAATTACTTATCAAAAATTAGTATCAAAATTATTTATAAACAATTGGTATAGGATCATAAGTCATATTCATTGCATAAATATTTCATACTCTTTGAGAATATTGACTTATTTATTTGTGCTATAAGTCCCATGTACTAACATGTTTCTTGTTGGATGGAGCATTTTTATTTGTTCTCACATAGTCATGATTTTAGGGGGAGCATATTTTTTATTTTTCCTTCTTTTTGCTATGACAAAAAGGGGGAGAGATAGATAAAGGGAGAGATAGATATAGGGAGAGATATTAAGGGGGAGAAATAGTTTGAAAATTCATTTTCAAAACTCATGCTTATATTAAGGGGGAGCTTTGTAAAATCCTGCTTTATTTGAGGGGGAGCATTTTTTTCAAAGAATTTTCAAAGCAAATTTACATTAAGTTTTGTCATATCAAAAAGGGGGAGATTGTTAGCTTTAAATTGCAATATATATTTTGAAATGACAAAAACTTAAGTAAGCTTTAATGTTTTAATTCATATTGTAAATTTGCCTTATCACACAAGATTTTCTCAATACATTTCAAGTGTTCATATCAAACATTAAGACCATGATTTAATGATGCATATTCTTATTGGTCTTAATTCTTTATAAACATTTTAGAAAATCACTTGATGATTTCTTGGACAATATTTTCATTTGAGAAAGTCAAGAAAAACTCCCTTAAAACTTATAAATGTTTTGGGTTGAATTAGGATCAAAGGTCATATCATTTCTAACCCAAAAGTGCAGGAAAAATGCCCTCTGGAAGAAAAGGATCGATCCCCACTGTAGCAGGATCGATCCCTTTTTGGCAGAAAGTCTTCCCAAGGTCCCTGAAGCCCAGAATCAAGATTCTGGACAAAAGGGATCGATCCCCACTGTAGCAGGATCGATCCCTTTGCTCGAAAATAGCCTATAACGGCAAGTTTTTGTGAGACAACGGTAATATTCGAGATTTGGCTCCACCCAACGGCTAGAATACATCCAAGGGACTATAAATAGAGGCTTAGAAGCTAAAGGAAGCAAGAGGAAGAGCTCAGCACATTCAATCTTCATTTTCCTCATATTCAAAGCCTCAACAACTTCTCAAGTGCTATACATTCTTCATTTTCTATCAATTTCATATTCCTTGTATAGAATAGCATAGCACAAATCATTGTATAGGTTTTCCTTGTGCTTAAACATTGTAATCACTTGCCTATCTAGAGGCTTTCTTTGATTACTCATTTGTAAACTCATTTCATTCCTTGTAAAGGGGAGGTTTCTCTTGAGCCTTGAAAAAGAAGGAGGTTACTCTTTAGCCTAGGAAAAAGAGGGAAGTTACTCTTGAGCCTAGAAAAGAGAGAGGTTTCTCTTGAGCCTTGAAAAGAGGGAGTGTAACAAATTCAAGGATAGTGAATTTGGGAAAATCCTTGGGAGCGTCTCAAGGTAGAGAACGTAGGCAAGGTTGCCGAACCTCTATAAATCACTTGTGTACATTTCTCTATCCTTTCTCTCTTTACTTTCTTGCAATTATATTTGTGTTTATTGCATTGAATTTATATTGTATAATTGCCTAGCTAAGAGAACTTAGAAAATATCAATATAGGCTAGAGAATTTAGAGAAACCGAAAAACAAACCTAAGGTTAGTGAAAAACCGATTCACCCCCCCTCTCGGTATAGCCTATAGAGCCAACAATATCATCTTCATAGACCACTTCACCAAATATATTTGGTTGTTTCCTTTAAAAATAAGTTTGATGTTGATCGCTTGTTCCCTACCTTTAAAGCTCTTATTGAAAACTCATTTCAATCCCCCATCATCTCTATTTATTCTGATAATGGTGGAGAATATATGAAAATGTCTTCATTCCTTGCCACTCATGGAATTTCTCACTTCACTAGTCCACCCCATACTCCCCAACACAATGGAACAGCTGAACGAAGACACAAACACATAGTTGAAATTGGTCTAACTCTACTTCACCAAGCTTCCATGCCATTCAAATTTTGGCCCTATGCTTTTCAAAATGCAACCTATCTTATAAATAGATTATCCACTCCTGTTCTCAGTAACAAATCACCCTTCCAAGCTCTGTTCAATAGACCTCCAAACTACAACAAACTTCAAGTGTTTGGTTGACTATGTTATCCATGGCTTAAACGATACAATAACCATAAAATGTAACCAAAATCTAGACCTTGTGTATTTTTAGGCTATTCTAATACTCAGAGTGCATTTCAATTCTATGATCCAACAACAACAAAGGTCTTTCTCTTAAGGCATGTAGTCTTTCATGAATCAATTTTTCCATTTGCATCCCTACAAAAACCCAATCCACCACCTACACCAAACTCTATCGATCAATGGTTGCCTATAGCATTAGATATTATCACTGCTCCCTCAATTTCATCCTCACCCGTTAAGTCAACAACTAACACAGTTACTACCCTACCTGCATTACCAACTCCTGAGTCAGTTTCCACAATAGCCACTCACCCAGCAAATTCTGATATTGCTCCAGTTTAGACGGATCGTTAGTCTCTTGCTCCTACAATTCCTTCATCAGGTAATGAAGCCTTACATCCACCCTCCATTCTTCCATCTATTTCACCTGTTGTTAGAACTCATGCAATGACCACCAGATCACAAAATAACATTTTCAAACCAAAAAAAAAGTTTCTAGCCACCAAACATTCTGTTGATCATTCTCTTGAACCAAGTTGTGCTAGTCAAGCCTTCAAAGACTCAAAATGGAGACAAGCAATGACTGAGGAATTTAATGCATTGGTTAAAAATCAAACCTGGCACCTTGTCCCACCTACTTCTAAATAGAATATTGTGGGTTGCAAATGGGTGTTTAGAATCAAGAGAAATCCTGATGGTTCTATTCAAAGATACAAGGCCAGACTTGTGGCCAAAGGGTTTCATCAAAGACCAAGCATTGACTACAAAGAAACATTCAGTCCCGTTATTAAACCAACAGCTATCAAAACTGTTCTATGTATCGCTCAGTATCATGGCTGGCCTATTAGGTAATTGGATGTAAACAATGCCTTCTTACAAAGTACACTCTCTGATGAAGTTTATATGTCGCAGTCAGCTGGATTCATTAATAAGGACACACCCAATTTTGTTTGCAAGCTCAACAAGGCCATTTACGGTCTCAAACAAGCACCAAAAGCCTAGTATCAAGAACTCAGCAAGTTCTTACCCAATTTTGCCTTCAAAAAACTCAGTCTCTGATGCTTCATTATTTATCTACTCGAAGGGCTCCATTCTTGTGTATTTTTTTGTCTATGTTGATGATCTCATAGTGACTGGAAATAATGATGCAACTTTTAATCTGTTACTGCAGCAACTATCCAGATAGTTGTCTCTCAAGGATCTTGGTAATCTTTATTTTTAGGTGTGGAAATTATTTCAACTTCGAAAGGTATGTTTCTATCTCAACATCAATACATTCGAGATATTCTAGAGAAATTCCACATGTTATCTACCAAAGAAGTTCATACTCCAATGGCCACTAATGTGAAGCTTCAATTACAAGATGGTACTGGACTGTTTGATGCTACCAAGTATAGGCAAGTGATTGGTTCCTTGTAGTATCTCTCTTTAACAAGGCCTGATATTGCTCATCCCATCAACAAATTTGCTAAATACATGCATTCTCCTAGTCAATATCACTGGTCATGCCTTAAGAAAATTCTTCGATATCTTAAAGGTACACTTTATCATGGTTCGTTCTTACACAACAAATCCCCATTAAATATCTCTGTCTTCACTGACTCAGACTGGGCTAGTAATGTCAATGATCGAACCTTCACATCAGCCTATATAATTTATCTCGGAGGTAATCCCATCTCATGGAAATCCTCTAAAAAAAAATCAATTGCGAGGTCCTCTATAGAAGCAAAATATCGTGCCATTGCTCATGCCACATCTGAAATTGTTTGGATTCAAAATCTCTTGGCTGAACTCCACTGCCCATCTTCCTCATCTCCAACAATCTTTTGTGACAACATTAGAGCTACCTATCCAAGCGCTAATCCAGTATTTCACTCTAGAATGAAACATCTAGCACTTGATTATCATTTTGCGCGCCAATATGTGCAAGCTAGTAAACTTAAAGTCTCCTTTATCTCAACAAAAGATCAACTTGTTGATGGACTAACTAAGCCTCTTACCAGACAAAGGTTTCAGTTCTTGAGTTCCGAGATTGGTGTTACCGATGGCTCCACCATCTTACGGGGGCATATTAAGGACATAGCTTCTACAGCACATTCACACTCACCACAATCAGCAATCAACAGATCTTAAGCAACAAAGTTTCTCAATCAAGCTGGACCAACAGTGACTACAATCCTTGCAATCATGCAGCATCAATTAAGCAGCACAACAAGCAAAGAAATTAGACAAACAGTTGCTACTATTCCTGTAATCAAGCAGCACCAGTCAAGCAAAGCAACAATGAAGGAAATCATGCAAAGATATGCAATTCCAAGTCAACTCTGAAATAAAGAAGAAATCCTTGATTTTGTAATTAGCATTTATAATGCTTTCTGTACATACTTGTATAAATATAATAGTGATGTCAGTAATAAAATATGTTTGAAACATTTCAATCATCAAATCTTATAGATATATCCCGGAAAAATTACCCTTTGACTTACAATTCCTTTGATCTACATTGATTATAAGATTTTTGAAACTAAGCATTCCGGCACTTTTGGACAAAACCCCTTCCAGGTAATATCAAGTACAATCTTGAACGTGCAAAACCTCTTCCGTGGAATCCCTATTAGAAGCCTCCTCAAGTCTTGAAAGAACCAGAATGGCAGGAGTCGCAAGACCCTTTTGACATTGATGACCTTGATTTTGATCTGGAGAGTTGATTAGTTAATCTCTATTATGATTTTAGCCCAGGAGTAGATAACTTTCATTTGAGTCTCTTCCGAAAGCACTTTCTTGGTTGGGCACCATAAAAGATGATTTTCTTGTTCTAGTCCAACGTATGCATAAGTAATTGTGCAAATTTGTTTCAAGTTTTCAGGTTTGTGTTTAAATTCGTATTATCAAGCATAAATAATCTTAGCATTTTTTTTCGAAAAACATGACTCGTCTTCAAGTTCATTTTTTTTTCTAATTCGTTCTTCCTCCAGCTCACAATAAGACAAAGAAGATATCTCATCAAATCAGATCGGTTTTATTAATGTTAAATTGTTAGATGCCCTTTTATCTGTTATGATTATTGTACTTTATTGTATTATTGTACGAGTGCACACTATATTCATTATTCCTTTAGCTTTATATATATATATATATATATATAGTTCCTTCCTCACGAAGGATCATAAAGAAGAATCATGTAACAATAGAAAATTCCATTGTATGAAATTCATTATGAAATATAGCATGAGTTTCTAAATTCCTTATTATCTTCCTCATTCCTCACTAGTATAAATCAACCTCTTGTTCTATGTAATGGTTTGCAGTGATATAAGTAATGTGCTTTGCAGTTACCATAATAGTAGATCTTTTGATTCGGAAAGCTTATAAAATTATTAACAGATCATTGATCCCCAAGAAAGGAAAAGTTAGTGTACCAAGAAATACTAAAGTAAGCTACCATGGTGCAATGCATGGTACAAAGCACTTGTGTCTTAAACACTGGCTATAATACATTGCTTTTATGCATAATACACGGACTGCTTATGTTTAGTGTCTCCTTGCAATGCCAACCGATCCTCGTAAGTGGTAACATCGTGTAAAAGCATTACGTTGTAATACTACTGGTTACTAAATTAAGGCAAGGCATTGCTATTTTTCCTTAAGCTCCCAAGTATGCATTTGCAATCACCAACTTCCATAAACATGCTCATGTGCCTGTCTTTGTGTGGTTTGTTTATTGATCTTGCATTAACTTGCTTAATAGGCATATCACGAAGATCTGAAACTGCTTAAAAGCACGCATTGTGGATCTACAAACTCAAACTTTGTATCAGAAACAAGCGAGCTATTAAACACGAATTTTATTAGTCGTTAAATGTTAGTACAACCCAAAAATGCCTAATGCTATCTTAGCTCACTTCTATTAATATTTGCTAACGAGCACAGGATAAGCAAAATATGCTATTCCCTAAATCACTGTAGTCTTGGTTTCACCCGCCGACCATTAAAATCACAACCATCTAACATTGGTTCTTTTCGAGATCCACATGCAATAGCAGAATGCTCCCCAATTTTTGCAACATATTGCAGCAGCTCAGTGAGAACACTCGGACAGCTTTCTTTCAAATACTCAAATCCCTCTGTTTGCATCACAGCTGAAAACAATACAAACAACAATATTCTCAATCCTCTTGACCTCTAAGGATAATATAACGAGTATATTAAAAACAGCTCCTCTTTTCAGGGGATAATTTCAAGCAAAGGCAATAAATTCAAGATCTATAAATATTAAGAACATCTAATCTCATTCTACACATCAATAGAAGTGCAGAGGTGACGTAGCCATATTTACCTACTTCACATTTAACAGATCAAATTTGTAGGCCATAGGAATTCCTTTTGTTAGTCACCGGAAACAATGTGACATACAGATATTGGTGAATAATGTACTGAGGAAAGCAGCTTAAAGGGTAAAACTAGCATGTAACATAATGAGGTGAAACCATTAAGCCTTCTGGTTGTGGAGAGGCATTCTGTAATCATACCGTTGATGAGTCTAAAATAGAGTTGGTTTTCACAGTTCTTACCTTTTAAATTTTCCGGCAATGCAACAAATTTTAGGCATACAGCTTTCAAATGCAAACAGTTGTGCTGTTCTGCCAAGGCTAATGTAGTTGCAACTGTGTTTATTGCAACACTCTCACAAAGTTTAGCCTCACAGAGCAATTTCAGTCTCTCCAGCGCATAACGGTCAGCAGCGGCAAGAAGATGCTGCGCTACAAGTGTAGAAGCCCATTTAGAGGTTGAACCCACGAGCTCTTCCAAGTCAGGAAGGGCATCCCAGTAAATAAAATGGAGTAACGTCTGCAAACATCCAACCATGGTAATAAGAAGTCATACTCAAGGAAGCTTACCAAGTAAACATAGGAATCTCGCGAAAAGCTCAGCAGGTTTTAAGCATAAAAAATTCTAAAAGAAAAGAGAAAGTTGACTTAATGTGTTTAATCAGGAAAAACAAGTTTAAATATTGGTTCACGCCAAGGCAAAGGGAAGCAGAGCCAAGAATCTCATAGCATGGACCTGCTAATGAAATCAGCTTCTGTATTCCAACTCCATGTTCACCAAAGTAAAAGGAAGCCATGACGTCATCTGTATCAAGTTTCACAGTTACTATGTTTCATTGCATGTTATACACTACCATACACACTGAGCAACATTTAGGAATTTAAAGAGGAAATATCTAACACTTTGGACATTTGATGCCGATGTTACAAGATAAACAGCTGGATTTACTTATCCAAAGGCAGTATCCTCAATGCATCTAGCTGAAGCACTGCTGCAGACAGCTGAGAAATTTTGTCAAAACATTTTAAAGTATATGATCATGAAAATCCCATTGGAGCATGCCAGCTGAAATTATATTTGATAATAGACCACTAGTTCCAATAGGTAATACCAACTAGGCCATGTTGAAACCATTGCAAGGAGCAGCAGCGTAGAAAAGAAGCAAAGAAGATACCGAGATTAGGAAGAACTGTGTACAGGAGCAGTGGCTTAGGAGAAGAATCCAGCTGTACACTCCTGTATAAACCATCTGTATGGCACCACAATTTCTCATCTACGAAAAGAACCGATAGACCTACATCTTCCTATAAACCTTGCTATACCATCCAAAAATACATCCATGATGAACAAAGAAGTTCTGATAATAAGTTCCGAAGAAACACAAAGAACTACTTGTAGATAGTTTAGGAACAGTCATCATCTTGCTCTCCTAATCACATAACTTGTGCTTCTAATAAAACAACATTTAATTGACTTTGAGATTTATGATATACCAACAGAAAGACAAATCTCACACAAAATCCCAATCCCTGAAACCAAAAAGATAACACCATAAAACCACTTCCTCTAGTGCAATTCACATCAAGACATCTATGTCAATGAAAACAGCCTTCTCTTTCTTAATAACTACTACCATTCAATTGGTGATAAAGAAAATGGAGATTAAAAGACTTAAAGTCGATGTACAAGTAATCACAACTAAAACATAATAAGAATGAATCAAGTAGCATTCAAATGAACCTTCTCCTTACTGTCTACATATAGATTGTGTAATTGGACATGCTTGATTAAAAGGATGAAAATACAGCAAAAAGTTGCTGAGTGAAGAATAAGCTTGCAAAATGTCCTATTTTGTTGCTTCTTAGGTGCTGATATAAAGCATATCCTTCATTTACGTTAAAAAGTGACTTGATAGATATAGACTACCACAGAGCTACCAAAGAGCTAGGCAAAGAGAACAGTAATCTATACAACACTTTAATTCCAAATAGACAAAACAGAAAAAGGAAAGGCCAATGTACTAACAGAAATTATCACAAGGAACAGAACTAATTGTAGCTTCAATACCCATAAAGTCCTCAGCAACTGGTATTGTTGAAACCTAGACCTTGTTTTGAGCAATATTATGAGCTTAAGCTCAACAGGCCAGAAATGGGATAAAGGAAAAATATGGAAATAAGAATAGGCCAAGAGAGAGGGAGAACCTTAAAAACAGGGGCTTCCACATCTTCCACTCTAATGCACTGTGAGTTTCTATCCTTCAATGGACCAAAAAGTTGTGCGCGGAACACAGGTGAACGAGCTGCTAGAACCAACTTGTGGGCATCAAATAATTCCCCATCAACTTCAAATTTCACATCAGCTCCCTTTCCACTTTCTAATAGCTTCCCAAAATGCTGACCAAGATCAGAAGGCGGCACCACAATGGAATAAATTTTAGGTCCTTCTGTATGTGACTTAACAACACCAACACAACAGCGAATCGAAAGGCAATCATCTTTAAAGTAGTCTGATGTCTCTATAAGTGTTCTTTTGAAAAAGCGTTTATAACCCCTGTAACACAGTTCAATGACAGCCATTTAACAAAATTTTCACTGTAGGGAAATAAATATAAACCAACTAAAAAGTTACTATAGATGAAGACAGTTTGCTTAAAATTTTTAATTGGTTCCGCAGAGAATTTCCATAAATTTCCCACACTGCAGAAATAGTTAGACATCAGACCATTAACAGGTCAATGCACTGATAAACATTTGGCTAACACAAATTCCAAAGGTTATAGGAAATGCCAACGTGATTGAAAAGTTAACGAGTTATGACCTGCAAAGGGCTGTATTTCAAATCTAATCTTAAATAAATTCAATTATAAAGGATAGAAACTAGTGAGAAACCCTAGAAGTTAAAATTGTTGAAAAAAGGTGAATAAAAAGGGGTAAACACATCCATCATGCATTTTTAATTCTTCAAAAAATATTAGTATTTTCTATTGTATCCAAATGCATCTTCACCATATTCACTTTCTAGGAAACACAACAACTAAAGGGTACATAACTTTATTTTGAATTCCCCATCCTATAGGTGAAGCAAACCATAGAAATTTAATGTGAATTTCCAAAGCTTTCTTTCTAAAACCTAACCCAGGAAGCAAGCAAGCAACTCCATTTCATGCTTTCAACGCCAATAATCTACTTCTAGTTTCAAATTCAAATACCTATCTTTTAACACAAAAATAGACAATAAAATTACTTTAACAATGCAAAGAAACATATAAAAACCTCATCACGTGCTCCCCCATAATTCATTTCATTTCCCCGTCCTATATGTTAAGAAAACCATAAATTGACATTTAATTTCCATATCTCGCCTTCTACAATGTAACCAAGCAAGCAATCAAGCAACTCAATTTCATTGGAACTTTCAACAATAACTATCTACCTCAAATTTACCGGTCTCAGTTACAAAGTTATCAAGGCCGAAATCCACTGGAAGAAAAAGGCAATAAAAGTAATTTTACAAAGCAAAAGAAACATGAAAAACTCACCACATGCTCCCACGATACTTGAGAGTATAAGGTCCGCTCTCAAGCGTTCTCCCAAAATGGCTATGCACTTTGTGACGACCTTCCCCACTCTGGTCCAAAAGGGTCAACTCAAAAAGCGCCCTTACATCCGCTCCTTCACTTGCCAGAGCAATAAAAAGCGAAACGTAGGACGCATTATCCTCAG
Source organism: Heritiera fomes (assembly GCA_032173925.1). Classification (NCBI taxonomy): domain Eukaryota; kingdom Viridiplantae; phylum Streptophyta; class Magnoliopsida; order Malvales; family Malvaceae; genus Heritiera; species Heritiera fomes. The sequence continues at coordinate 25,699,730 of JAPDPM010000009.1, forward strand.
AACTCTTCCCATCCGGGTAAAAATAAATGGCCCATTCATAGCCACCCACCATAAAAGTTTCTGAAGCTATGTATTTGCCCACTCCCATGCCTTTGGCAAGGGAGTAGCCGCTGATCTTGAACTGGTGGGAACCATTTACCGTCTCGGTTAGAGATGTCGAGGAGGTTGAAGAAGAAGCAGGAGGAGAAGAAGAACTAGAGAGTTTGGGGAGTTCTCTGTGAAAGCTAATTGTGCCCATCAACTCTGGTAGGGTAAGTTTGGGATTTAGAGGTTGTTATTTTGGTCGGAAACGAAAAAGAAATGGGCAATCGACGAATTCTGAAATTCTTTTGGGCTAATTGGGAATTGAAATTAGGAGAGTTCTTCGGGAAGGCCAAGCGAGATTTTTGAAGGCGAGTTCTTTGTAAACGGAAGAACTGGCTATTTCTTGTATTGATTGGAATTGAAATGGGTAGGAAGTGAATTAGGGTTCTATCGATCGAATCGTGGTTAATTTGGATCAACAATTAAGAACCCTAATTAGAGAGAAGTTTCGAAAACGATAGAGAAGTATGACAATTTATCAAGAGGCAGATATGGCGATGGATGAAATCGAAAGAAATTGAAACTTGAAATTTGGAGACAAATAAAATTGGGAGGGGAATTCGGGGACAAGATTGATAAAATTGGCAAATTGGCGAAATCGAAATCGAGGGGGTTGAGTTGGCAGAGGTGGCGAAGGCTGCCCTTTTCTATTTGATTAAGCGTGACGGCAAAGTTGAATGTTGGAACGAGAGATATTGTTTTTAAAAAGTTGGAAGGATGTAACCAAAAAAAAAAAATCGAAGGAAGCACGAAGTTTCTGAATTTACAAAATAAAAGAAAAAGCGATTGCTTAACAGTTTTGGTTTTGGCTGTTCGGAGTGACCGACTCTGCAAATGTTCCCTCCCCAAACCACTGCTAATTCCAAATTGTCTAAAACAACAGAAAACATCGTGTTAAATGCATCTACTATCAAGTACATGTTTTCATGATCGGGCCGACCTAATTTTGGCTCGGATTTTGAAAAGGTTTTAAGTGAATTTAAGTTCGGGTTGGTTTTTATCAAGTTTCGATTTCAAGTCTAAATTCATTTAATGAGTTTTATATTTTTGTCTAAATTCATCTATAAATTGGGTTGTTTTTTGAGCTTAGATGGATAGCTCAATCTTGGTATAGGTTTATTATCAAGTGTCAACTAGTTTTTTTTGTCAAATTACAAGTGTTGATGCCAAAAAAAGTTGATAGGCTTTCAGATGAATTTTTAGTATTGCCTTTTAAATTAACTTACGAAATAGAAAGGTCCATTGGATTTTCTTCTTTAGTGGAATTTGCTTCGACACTCAAGTCAAAATGAATTAGAGAGTATTTTAGGCTATAGAGAATGAGAGAGTTGATCTTCAAAAGATTATGCGTACTTTTGGCTTACCATGAGACCCTTTTTTATTATGATCAGATCTCTTTTCGCATAATTTCCACAACTTTGTTTAATGGGACTTAATATTCATGCACTCAGTAGGTGATTATAAAGATAGTGGGAGGTTCTTGAATGTTCATGCACTCGATGGGCAATTATACCTCATGTTTAGGACCCATGTCATTGAGGTACAACATAATGCCTCATAGCAAATAGCGATTATAAAGTGATGCGATTATAAAGTGATCAGTGTTTACCACATACCTTCTTTTGCTCATCTCAGTGTTTTGAGGTTGCAACTGTGAGTGAGGAGTTAATCAAGATATTGGCACCCAATGCCATGGGCTCGAAAAAGCTCAAAATTCTAGCACTTAAACCCATAAGAGAAGAGAAGTCCAAGGTGTTGGTGTCTAAAGAAATAGGTGAGTGGATGTCTAAGAGACCGACGCTCAAGCCAAAGGCGAGTAGATATCCAAGAGACTGATGCTTAGGCCATAAGTGAGTAGATGTCTAAGAGACTAGCACTTAGGCCAAGTGTCATGGACATTGGGCTCCTCACATCAAAATTGCGATGTTGTGTGACACCAAAGACTATTCGTAGCCATGGTCAGCCTTTTGCTTGTCCAATCTCTACTTGGACAATTCCCACAGTTGTGTTACATGTCCCATGAAGGAAACCGAAACAAACACGCAACGGAATTTAAATCATTCGGCCTCCACCAAGATTGATTCGGAGAGTTGCCTGATTAGGGTTTCGAGATTTTACCTAACGTTTTCTCTGATTTTCTGTCATTGGTCGAGTCACAAGTAACAACTTTTCGTTCCTGCCTCTATGGTATCAACGCGAACGGATCTCACGACTCTTGAACGTCTCACGATCAGAAGCCTTAAAAGAGCGTTTTTGATTCCTTATAACCGAATTGCTAGCTTCGATTAAAAAGAATATTTTGTTTTTCTGTTTAATTGTGCGGCTCTATTTTAGAAAACACAAAACATCCTTTTATAGGCAGTAAATTTTACCCTAAAATTTACTGTCAAACAGAACTCTAATCCTACTTAGAATAGAATTAGTTATATCCTTAATTCAATTCAGAATAGGATTAGTTATATCCTTAATCCAATTCAGAATAGGATTAATTAAGCTTCTCATTGATCCGTTCTAAGTGTGCGACCCAATAGGTTCTCAGAACAATGGTAATGACAAAATTGTCACAGGCAATGAGCGGTATCTAGCAACACATCATTGCTACCCATGTAACGAGAATGTCAATGACTCGACATAACCTTACTCGTGATAGATGTTACGGTGTAGTCTAATCCTTTTATCCTTTGATGTCTTGATTAGACACAAGTCATGGAATGTGTCACACTTGTATAGTCTAATCAGCGTTTCTTGATTCTTGAGTAGACTAATTAAACAAATAAAATCAATATCTCATATTGACTTATTCGAGCACGGCCATGCATTTCTTAGTCTCACTCTATCAAAGGGCCCAAGACATCACTCTTGTTATATAAGAGGGATAAATCCTATCTTGATCACTCAACATCCCTCTACATAGATCAAGGCATACCCAATTACTACCTTTATAGTCCATCCTGTTACGAATGACATCTAACAGCATTAAAGTATGCAATTCTCTATGTTAGGATCTTTGATGATCTCAAGTCAAAGGATCACATACACCATCATCACTATGAGAATCGCTTATGACACTCATATAACAATCCATGTAGTGTTCTCATGGAGGGTCGATCCAGTACATAGTTTTCTAACATGTACCTATGTGATGACTTGATATCCTATATCCATGACAATGGTCATCAGTCAACCACATATTAGTCTTATCGTATCATTGTTATCCTTGTTCACAATAATACTTGACTAGGGATATTTTAAGAATAGTGTGTTATTACTATTCTAAGGACATTATCATATAAGATTACATTACGCAGTTATAAGACAAATATAATAATGAACTATAATAAACAAAATGTCATGATACATAAAAAAATGCCAAAGTCAATCATCTAATGAATGGTTCTAAGGGCATAATCCAACATCCCGGACAAGAGCCACACAAGGCTGGACCCATTAGGGGTCCTACACTACATTCGCAAACTCGACTTGAGAGACGAACCCAACTCCACTCAACCAAATGTGTTGGTCCACTCAGGGTCTCAACTTGCCTCAAGTGCTCCCACGTACACTAGTCTCAATCCATAATGCACTAGCCTACATATAGGTGTACCACCCAAGCCTCTCTCAAGGCATCACATCTAGGCATGGTGTAGACCCAAAACCAGGTCCACGCACAAGTCCCACAACTCGTATGCCTGGAAACCAAAGGCATTACTTGATGGCTAGCACACTGCTAGCCAAGCACCTCACTAAGCTCATAGCATCAACCAATGATGCCCACATCTCAAAGGCCATCCCCCATGCCCCATTAAACTGGAAAGCCCTTGCTCGCCTGCCATCCAAAGGGATGGTGGAGAGCTGACATACTTCATCCCCCTATAAAGAGCTAAGTAGCTTCCATAGCTATCCTACTAGGAACTATTCAAATGTATGATACGAGGACACTTTTCTCCTTAAGCCAATCCAAGACCAACTTCAGCTAACTCAATACTCAACGATCTTTCCTTGGACCAAAATGATGCTAGTAAATCCTCAATTGCTCCACCATCCCACTTGAAGGATACCATGCATGGCTCAATCTATAGACCAAGGGATCATTTATCTGGCATTGCTCGCAGCTCACCAATGGGGTAGTCATGGTAGCACTAAGGCTCACTAGTGCCAAACCATGACTTCAGGGTTGAACACAACCAAGATAATGGTATTCAAGGTTGTAAGTGAGTAAATGGTCAGACTATTGCAATTTTTTATTTTTACTAGGCTTTTCTAACTGTAGAATAACAAATTGAAATTAATGATGTAAAATGTTAAATAAAAGAAAATTTTTAAAATAGCGAGCATTCCAAGTCTTAGGAATTCTCATTGTTACTGTTGTTGATGAAGCTCCTTAGATACCTTTTCTTATAAGGAATTCGATTTCATCTTTCAATTTTTGGTAGTTCTCTTTGGTGTGGCCATAGTCACGTTGGAATATACAATATTTGCTCTTATCTACATGTGGGTTTGGGCGAGTAGGGTTTGGTTGCCTAACATATGACTTGTTAGCAATGGTATTCAATATTTGTTCTATTTGGTGATAAATGATGTAAACATTTGGAACTTCTCTTGTGGGAATCTCATAGAAACATTCATCTTTGTGTTTTGCATGTCCTAGCTTGATTTAAGGTCATCTAGTTATTCATTCTCTTTGTTTGCCCAATGTTTATCTTTCTGATCTCTTCTGCTTTCTTCTGCTTCAGTTAGGCTCTAAGCTTTATGAAGTACCTCATGTAGCGATAGTAGCTAGTGAATGTGGTCGCTAAATATTGCTATCATGAATTCTGGCATAACAAAGTTGTCATTGGGATCTTTTATCACTACGTAAGCTTTTGTGAGTTGCCTTATATACTTTTTCAGGGGTTCCCTTGGTCTCTGTACCACAGACATCAAGCTAGTTGAAATTTTATTTTGCTTCTTATTGGCTAGGAAGTGCCTTATGAACAACTTACTCAGTTGGCCAAAGTTCTTGATAGAATTTGGTGCAAGAGAGTGGAACCATGGTTTAGCTGTTTCCTTTATTGTAACTGAAAGGTCTTGCATTTCACATCATGCATTGTACCATACAAATCTAAAGTAGTATAAAAATGGCTTAATAGCTAAATATACTCTTAACCTTTTACACAAAATGAAAATAAGCCCTCAACCTTTACTTATAAGCCCTCAACCTTTACTTTTACTGTATAAACACTTAACCTTTCAAATAATGCAATTAAAGGCTTGTAGACTTTTACAATAAAATTAAATATAGATGACTTATATCAATTTTATGCAAAAAGTTAATGGTATATTTGACTATTAAACCTTTGAAAACATACCACATGATCTTAAGGGTCATCATTTCCGTCGTATTTCTCCTTTTGGACCTTGAACTTATAAAGGACTATTTCTTTTTGAAGTTCTAGTGAGTAAGGGCCATCACCTTGCTCTACACAATAAAAAAGCTCGTTCTTACCCTTTTTCATCTCCATCTCCTTTAATTCCTTATACATCGTGTCTAATTGTTGGTGTACAAAAGCAATAGATTTTTTTGTGGTCACCGTGGTTCTTTTTATTTGGTTAATTTTGGGAGTTGGTGTTTCTTTCCTCTCTTTCTCTCCTTACTTTGGGATAATTGTGCTCGTTTGAATGCTCAGTGACCATTTTAGGCTCTTTGTAAGATGGAAAATTGGCTTGGCGAGCAATTGTGCCTTCTAGTTAGTGGCTTGTGTGCAAGTTGCTTTTGCTTATGGATAGGCAGCTCGGGCTTTAAAATGAACCCCTTGGGCTTTTAGGCAAGTGGTTTAGGCCTTTAGGCTTGTTGGTGGATTGCAGTCTGGTTGTACTGTTGGATGAGAGATTCCACCATTTGAACATAATGGGCCATGCTCCCTAACAATGCTTGATTTTGGGCAAACAACAAATTATTCTGCTCAATTGAAACTATTTGAGGCACAAGTAAGGTATGTGTCTATTGTATTCTAAGACGTGGTGAAAAGGATACAAGCGAGTTGTTAGGAAACATTGAAGTTACGGGTTCGATGGTGGTGGAAATTATCATAGCTTGGGTGAAGGGATTATAGTATATGGGAATGGATACTCCACTTATGGGAAAAAAGGTTTTTGGGTTGGAAAGGTGGTGGAGTGGCCGAAAGGGTTGAGATTGCCATTATGCTTGAGGCAACAGGAGTTAGCTAAGCATCTTCCTAAGTTGATGCTTCTAGAAGTTAAGAAACATGGTTGTTTTTATTGAGTTCCTATAAATAATGCCAAAATGTGGATGCCAAAAAAATTGATAGTTTGCTGAATTCTAACTTTTCCTTATTGGATCAACCTAAAAACAAAAAGTTTCATTAGGTTTTTTCCCTATAAGACTTGCTCCAATGCTCAAGTTAATATAAGTTAGAGAATATTTTAAGCTTTAGAGAATGAGAGAGTCAGAGTCTTTCGAAGATTGTGTACCTTTGGCTTACCATGAGATCGCCTTTTGTAGTGATTAGATTTCCTTTGGCATAATTTCCACACCTTTGATTTATGAGACTTAATGTTTGTAGATAGGTGCTTATAGAGATTATGGGAAGTTCCTGAATGTTTATGTACTAACTGGACAAGTATGCCTCGTGTTTGGAACTATGTCATTAGGGCTACTAATGATAGGAGTGAGTAAATTTTATTCGAGATGATAAAAGGAATGAAAGTTAATTATTTGATATTGATAAAAAATCAGTTCATTTGATTGAGTTAATTGGTTAATTGATTAATTTTAAATATTTAATATTATTAATCAATCAATCAACTTAGTCGATTATTTTTAATATATTTAAAAATATATTACATATAATTTAGATAATTAATTATATCTAAAATTACTATGTATGGTTGAATTGAAAACTTAAAAAAAATAAAGTTTCAATATGTAAAATAATTGATCGAATTGATCCATTTCTGTTTATTTTTTAAAATTAATATAATTAAATCAATTCAATTATGTTTTCAAATAAATTAATTAATTTGGTTTTTAATTTTAATAAAAAAAATCAATTAGTCAACTCCATTCTAGAAGTGTCGACTGTTGACCACTAATCAAGTTACACCTTTGCCTGAAGCCTAACAAATCTATACATACATATATTTTTGTCTCATAAGCTCCCCTTTGCATGCCACTTATCTTCTCTCTTCTTTTTGAAAGGGAAAATCATAACATAAAATTTTAATTTTTTAATTAGTTTTAATTTTTTAATTAATAAAATATTAAGTTATTAAAATATTAGTTTTAATACCTCATTAGTTTTAATTTTTTAAATAATAAATATTAGTTTATAATTAATAAAATATTAATTTTATTAATTTATTAATTAAATAAAATATTAATACCTCATTAGTTTTATTTTTTTAATTAATGAAATATTAGTTTTTAATTAATAAAATATCAATTTATTTGTATAATTTCCAAAATTTAAAAATTACAAAAACTATAAAAATCTAATAAATATTACAAATAATATAAAAATTCCAAAAATGATAAAATTATAAAATAAAGCAAAAAAATTCAAAGAACATTTTTTTAAAAATTAAACACAGATTAAAACAAAAAAAATCATAAAAATAAATCTAGGAATCAAACTCAAAAAATTTTCATTAATTATGAAAATCGAATGTTGTAAAAAAGGAAATAAAGTAATAAATAGTTTCAATGTTAAACACTTAAAGACTAGGAAAAATAAAAAGAAAGAGAGTGGTGATTGAGTATAAGCTTAATTTGAATTTATTTTAATATTAGTAAATTTGGGTCAAACTCAATAAAAATTTAAATATTTACAAGTTTTTTTTTGGCCTATTTAATCTTCTTACTTTGTGTTTTATTTTATTTTTTGAAAAAATATGAATAATAAATAAATAAAATGTTTAATTGAAAAATTAAATATTATCATTTTTATTTAAAAAATTAATATTTTTAAAATAATTATCTTAATTTGTTATTTTTTATAAACACCATTTTCAATTTTTTTTGAAAAAAAAAATCGCAATGCGTAATATACAATCATAATCTCAGGCCAAAAAATGTACAATCCAAATCAAACCTTAAAATGCCCAAATCATTCCAAACTCCAAACCCCCAAATGCCCGATAATAGTATAAACCGCTTTTGGTTTTTCTCATCTACTTTCTCGGATCTCAACTAAACCGAAATCCCTCATGTTTCGGAGACTGTCGACATCCATCTTTTGCCCCAAACCCTTCCTCTTTCTTCCCCTCACCAAAAAACCTTCTTTTTCAACGCCCCAAACTCTTCCCAAAAGAATCTTTTTCTCTTCCGCCATCAAAATGGCTGATACCCAAAGCTTCCATTCCTTTCCTTCCCTTGACAAGGCCTCAAAACCAGAGTTACTTCGTGCTTTGGAGTCTTCTTTAGGCTCTTCTTTTAGCTCTGATTCAATTTTCCCCTCCCCAACTCCTTTAATCCTTGTCATCAGTGGCCCAAGTGGGGTGGGCAAAGATGCAGTCATCAATAGACTGAGAGAAGTTAGAGAAAATCTTCATTTTGTTGTTACTGCTACAAGTAGAGGAATGAGGCCTGGTGAAGTTAATGGCAAAGATTACTATTTTGTGTCGAAGGAAGAGTTTTTATCTATGATTGAAAAAGATGAGCTTTTGGAGTATGCTTTAGTTTATGGTGATTATAAAGGAGTACCCAAGAAGCAAATAAGGGAGTTTATGGCAAAAGGGTGTGATATTGTTTTGAGAGTGGACGTTCAAGGGGCTGAAACATTGAGGAAGATTCTTGGGGATTCTGGGGTTTTTATATTTCTGGTGGCTGAGAGTGAGCTGGCACTTGTGGAGAGGCTGATTGATAGGAAGACTGAGAGTAAGGAGGAATTGCTTGTCAGGGTTGCTACTGCTAGAGAAGAGATGAAGTTTGTTAAGAGATTTGATTATGTTGTTGTGAATGCTCAAGGAAAGCTTGAGGAGGCTGTCAATTTGGTGGGTTCTATCATTGATGCTGAGAAGGCCAAGGTCAGGCAGAGGAGGCCATTTATTTGAGATTTTTCTTCTGGAGGGTTATTCAGTTTGTTTTTTAGGTTGTTTTCTTGTTGAATTTTATGTTATTGGGAATTTGTTAATTTGAACAAAAGAGTAGTTAATTCTTTCATGATGATATCATATTAGGGATTATTACTGTTTTCAACAAGCATACTGAAATAGAAAGCAAGATATTCATGCATTTAAGCTGGCCTTGAGTCGTGAGCTTATGAAATTTTAAGGATTTGCGTTTTAGGATACAAGTATCTTAATTAGTTATTAGGCGTCTTTTGTTGCATATGCTTGTTTTTGTATGGTAAATGCAATAATTTTAATAGCATTGCTATGAACTGCAACTGATGATTGGGTTTGTTTTTCGTTACATCTGGATTTTCCATTTATAGTTTATGGTAGGGGAAGGAGTGCACTATTTAAATTCACTAACTTGTTTTATTTGGGCTTTTAAATGCTTAAGCAGAACTTATCACGTGTTATGTTGTAGATTAGGTTGTAGAATTATACTTGCTCTTTAGATGGTTTTTATTTCCCATCTTTTCTCCTTTTCGGATTTCTGAATTGCTTAGTTCTAAAGTGTGCTTCTGCTGAGGTAGGGTTTATCTTTCGAAAATGTTAAGGGATATTCTTTTGTGATGATCACATGTATAATTTAGATAATCAAGCTCAGCGAATACTGTGTTGCACAAGAAAAGCTCCCGTTAATACTGCTGCTCAAGTGGAACAGAACTTGACTTTTTTAATCCTATAACATCTGAATGACTTCAATTACATTGGAGTTATATTTGGCTGTCCACTTCTGGATCAGGAAGATCTAAGTAGCAACATTCATATAAAAGTTCAAATTCAAGTAGTTGTTAGAAGGTTTTGTTTACTATGAAGAGTTGGCTTTACAGGGGCTGTTTATGGGGTGAATTTCTTAGTGGAGTTGAACTGCTGTCTAATGTCTAGTAATTATCAATCGTTTTTCCTTTAGCTCTCTTTTGGCATTCAATCACATGTTTTGATTATTGCTATGCATTCACTGAATGTGCCCTTAGAATTTTTATTTGGAAAAGAAAAAAAAAGAGTTGATTGATGTATTTGTCAATATTTATATGAACTTCTGTGTCTGTTTCCACTATTTTTCCTCAATTCAGTAACTTTCTATCAGCATAATCATGTATTAATGGGTACAAAGACTTGAACATTTTTGAAAGACAGAGTGGTGTAGGTGGTTGAATGTAAGTAACTCAAATGAACAAAATAACAACCTATCTTAGGGAGTGTTCACTTTAATCTTAACTCTCTGGATTCTACAGTAGAGGTTTATGGAACCATTTTTTGTTGATATTTATACGTATGCATGGAGCTGCTTTCTTTCTTTTTTCTTTCCCTGGTTGTGAATCAAGAAAGTTTCATTAAGAAATCATTAACAAAGTCATTAGTGCACCAATGAAGAAACTCAAGTCTCATCCTGAATACTTTTTACCCACTTGTGTTGTCAGTTGCTTGGGTTTTGGTTTCCTTCTCTCCATGAATTTCATGTTTTGGTCATCATTTAGTCTGTATTCTTTATTTGAGCAGTCTTTCTAGTTATTGTGTCAACAATGCACTTTTCAGCACCCCCTAGCACTTGCATAAGTTACAACTCTCGCTTGTTTGTTTCACGAGTTATCCCATATTCTCATATGGTTGCTTATCATATCCATTCCGATCGGTCGCCTAACTAGTATCGTTTAAACTTGAGGAATAGTTAATGTTAACACAAATGTTATCTCCTATATGATGCTTGATTTTCCGAACCACTGTTTTCTCAGTTTGGATCCATGCAGAATGCTCTTCAACTTCACCCTGCTCCTTTTCTATCTCAGGCTTGAGTTTTGAGTCAAAAGAACAAAAAAGCACCGACTTAAAAAGCCTGACGATCAATCATGTCATCTGTTAATAAAGTATTAGATTCTCAGTTTTACTCCAAATATACATAGAGAGAGAAAATTATTATCCTATTTACTATTAGTAAAATTTTTTAACTTTACGAGTAGAATTAAGATGATGACATGTATTTGATTTTATTTTGTTTATTTTTTATTTTATTAATATTTTTAAAGGACATATGTCATCATCCTAATCTCGCTTATGGAGTTAAAAAACTTTACTGATGATAGATAGGATAATAATATATATAGGATTAATGTTAAATATACTGTAGGTGGAGTTTTTTGACTTCAAAAGCGATGTTAGGATGTTAATACATATTTTTTAAAAATATTAAGAAAATAAAAAAAATAAAACAGATGTTATCATCTTAATCTTACTTCTAGAGTCAAAAAATTTTATTGACGATGTATTGAATAATCATACACAAACACACACATTACTAAAGCTTGGCTTATTCTCAATCTTTTAATACTTTACCTAAACTTGGCCCATTAATACCTCTATTTGGTGTAAGGGCCTCATTTAATAAAGGTCGACTTATCCCATTAAGGGTTTAAACACAAAATTTGCATCTAGATCACACTTAGCTAAAATCATATTACTTAACTAATTTGCATCTAGATCACACTTAGCTAAAATCATATTACTTAACTTAGGTATATCGAAAATTAATATCACTAAATTCCTTAGTAATTTTACATTTAATCAAAATTGACTTTTTATTTCGAATGAGATAAATCAATATTACTGTATTAGGAGTTTTAAGGTTAATGTGTAATTTAGCTTTAGAACTATATTACTTTTCTCACTTTGGTACCTAAAATTTTTTTTGTCACTTTAATACATGAACTTTAATTCCGTCCGCCACTTCATCACACTCGTTAACTACGTTTAAAAAAAATGCTTACCTAGCCACAGTAGCCAATAAGGTTATGTCATTTGTTTTTTGTTTTCCATGTTATTCCTTTCTAATGTCCATCTCATATATATTAAAAAAATTGTTTTTTTATTTTCATTTCTTTAAATCATCATATATTTATTTTTATCCTCGTTTTTCCCTCTTCTTTTTTTATATTTCTTTTCTTTCTTTAGCTTGTCTTTGTCTATTCCAGAGGTGGTTGTGGGCCGGTTCGGACCGGTTTTTACCGGTTTCGGCCCACACCATAATGGAACCGGCCCGAACCGTTATACGAACCAGTCCGAGCTAGGCCGGTTCCTATGTTGTTTAGGTGTGAATCGGCCTGGTTTGCAGGACCAGTTCGTGCTCAAACTGGGTTAAACCGGTTCGGTCCATTTTTTTTAAAATTTAAAATTTTTATTTTTTAAAATTTATATTAATTTATTTTAATAAAAATAAATATATATTAATATATTTTTATAATTTAATCTAATAAATTTATTTTTATAATAAATAATGTTAATAGTTTAATTTAACAATAACTTATTATAAAGTTATTATAATTTATTTAATTTATGTAACAATAATGTAAAAATAAATTACTATAAAATTATCTAATAAAATTATTGTTATAATAAAATAAAGTTATATTATGAATATAATATTATAATAAAGTTATTATGATAAAGTGATATTTGATTCAAAATATAAATAATGATATTATGAATATTATTATTATATTCATTTTGCAATATCATTTGCATATCATTATTTATATTCATTTATTATATTTATTTTGCATTTAAAATGATAAATAAGCTGTAAGCGTATCAATATCATTTTGAATTTAAAATAATTTATTATATTTGAAATATCATTTACTTAATATTTATTTATTTATTCATTTATTCATTTATTTAATATGTTTTTAAAATATTCATTCATTTTGTATTTTAAATATTTATTTATTTTAAACATAGATAAGTATAACATTAATTAATTTGGTATGTAATAATAATAATAATAATAATAATAATAATAATAATAATAATAAAGGAGAAAAAGAAGAGAGTAGGAGACCAAAGATTTTTTACGTGAAAAACCCCTTCAAAAGTTAGAAGGGTAAAAACCACAGGACTGTAGTCCATAAAAATATTTACTATGACTAAACTTATTTACAATTTTACATACAATTTACAAAAAAAAAAGATTATTCTCTATTCTTCATAATTTATACAGATTGCCTTGGGAAATTTTTTCTTCCTCCTCTAAATTATTATCAGCGAATTCATTGGTCATTCCAAGTTCGACATTGCTCGATTCCGCATCAAACCAATCTTTAAGGCATGTTAACATGCATAATGAATCCGGATTAAGAGTGGTTTGATGGTCTCCAATAATTCTTCCACATGTCGAGAATGCGGATTCCGAAGTAACAGAAGAAACTTGCACCGCAAAAACATCTCAGGCCATGGAAGCTAAAATTGGAAATTGTTTTTGGTTTTCTTTCCACCATTGGAGAAGATTAAAGTTTTCATCTACAGAAAAATCCTGACTTAAGAAAAATCCTAGCTCATTGAAGCTAGAATTTTGTCGAGTTGTTGATCTAGATCCGCTGGCTTTTCCTTTTAGCTTCATTCTCTTCTTTGCTGCTTCGTTAATTGCGTTTAAAATTCTTTTTCCTTTTTTGCTACTCTCGGTTTCTTCTTATGAATCTTCTTCTCCTCGATTAACGTTGAATTGCTCCCTTTCTGTTTCATAAACATTAAACAATTCTCGAAAAAGATTGTTAATTGAGGACTTTTGATATTCAATAGAATCAAGACCAAGAAATTCTTTATAACAATAAAAAAAATCTCTATATTTACCTCACATTGACTAGGATCTAGTAAAGTTGCAATACAATAAATAGGAAGAATTATTTCCCAATATTTTTTAAATTTTTCCTCCATATCATATACAAAAGAACTTAAAGTTTCATGATTCTTAAATTTTACAAATTTTTCAAAATTGTGTAGATAATAGGAACAACATATGGTTTAGTTGGATAAAACTGAGTTGAAAATCTTCGGTTGCATCTTTAAAAGTAGATAATAAATCAACACAATATTCAATAAAAGTCCAATCTTCTTCAAAAAGTACTAAATGTGTGCTAGTTGTATAATTGTTATAAAAAGGAGTAACAAGTTCTTTATAAGGTAAAATAGAAGAAAGCAAACGATGAAGTGAATTTCATCTTGTTTCCACGGGAAATGGAAACGCTTTAACATGTATATTATTTGTTATACAAATTTGCTTCCATTCACGTTTATTACTTGGTGTGCAAATCCATTTTGCTAAATTTTTAATTTTATCAATTGGACCTATGCCACTACCAGTACCACTAGAACTAAAACCACTTTGAACACATAAATTTATAATATGACATGCACATCTTGCATGAAAAAATATACCTTGCATAATAGGGTTTAAACTTTTAATTAAATGAGGGATAGCTGCAGTATTACTCGAAGCATTATCAAAAGTAATAGCAAAAACTTTATTATTTTTGAATCCATATAATTTACAAACTTTAGTAATATATTTATGAATAGTATATGAATTATGTGCTTCTTCTATTACATCTAAAGATAAAATTCGTTTTTGCATGCACCAATCTTCATCTATCCAATGACAAGTTATAACAAGATAACTTATGTCATTAGTACTAGTCCATATATCACTAGTTAAACTAACCCTAGATGAAATATTACTAAGTTTATCAATTAAAGCTTGTCTATATTCTTTAAACATATCCATGCAATCTTTTTTTAATGTATGTCTAGAAACAGATTTATATGCGAGTTGAAAATATTTACAAATAAATTCTGAATATCCTACTTTTTCGCAAATTGTGAATGGTTGTTCAGTCCTAGCTACAAATCTAACTAAACCACGTCTAGCTTGAACATTATCAAAATTAAAATTTTTTCCACCATCATGTGTATTAATTTGAGATTGTTTGCCTTCTAAAATTTCATTTTCTTCGGCATCAGGAATAATTTTATGTATAGTAATTAAATGTCTTTTATACGTACCTGTACCGCCGCCACCTCCATTGGAGTTATAAGAGTAAACACCTTTGTACAATTTACAGATAGCACAATATTTATTCGTCTCACCTTCTTTTGCTACAATGTCGAAATACTCCCATACCTTGCTTTTTTTTTTTTACTAAACTTCGGTCTTGATGATGTAGCAACAGTAGTGGCAGTTGATGATTGTGTTTGAGCACGACCTCCTCCACGACCAAACAATGGTGCCAAAGGAAGCTCCTCCTCCTCCGGATAAATATCGGGTTCGATTTCATTAAATGATTCGTCACCCAAATTAGGAATTTCAGTGGAACCAAAAGGTCGAGAAACAGAGCATGAACGGTGAAAGAAATTTGACATTTTTATATTTTTTTGAATATAAATATATGTTAAAAATTAAAAAAATAAATGTAGGATATATATAATATATTGAAATTTGGAAATTGAAACTTGAAAATTAAAAGTAAAATTTGTAAAATTATAAAATAAAAAGAAAAACGAAATTTAGAAAGGAAAATGATGATATAATAAATTTGGAATAAGGGAATTTAAGTGAATTTGAGAGAGTATGTGTGAATATTGAGAGAGTATGTGAGCGAAGAGAATAAGAGTGGATGAATGTAGCTAGTAGATTTGAGAGAAAATATAAAAGAAAATGTAAAGAAAAATAAAAGGAGGAATAGAGGTATTTATAGGAAAAAAATTGAAAATTTTTTAAAAAAAGAAAAAAGAATTTGATAGATGTTGTTGCCCATCAAATGGCAAGTCATAGCAGTGCTGTGACTTGCCTATAGGCGTAGTGGTAGCCTTCCTTTTTTTAATTTAAATTTGAACCGGACCGGTTCAACTGGAATTGATCCGGTTCGGGATCGGGACCTGGGCCGAGCCCTTAGCGGGCCCGGTTCCATTTTATTAGAACCGGTACAGTACCGGTTCGGTTATTGGGCTGGATCAACCCCATCCGATTGCGAGCCGGGTCGGGCCAACTCGGCCCAATAACCACCTCTAGTCTATTCTTCACAGAACCATCGACAAAGGCAATCGCAGATCGATCCATCACCACCAGTTGAAGAAACCTATTTCCTTCTAGCTTGAAATTGAGTGACAAACATCGAAAATGGCTGAGAGTAGAAGCAGCCAAAGCCAAAGTTACAAACACAGAGTAGAAGCATTGGTGGGGAAGAAATATTTTTGTCATTGTGGATTGAAGGCTTCGATTTGTACCTCAACAACACCATAGAACAAAAGGAAGAAATTTTATGGGTGCCCGAAATACAAAGAGGTAATATATCTTGCAGTTTCATATTTGATATTGCTAAGGTCAGTAAGAAGGTTGTCGAAAAATTGGATACTAATTTAGGGCGTTAACAAGTGTTACAGACCGGAGGTTGTCGAAAAATTGGATACTAATTTAGGGCATTAACAAGTGTTACAGACCGGAGGTTGTGGGTATTTCCATTGGCTGATAAAAATGAAGATGAACAAAGTTCAAAGGTTCATTATAGAGGATTGATTGATGAATTGATAAGTCAGAATAATATTTTGCTAATAGAAAACAAGGAGTTGAGGATTAAGAACTCAGAACTGAAGAAATATGTCAAGGTTGATGAAGTGAACATTTTACTGAACAAGGTTAAAACTTAAAAAAAGAGAAGATGAAAGCCTACAAAGGAACGGTGACAAATACTAAGCATGATGCTTGTCTGTACAAGATTAGCTTAGTGGTCTCATGGATTATTTTCTTGCTATATATTTTAGCCATTTTGTAGTTCTGTTGGCTATTGATATTGTTCTGTTTAGTTATCTAATGTTGAATGAAAACAACTTTTGGCAGTATAATGTCCAG
The DNA here is from genome assembly GCA_032173925.1 of Heritiera fomes. NCBI lineage: Eukaryota > Viridiplantae > Streptophyta > Magnoliopsida > Malvales > Malvaceae > Heritiera > Heritiera fomes. The sequence continues at coordinate 25,716,597 of JAPDPM010000009.1, forward strand.
TTTTATTGTCTTCATTTTGTTCTATAATTGGCATATAACATATAACAATCGTATTGTTTGATTATAATGTCTTGTTTGTTTATGGATAAAAAGGGTTCACAATCGTGTTTCTTAAACAAACAGGAAAATGGCCACATTGATCACCAGCATTCACATAGAAATGAGAAAAGAAAAGGAAGATCCAAGCTATACCTACTGAGAACAACGTCCATACAGTTAACATCAATGAGAATCAAGTCCTAAATTGAACATATTTTTTACAACAAAAGCACCCAAAACATTAACCATACCATACACTTCTTAGCAACTTAAAGGAAATTTTTGGGTCTTTCATACATGCTAAAATGTGAAAACAAGAGAATTATCTAGGCTGTACCTAATGGTAATAGCCTCCAAACAGTTTCATAGAAGGCTAAATGTAATAGCCTCCAACCATACAAGCATAATAGGACATCCAAAAATGGTTTTAACCACAATGACAGTGTTAAGTAAATCCACAATACCATCCACAAATAGATCTGAATTACAACATTTTTCCTACAACAACTCATCCCTTTCTTGATTGGCTGGTTTGTTTTGATCTGCACTTGTCATCATAATCTTGCATTTTCCTTTTCTTTCCCAACAACTCATCCCTTAGATCCTATATTACAAGAAAAACGTATTAGTATCTTTGTGTTAGCTAATATTAGTGGTTATAAAATGTAAGTTAAACACATAATGTCTAATACCTTTTAAAATCCAATAGCTTCTTACTCATCTGCTTCCTCATGTAAGGTTGGAATTTCTGTTTCATGGCTGGCAATGGTAAAGGTTGACTATACTGACTTGTTTGTTCTTTTAGGGATTGAAATCAACTGTTGGCTGCTAAAACAAGGCTGTAAAATAAATGAAATAATATATTAATTGTAAAGTTGATGGACATTTTCATTTATAGAATATAACTATTTAAAATAAAGTACAAACCAAAAACCATAACTTACACTCAGTATTTGCAACCTTGTTTTCTCATTTGTATATATCCTCATCCCTTACATTATCTTCTTTACTCTTGTTCCAAGTGTAGTCAATTTTTCCTTGCCTTTGCCTAGACCATCATTTCTAATTGGTTTTTTAATTGGTGCTTCTCCTGACGGTGATATTCTGCCTGACTATTGTGTTAGTGTAGTTGCCCTTATTGGGGCTGCAAGATTTTGGGATTCTGTTACTGTTGGTGCTGGCTATTGTCTTGTTGTAGGTGCATGTAATGGGGTTGGTGATACAGTAGAGGCCATTTGGGAAGTTTGGACAGGAGAAGCCACTTGAGGTGTTTGGGAAGCAAGGACGGCAGGGATACTTAGGAAGTTTGGGAGGATACTGGTTGTGTTGAGCCTCTACCCCTTAAACCTTTACTCCTTACTCGGGGACTAATTGAATCTCTACCCATTGTTGTGGTAGGAGTGGGATAGTCTTCTGGTTGCACATATTGAGTACAAATTCTTATGTCCTATTACAAGTGTGCAACAACCAAATTAATACATGATTATAAAAAAAAATTAGTAGTTTGAAAGATAATCTTACCTCAAATATAGATCCAAGATCTGCAAGATCTTATTCTTCTTCCTCATCTTCTTTTTTTGTAGATTCAACATTTGCTATTGGTTGAGATGAGTGAACATCTACAACACCATCACTGGAACGCATCTAAATTCATGAAAAAAGAAAATACATAATCCACAATCAGAATGCACCATTAATGCTCAATCGGAAAATTTGCAGCATTATTACATAAAACTTACATTTCTATTGTCGATGTTTGGACACTTTTTGGAATTGTGCCCTAGGCGGAAGCATTTTTGACACCTCATCTTCCTTCCTCTCCTTGATAACTTATAGCTGCTACCCTCACCCTCTTCCCTGTGTCTATTTTTTCTTGGTCTACCAGGCATCTTCCTGAGAATTGGTGGATCAATAGCACCCATGTTTGTCTCCAGCCAAAATCTTTCACCTGCTAGTGGTAGCAGGACATGGTTATACAACTTTTCATAAGTTTCTTTCCTATAAACATCTAAAACATAGTCTTCAATCTGTTTCTTCCTAAATAATATGATACATATTCCATGTGGGCTTGGGATACCAATAAGATCCCATGACCTACAGGTGCACTTACACCCTTTAATAATAAAAACTTAAGTATTCCCATTACAGAAAACTTCAAACACCTCTGAACCATTCCATCTAACATGGCAGTAAGCACTCAATTCCTTATGTTCCTGTATCTTCTCACAAATCTTTGGACAAAAAATACTATTCCAAGAAGCACATTTTTCTTGTTATTGACAATTCTACTCATGACATAATGCCTAATTTCTTCAAACATAGAGATAATAGACATATGCCTAGCTCCTATGATAGTAGCATTAAATGCTTCAGCAAAATTATTATCTACCACATCGGAGTGACATTTAGTAGAAAAGAAAGCCATACACCAATGTTTTGGGTTTTTACTCAAAATGCTTACCAGAGTTGATTTCTTCAATGCATTAATTTCTTTTGCATTGCTCTTGAAGTAAGCTTCATTTGTTGACTTACAACATGCCCAAAACAGAATGTTCAAATCATTACCTTTATTCTCCTTTTCCCAGTTTGCAAAGTAGTGTCTTGCACAATATCTATGCTCAACTTTGGCAACAACAGAGTAATCTCATCCCTCAAACCCTACATTAAAACAGAAACCAAGTCAAACAAACGAAAATATCAGGTTAGAATAAAACAATAAAGAATTCTCAATTTCTTTTTATGCATACCTTTTGCATGTCACTCATGAGAGTGAATCCATCACCATATGCTAACCCGAGATCAGCTTGAAGATTTTCAAGAAACCATCTCCAAGTATATTTATTCTCTACCTCAACCACTGCCCATGCAATGGGATATATTTGGTCATTACCATATCTACCTACAACAACTAATAGCTCACCCTTAAAAGGTCCCTTCAGAGAACACCCATCCAAATGAACAATAGGCCTATAGAACTCCTTAAACCCAGCCTTAAGAGCACTAAAGCAGACATAAAACCTTCTAAATTTAGGAGTTTCTATTAGAGTAGGCCTTTCAATCATAAGTTCCACATGAGAGCCTTCATCTGCCATCCTCAAAGCATGTACATAGTCAAACAACCTACTGAACTCATACACTACTCTGCCATTGATTTTTTCCAAGGCCCATTTTCTTGCTCTACTACAAATAGTCAAAATAATATCAGCCTTTAACTCCTTAGCTAGCCTTTTCATTTCAACTAACTTTAACTTAGGAAGTACTCTCAACTTACCAAGAAAATGTTGTCTAACAAACTTGTGATTTACCCTAGAGTTTGAAAATGTAATTGAATATTGATGCCTATTTACAAATGTCTTAACCTTAAATAGCCCATCACTATTATCCTTACTAGCATATATTAGAAATGGACAACCATTTGCCTTACATCTAGCTCTAATCCTATCTTTCTCATTCCTAATAAACGTAAAATCAAATCTCTTTGTAATAACATACCTGTCTAAAGCATCTTTAAATTGCTTGGTACCTGCAAAAATCATACCAAGCTCAGATCTGGGCACTGGATCAGAAGGATTAAAGAACTTCTTCTTGCTTTTCTTGTGTGCCAGCTGACCATCCTCACCACTCTCATAACTACGAAAGTCAAAGGAACCCACATACTCAGTGTCACTCTCGCTAGAATTTCTACCTCCTTTGTTTTTCTCTACCTCTCCAAACCCTTCTTTTTCCTAATTTCATCAACTAGAGTTGCAAAATCTACCTCTGTCGGTACATCACCAAGGCAAAAAGATTTTTTTTTTCTGCCTAAACTCCCTGTACAAATGCCTTATTTCTCTGATTTCTTCATCTTCCTCATTAGACACCCACTTATCTTCTAAAAAATCCTCCTTATCCTCATCACTACTATCTGACTCAATAGCACTGAACCCATTCACATTATCATCATATAAAGCAAAAGGTTGTTGGACTAGATAGACCACCTACAGTTGATGCACCACCTTCCCTATTTATTTCTACATTACTACCCCCTGTCATGTTTGGTACATTTGGCATATTTGGGACATTTGACTCATTTGGCTCATTTGGTTCATTTGGGTCATGTGTCTCATTTGGCATGAAATTCTAGTTGGGGTTAGGGGAATTATATGGGACAATTAGCAACAATGGGACTTCTATAACCTCAACTATGGACACATCATGTTCAACATAAACATGTAACTCTCCAGCACTTGTCATATGATTTATCATAGACACAAAGGAAGCATTATCATATACTACTCTAAGATCATTATCTAAGTCATTTCTTGGTTCTAGAAAACAAAAGGTTTTTACTCTGGCATAGCCAGCGTCTTGAACCATATCAGTCAACATTCCGTAAGACAAAAAATCAGGATCAACAGACCATTTATGTGCGTCCCCACCCACATATTCTAACTTATCACGTTTTAAAAAATTTCCACCTAAATACATAATTAAATCATGCTTTTCCCAAGCCATTTTTTTACTGCAATAAAAAATAAATAAAAAAAACCAATATTAAAACATTTCTAGCTATGCTTTTTTGTAATAAAAGAGATAGAAAATGAAACTGGGATCTAAATGCATACAACCTTAAACACATTCCTGAGTGAATGCAACATAATTATATATAATTGAATAGTTAAACATAAGAAATAGATCTAAAAGGACAAACCTTTTTTTGAAATGTCTTGTTTTCCAATTGCAATCTTTTGAACAAAATTTGACAGATTCTCCCTAAAATACAAATCAACCCTCGAAACCCACCCTCCAAACCCTAATTGAATCTTACTTTCATCCTAGAAACAGTTTCCCCAATTTCATATGAAACCCTAAATTGCAGAAATCGAACCTCAAGCTCTCAAAAATCCACAATATACTTAACCAATAAACATCTTGCTTGCATTTTCGTTTGATAAAAAAAAATGAAAAGCCTCCCCAATTTGGTCTGAAACCTTAAATTACAGAAACAGAATCTCAAGCTCCAAAAAAATCCCCAATTTTCTTAACCCTTTTGTTTTTTGTCTGATAACAAAACAAAAATTAAAAAGCCCTATAATAAATAATAATAAAATTAAAATTCAAAGAAATGAAAATAAAAAATAATTTTTTTAGTATATATGAGCTGGATATTAGAAAGGAATGATGTGGAAAACAAAAAACAAATGACATAACCTTATTTGCTACTACGACCAAGTTAGCATTTTTGTAAACGGAGTTAACGGGTGAGGTAAAATGATTGACGGAATTAAAGTTAATGTATTAAAGTGACAAAAAAATTTTTTTAAGTACCAAAATAAGAAAAGTAGTATAGTTCAAGGGCTAAATTACACATTAACCCATATTTTTACCAACTTATTTGGATTTTACCGGTTAAACTCAAGAAACTTACTACGACCATCAAATACAAATCTTAAAATAAAATGTTTAATCATAAGATAAATAATGAATCTTTGTGACAACGCTGAATTCCTATAATAATAACAACCACAATAACAACTAAAATGACTATTATGCAATGCTGCGGAAGCGATATTTTTCCTATTTTTCTTATCTTTTAAACTATGTTTAAATATATAAACATATAAAATTATAGCCATATAAAAAAGGACCTTCAAAATGACTTTTGTACACATTTTTATTAACTCCTTGGCACAGAAATATTAAGAAAAAAAAAGTAAATTTTGACATCTTTTCTGGAAGATATCTTTTTAGCATTTCAAATTCAACTTACTTGTACATTGTTTCATTGTTTTGTCCGCTCAAATGCTTTAAAAAATTTTTAAAAAAAATTGAAATGCTTAAAATGTTAGACTTAAGGAGAGTTTTTCTTTTCATTTTTTGTTTACTTTGTTTTGGTCGTTCAAGGATAAAGCAAAGAAAAAATTAAAAAAATAATAATATTAAAGGAGAAAGCTGGGCACTATGCTGCTCTCTTTTCTTTTATTAAATTTAGTGTATTAAAGTCAATATAAAAAAATATAAATGGGAAAAAGCACACTAGGTTCACATTAGAAAAATATCAAAAATAAAATCGGGAAAGGCTAAATTAATTTACAAAAGTAAACAGGGAAAGATAAAGGAAAGTAAAGGTAAAGGATAGGAGCTGGAAAAAGCAGAAAAAAAAAAAATACTTGGATAGCTTAAGTGTTGAGGTTTCTCAACGAATTAAATTTATTTATTAGATTGTTCTGTAGTAGTAATACTAACAACATTACAACAGCGACGACAAAGAGGAGCTAATTAAGCAGTTGTGTGTAATTTTTCCAAAAGCATTCCGTCTTCAAACATGGCATTCAGTTTAAGAAAAATGTTAAAGGCAGTCACATTTCAACTTTTTTTTTTATTTTATTAGGTCACGTGATTTTTTAATTTTATGTGAAAATCAATTACTATATAAGAAATTGAAAAATTGAAGTACGTGGATGCTAAAAAATACTTTTCAAATAACTTGTAATAGTAGGTAACAGTCTTCCGTAAAATTAAAAAAATGATGTAATCCAATAAAATAAAATGGGTTAAAATGTGACTGTAAAAGTGACTGTGACTTATATTTTCCTTATTAATAATTCACTAGCAGTGGCAAAGATTATGCCAGATCTGAAAAGAGTAATACTAATACATAACACATTCGTGTAATTAAAGGGATCAGAAGCGAAGGCCATTGCCCTATTGCACGCTTTAACTTGACACAATACAAGTCTTGTTGTGATCAATCTCTGCAAGCTACAACCGACCAAATTGTCACAACACACAATAAATAAGTTTTAATTACTAAATGACAGTACGAAACCACAAAACAAGTTGAGATCAAGAAAACAAGCAATCATCCTTAATTAAAATAAGAAAAATATTAATATTTTACAGCTTGTGAATATTCCAACATGGTTTGAAGGAAGCAAGACCTGGAAAATAAAGTTAGTTTAAAAGCTGGTTGAGGATATTATTTTCATTTCTAAAGCAGCTAGTTGGATTCGGATGTGTAAAAGTTGAAGCCAATGCTTCCGAGAAATTGAAAGATGGGGTACAGCAAAGAATTTGGAAGATACCAAGCAATGTCCTCGTTCACATATGTGCCTTGGTTGCATTGTTTTCTTGGTTATGTTCATGGTTCACATAAAGCAAAGAGTCAGAGAAGAGGTCAACGGATGTTGGTTGAGTTGGTAAAGATTGATCACTTCGCTTACAAGATTTAAGTTCGACTTTCACTGCCAGCTATCCTCTTTGGTGAACAATCTATAAATCCAATGTAAATTCTCACTGAAGTTTGTGGAATGTCCTGGCCCTGAACAAGGAAGCCAGCCATCATTTAAACTTTTTTGTAAAAAAAAAAAAAAGCAAAGAAGAGGCTTTTGGTGTTGGATGTTTTCTCAAGAAATTAAATAACATAAGACAGAAAGACTGGGAAAAGAAAAAACCTTTGCTTCCAAGTAATAAAGAGAGGAGGGAGTGACAGCAATATTCCATGGCAAAAACTTCCCCGCAACTATGACGGAAAGACAGGAGACTTAACGTCACTCTTTCCTCTACATTTCCACAGGACAAACGTGCTGGCTAAGGTCATTTTCCTTTGTTCTTTTATAATCATCAGTCCTTCGTTCTCTCACGTCAGAATTCATGACAAATACAACTTCAAACCTTTGAGTATCAGAAACTCTTCCATTCCTTGCCAATCTTTTAACATCTAGCTGGTTCTTCAGCGAGATTCTCATTATTTTTTCTAGAAGTTTTCCAATAGGTTTGTTTGATCCTGAAACATGGATCGTGGAAGTTCTTTGAAAGATGATGGAAATGTTCGCTTGCAGTTTAATGAGCTTCGGAAGCTTAGTGAGACCTGTGGTTTAAACACCATTTTTGAACCCCAAAGCAGTCCTCAGAATAGAGAAAGTAATGCAGAATCTGTCTCTTCCGAACCAGTGGTTGGAGCACCAGAAAAGAAACTAACTCTCTTTGCTCTCAGGCTTTCGATCTTTGAGAAGTCAGCTACTGGGCTTGGAACTCTCGGGTTTATCTGGGCAACAGTGGTTCTCCTGGGCGGTTTTGCTATCACTTTAGACAAAACTGACTTCTGGTTTATCACCGTTATTTTGTTAATCGAAGGGACACGAATATTCAGCAGAAGTCATGAGCTTGAATGGCAACACCATGCTACATCGTCGATTACTGATGCTGGAATCAGTAGTTTCCGAGCGCTGAGATCCAGCTCACACACCCTCATTAGAGCTGTGAAAGCAATCTGCTATCCACTTTCCTTGTTAATTAGGAGGCAAAGTCAAAACACTCGAGAAATAACACAGGTTGATCATTCACAAGTTGGAAGATGGAATCATATACGAGACCCAAATGGAGCATGGATAAGTTCAGATCTTCCTGTTCTACCCGATGCTCAATGGGTTTTCCTTTCGAGAAATATAAGCAAAGTTCTGTACTGGCTCCAGCTTTTGTCTGCAACAGCTTGTGTAGTGCTTTCATCCATGAAGCTCATCAAGCATAACTATGGGGAGATACACAAGGGAGATACTGATAGAAGGAATCGGCAATCTGCTCTAAATATTTTCTATGCCTTGGCCTTGGCAGAAGCTCTGTTGTTTCTGATGGAGAAAGCCTACTGGGAGTGGAAAGTTATATATTGTAAACTTCTGGAAGAAGTGAGTAAGGAGTGCGAGTTTGGACCTTCAGGTATGGTTTCCATCAAAAGATTCTTCTATGATGCTTATTCGAGATGCGTTAATGGAAGCATTTTTGATGGCTTGAAAATGGATATGGTTACTTTTGCTATGGATCTGCTGGCTTCAAATTCCCCTGATGAACAGCTCGTTGGAGCCAGAATTCTTCGCCAGTTTGCGATCAGTGAGAGGTATTCTGATGAAACCTTGCAGAAGATTGGGATAAATTTCTCAGTGGTAGAAAGATTAGTTGAGATTTTGAACTGGAAAGATCCCCGAGAAGAAGAGATCAGGCAATCAGCTGCACAGATATTGTCAAAACTTACCGGTAAGAAGCAAAACTGCCTGCGTATAGCTGGCATACCTGGTGCAATGGAATCAATATCATCTCTCCTTGAAACAGGCAGAAGTTCTGATGATGGAGCAGATGAAATTGATGAAAAGAAGCTCATTCTTGATCATGCAAATTATAGTTTCTGGACATTCAATCATCTGGGACTTCTAATTCTGAAAAAGCTCGCTTGTGATCATGACAACTGCGGAAAGATTGGGAACACAAGGGGCCTATTGCCCAAAATCATAGATTTTACTCATGCAGGAGAAAAGCTGCTGAGGGATGACACTGTTGCACCATCTCAGATTCTAACTGTCAAACGATCTCTTCAAGTGGTTAAAATGCTGGCAAGCACGACAGGAGCCACAGGAAAACATCTGAGAAAAGAAATCTCAGAGGTTGTTTTCACAATCAGCAACATTAGAGATATTCTAAGACATGGAGAGAAACACCCAATGCTGCAGCAACTAAGCATGGAAATTCTAACCAATCTGGCATTGGAAGAGGAAGCAACAGAGAGGATTGGTGGCACTGGCGGGGTGCTTAAGGAGTTGCTCAACATCTTTCTCAAGCAGCTGATGCCAGAGCACCAGATTCATGTAAGACGGGCTGCAGGAGAAGCGCTGGCCATGTTGGCCTTAGAAAGTAGAACTAATTGCCACCGTATCTTGAAATTGCAAGCGCTGGAAAGGCTTGTTGAAGCATTGGAGGATCCATTACTTCGTGTGAATGCTGCAAGGATTATAAGAAACTTGTGCACCTACAGTGAAGGAGAATGCTTCCACCAGCTAAAGGGTGTCATAACTGCAGCACCAACAGTAAGTTTTTATTCCCAATGTACAAAAAAAACTATACTAGGTGTGAATTTCAATGGAGTAAATTAGATTCCTCCTGCTTAACAGTTTACCATTGTGGCAGGTGCTCAAGGCAATTATGTCAGAAGAGAAGAAGTTGCAAGAAGTAATGATTGGCCTGGCAGCACAAGTGTTGAAACACATGACTTCTGAAGAATCAAGCATCATGTTTGAGAAAGCTGGAATCAAAGAGGAAGAGTTAGCTAAAGAATTGGTTCAGATTCTTCGAAAGTACCACCATCCATCGGCTAAGGTCCCAAGAATAAGGAGGTTTACCATCGAGTTGGCAATTTGGATGATGCAGAAGAATGTAAAGAATGTGTGCATTTTGAAGGATTTGGGGATGGAGAAAGAGCTGGAAGGTGTGTTGGAGACCACAGCAGAGCTAGAGGGCTTCAACATATTCTCTGGCACTGTTGGACTTAGCCGGCACAGCACAGCTATTCATTCATTGGTTGAAACGGCATTGAAGCTGCTCAAGGATAGGTAAATTGTACAAAGTGTGGAACTCCTGATATTCAAACTGAATAATCGGTCTCGTAAATATGCATTCAGAACTGCTAAAGCAGATTCTTTTTCTCTAAGCAACAATCAATGTTGATGTAATTTGATATAAGTTATTCTTTTTTATTTAATTGTTATAAGTTATTGTAATAATTAAATTCAAGGGTCATTATTGTTTTTTTATTATCAATCAATAGGCTATATCCTTGCTTTAGGAATTTTTTTTCTTGATATTAGTATCATGCAGAATTTGCATTGAAGAAATGCAGAAAACAAATTTTAAAGGCTGATACACTACATGCCTGCCTAGATGATCTTTAAATGTATGTATGCATGCATGCGAGCATGTATTAGGCAAGCAGGCATTGTTGATGAAAAAGGCAAAACTTGCAATGCTTACCACAGCGAGTTTTTGAGAATGTTTTTCGAACTGTCATAACATGGAGATAAAACAATTATGTCATGATTCAAAATGTTCAATCTAACAATTGATTTGTAAAAATATTAATTTTACATGAAATTATAAAAATATCATAAAACAAAATGTTTTAACATTAATGTAAGTAAATCTTTCCTTTGATATATATATATATATATATATATATATATATATATATATATATATATATATATATATATATTCAACCATTTCCACAACAGTCGGTTAGTTCTCTCAGCATACTACCTTCCAACTTTTTTGGAAGCAAATATCTTTCTTATTTTTATTGACAATGATGCATTCCCTTTTCAAAATAACAAAACCACATTCATGGTTATATTTCAAGGTAATAACACCCCCAATACTATAAAACTACTAACTCCATTGAAGCTATCCACTAATCACTTAGTAGCCATGAATTTCAACCATAAAACTGAGCTAATCTATCAAGGAACAAATCAGAATAAGTTCCGGTAACGGTATTCACAGACTGGTCCCCTAATTTGGGCAAAAAATCATTACATATTTTCCCTTTACAAAAATCAATAGATAATCAAAGCCAATGCCAATATAATCAAGTTTCTTAACACATGACAAACCCTTCTTTCCCTCTTTTTTTTTTGCCTTTGTTGTTGCCTTTGCTTTTTGTTGAACATTCTACAATGGTGCAATTCCTACGCTATCTTAGTTACAAAAAAAAAACAATCACCAAGCTGTTTCAATAAGGTCATCTTTAACTTTCATCGACTGTTTCGAAAGAAGTTGAGATCCCAGCGACGCATCAAACCATCCATGATGTTATTAGAGGGGTTCCTTACGACTGTCACAGTGGCTTTTGTGCTAGCTGACATGTCAGCATCAGATGAACTTCGGATGCTTGCTGAGGAATCACTTCGAGCAGAGGTCCCTGTGCTCCCTGATTCCAGGCTTGATGGAGGCGTGTCAATCGCGGGTTCTATAGATGACACACTAGTATTAGGAGATGTATACTCCAGGGCATTTACTATGCTGGATTCTGTCTGAAAGGGTGCCTGATGATGCTCCACTGGAGTTGAAGTGGACTCTGGTGACAAAGAACTACACTTTACTGTGGTGGAAGAAGTATCCCTGCTGTTTGTTTCATCTTTCTGTAAGGACTCTGTAGAATCAGCACAAGCCTTGGGTGGCTCTTCTGTCTCTGGATGTCGCATCTCCAAGTCCTTTAAGGACTCAATTATGGCTTCCATAAACATCTGAATATAACAAGTAAAATATTGATAAAAAGATCACATTAGTTATTTAGCTAAGAATGCTTCTGGACATCAGTGGAAGATGAAGTTTCAACTCACTCTTTCTTCCTCCTCCACGTTACATGGAAAACCAGTCAAGTCATCCAGTTGATATTCCACATACTGATCATCATCCATTGTTGTCGGCACATGCGGGCCAAATGGATGACTACTGGATAATTCAAAGCTTATCATATTGGTTGATGTCGAAACACTATCATCCAGAGTATTTTTATCCTGCAGCAAATATTATTTAGTGTCAGAAATCCTTTATCTTTCTCTCTCCAAGGTGATTAACCAACAAATAAAGAACAGAGTTGTGAAGCAACTTTAAGATTGCAAAAAGGCTAACGACAAGTTGCTACTACATAATTGAAAGTCATGCCCTATTGACAAAGCCATTAATTTAAGTGTTGTTTATGGAGATATCATACGGACAACTTTTAAGGTCATATTGTCATTATATTACAATTGGCAAGCATCTTATTTCATAGTTTATATGTATTAATAAATGTGAATTACATAAAAAGCTGATATAAAATGGACTAGGTTCCAAAGTTCATGTTCTGTGGCATGGTTTCAGAGGATGCAGCATCCATTCGTAGAACTTGACAATAAATTTTCTTCCTATGCATTGCACATTACATATCCAGTTTAAGTAATGAAGCTATGTCAGAAAAAGAAAATACCAGACATCCAGGGTGACTTTCTTTAGATGGGATATCAGAAGGAACCTGAGCCAAATCAAAGTTGCAAATATTAGACAATTAAAAAAAACCCTTGAATTAATTTTCTAATGTAGAAAAATAAACCATAAACAACGATGAAAGAAGAAAACTGTTTACAAGGCTTTAAATTCACAAATATTGCTGTTCTTTTCTTTTCCATTATCTTTTTTCCTATGTACAAATGTTTATTTCAAATACAAAGCAGATCATAGTTGTTCATCCATGCACTTTTCCAGATTTTCATTTGTTTATATTACCTTTTGAAAAGCATTGAATTTGAAGATGAAAGTTTGAAACATTATTTTACAAGTCATTCTTGAGAAGCAGGCAAGAAATAAAGCAACTAAAAACTGACCTCGGTTCGACTCATCGGTCTTTTAGAACGAACTTGTTCAATGGCATCTGCTGTGCTGCCAGTCGGTGGCTCTGTAATAAAAAATAACCAGTTAGACAATGAGTATAAGAAAATACTATTAATATGTGTGGCAAGACTTGGCATTTAAGTTAAGAAATACAAGGTATAATAGTCATGCCTTCTTTAGATGCAGCCGACGACTCTGGGACACAACCTACTTCAGGGATGACCCAACTACCCTGAAGATACATCAGTTAAGAATTAGAAAAGGATTGTGGATTTGAAATTCGGCACTTCTAATAAAACTAAGACCACCAAAGATATACTACAGCTCAACTTACCTTACCAAGGTAATTGTGTATTGAATCATAAAGAGCTGCACCCACCTCATCCTCAGGAGGTTGCAGGACATTGTGGAAAAAAATATTTATGGAATCAAAGTAAAACTGAGGACGAGGAGAGTTGTGATCTCCTTCAAATTTGATAATATTCTTATCACCCTGCAAAGATAGTCCATCAATAAAGGGCATAGGCTGCAACAGAAAAATGACTAGAAAACTGAAAGAAATTCAAGCATTCAATTTATCACCTTTACTTTATAAATGCAGATGATGAGAACAAATGTTTAATCACACACAACGAAGAGATAATCTTTTTATTTATTTATTTATTTATTTGTGGATGTATCAAGCTAATGAAAAAAAAATGCAACCATTTATGTTATGAACGGCATACTTTTTCTTTCTTGGCCAAAAAGACTCCATATTTTTTTCCTGTAAGTGTTGGCCATGGAGATAATACAGGACTAACAAGTAGCACAAATCTGAAGTAGAGAGATAGTTCAAAAACCATTAACTGAAGTATTTCTAATTGTCCTGAAAGGTTAATTGAAAACATATATATATATATATATATATATATATATATATATATATATATATATATATGTTCCATACACTGTCAGTGGAATTTTTTTACTCCACAAGCGGAGTTAGGATTATAGTACATGTTCTTTTTTTTATTATTTATTTATTTATTTTTAATATTTTTATGGGACGTGTCACGATCCTAACACTACTTGTGGAGTAGAAAAACTCCACTAACAATGTATTGGATAATTATCCAATACACCGTCAGTAGAGTTTTTTGATTCCACAAGCAAGGTTAGGATGATGACGCATATCCTATTTTATTTATTTTTTATTTTTTTTAATATTTTTAAAGGACATGTCATCTACCTAACACCGCTTCTGGAGTCAAAAAACTCCACTGACGGTGTATTGGATATTAATCCATATATATATTACCATGATTTTTTTCAATATATATATATATATATATATATATATATATATATATATATTCCTTATCAAATTCTATAACTGAAAAAGAAACAACTTACCACATAAGCTTCAAATATATGATCTGAGTGATGAGGACGTATAAAATCATCATCGACAGCATGGCCAAACAGCGCTGGAACAAAGCAAGATTTTGCCACCTAGATTAAAATGAAGATAAGAGAAAATGTAATTCACTTCTATGCATAATAGTAAAGAACCATATAAAAAAAAAGAACTGACAAGAAATCATTGTATCATTCAATTCCAATTTCATAACTAGAGCATGTTAAGGCATCCCCCATTCCCTTTTTTAAATGTATTTTCTATATAGTTGCAATACATCACAAAGCAATTCCATCCATAGTTTTAGGAAGTTGCAAAAGCTATCTGTTGGTGATACCATTCTAGCATTTTGTCTATTAGCACAGAACCATAACAATCCCTTTAATTTAAAGCTAAGGATGCTAAATCTGTCAAGATTAACTTAGGTGTTTAGCTTGGTAAAGTGGAAAGATAGAAAATTACAAGAGAAAAATGGAGAGATGGAATATATATATATATATATATATATATATATATATATATATATATATATATATATATATTCTTTCCACTAATGTACTTGGTAAGAAAGATGGAAAAGGTGAAAGAAAATATAATTTTCTTTTCACCCATTGCTTGGTAGAGTTGAAAAATGAAATTCTATAATTTTACCATTATACCATTAATTAGTTAAGATACAGAATAAATTTTTAAAAAATAAAGGATAATTTTGTAAAAAATATATTTCTTTTTATCTTGACTTACATCTCTCTCATTTTCTTTCCACTAATCTTTTCAATTTAGAATGATTTGCTTTTGTTAATAAGGAAAGAGAATAGAAATCTTTCCTATTTTTTTCCTTCACACTTTTCTTTCTCACCTAATAGCACTAAAAATATTTTCTTTTCACATTTTCACTCACCCTTACCCATCCTTCTACTTTTCCACTCTACCGAGCACGCCCTAAGGCTTTGCTTGGTAAAGTGGAAAGTGAGAAGAATGAAATGGCAGGTAAAAAAAGTGGGAAGAAAATTAGTTTCACTAGAGCTTAGTAAGAGAAAAAAGTAAAGGAAAGAAAATAGGAGAGATGATCATTTTCTATCCTTATTTATAAAAACAAAACATTCCAAATCAGAAAGATTAGATGCCAGAAAATGGAAAAGGTGTGCATCTAGTGTTTGAAATTTACAAGATCATCCATCGTTTTTTAGATTTTATCTTTTTATCTCCACTTAAAAAAGGGATAATTGTAAAGTAATCTAATTTTCATTTTCATTCCTTTCATTTTTCAACTCTACCATGCAATGGATTGGAAAAAAAAATCATTTTCTTCATCCACTTGTCCATCTTTCCTAAAGCACAGAAATGGAAGACAAAACAGGTTTTCTATTTTTCACTTTTATCCTCTCCCAATTTTGCGTCTTTCCATGTTTCTATCCTCCATACCAAGCAAAACTTAAGATAAAATTAATGATTTCACCAATCAATCAAAGAAGAAAGAAAATTAAAGCAAAATTGCTTATCAAAAGAGATTAATGCAAAAATATCAGGAAGAAACTTCACCACACAAAAATAGAAAAAAGAGTTACATGATCAACATAGAAAAGTAAATTATCTCTGGACTAAAACCTTGATAGTGTTCAGGCCTGTTATGTCAAACTTCGCCTTTTTCTGGATAGCTTTTCGCATGTACTGGATTGCAAACTTAACCTGGAGCAAGAAAATGAAAATTTTCGGGTCATAGGACAACTGAAGTAATTAACTATTATACAAAAATTTTGCTAGCAACTTTGTTAAGCAAGTAAAAGGGATAAATAGGACATGCTAGAAACAATGGACCCTGAAGATGAACGTTCAAAACTCACATTTACAGCAGTATAACATATCAACCTAATCAGCTTAAACATATTTTACTTGCAGCATATGCTGTATTTCCAACTTTAAGTCATTGCTTAAATTTTTTCTTTCTGTTTGTAGTGTTTGATTGTCATTAATTAGAAAGAAATGGCTAGAATCAACAAGACATATAGCAAATAAAATGTAACACAATGCATCTACCGAATAAACATGCAAAATGGAACTTGTCCATCATTGGGTTGATTGATCAATCAGAGAAGGAAGTGGAAAAGCTAATATAGTTTCAATTTTTCTTATTTGTCTTATTTTGGATATAACACCACCATCCCTTATAATTGTGGCTGGCACCAAATTTCTTATACAATTTCTACCACCAAAATATCTCCTTGGTCACAGTGGTTAATTATTTATGCATAAAACTCAAAAAGGGCTAGAACCAACAAAATTTATAATAATTAATGCAATGTATCTACTTACAGTGAACTTGGGCAAACGGAATTTATAGGTATCTACTAGTTCCATCATCAGATCTACCAAGTCAGAAAAAGGACTATCAAGAACCATTCCCGCAATTGAAGGATCCTCAGCTCCATACATTAGGCTGTGAAAAACCATTTAGATCCTTAACGTCAGATAAACATGCAGAAACGCATTAGCTATAGTAGGTTCATATAATAAAATATGAAATTATACGAGCAGAAGAGAAAAGGCAGCAAACTGAAACCATTGTTTTTAATAAACCATTGAGAAGCCCAGGCAGGATAGCATTAAAACTTCATGAATTCACTATAAGTTACTGAGATGGCAATTATGAAATGGGCTTCCATGCTCAAAACTTTACAAAAGCAAGCTGAAAGGAAGATGGTAAGGCTTTAGAAAACCTGGTAACAGCACCCATTGAGCGGCCCCATAAGCCAATCAAAGAGACATTTCCATCTGCCCGCAAATAATCAACCACTGCTTTCAGATCATCCTTCTGAAAAATAGAAAAAGAACATCAGGCAGCAATTTTCTGAAATGCAATGGACATCTATGATGTTATACGAGAAAAAATACGAGTAAAATGTATATTACCAAGTGAAAAAAGGCAAAAAATTGATCTTAAATAAAGCAGTGCAAAGTTGGTGACAAATATGCATTTGATAAGACTTAACACCATAGATAACAGGTCAATACTTTTTTCTGATAAGGAGCAAAGTTGGCGACAAGTGTTTAAACTTTATTTTTTTAAAAAATTTGGGAATGTTGTTTATCAGAACTTTCTAATGTGAATTCATAAGAAGAATTCACTTTATGCCAGGGAGAAAGATCAAGACAAGAGAAGGGGCTATTTCAGGCTTTTTAATTAGCTACAACTTACAAATTTGCAATTTCACATACAATTTGTTATTCAACCAGTAATCAATATCAATGAGCATAATCAAGAAAAAGTTCAACTTCATATGTAAACTTACAAATCCTAAAAACCCAAAGTATTCACCCCAAAACTAATAGTCACTGTACAAAACATCTGTATAAAGGAAGAATACCCCAAATAACCCAAGACAAAACAACAGTTAATATAGCCAATTCACAGAAAGCTATGTTATCACAAGTTCACAACCAGTAATGATTGTATGCAAATTAAAAGTTACTAAAAGTATTAATCAAACATGAGAAGAGGCACTTCCTGTATGAAGCGAAAATGAGAATAAGAAGTGCTAGATTTTCTTCAAATAGTTAGTTAACCACTTACTTCATTCCAACCCAAGGTAACATGCTCTCCTCCTGATAATCCAGATCCTGAAAAATCAAGAGCGAAAACTGTAATATTTGAAGGCAGCAAGATTATAGCAGCTTCACTGGCATCAGCCCTGCAGCCACTGCCAAAATTCAAGACGTACTAGCAGTCAGCAATTATGTCTACAACACGGTAACAACACAGTAATAATAAAAAGCAATCATAAAAGTACAACATTTTGGGTTGTTTGGCTGTCAGCAAAGAAGATTTAACGAAAGGAAACACATATAGAATAGATCTGAACTAAGAAACATATTGGATAGAATAGAAACTAGTCATGGAATCTCTGAACACAAGCCAACAGCAATACAGCAGTGGCACATATACAATACTAAAGCAATTGTTATCTAAAACAATGCAATCTGCTTCCAATGATATTCTGCAAAATGCATTATGCAGTATTTTTCTCTCAGTTATATATGATTCCAACAGTTCTTGCTTATAAATGTCCACAAAATAGAAAAAACCTAGTGTCACTCAGCAATCTGTCAGCAGGAATGACGCTCTGATATTGCTTTTTCACATCAACTATTTAATTAGCATTAAAAAGATACAAAAAAGACAATAAGAAGCCAACTAATCCGCATACAAGGTTACTAGTGGATACTGCTAAACGCCAATAGCCCAATTACAATAACCTTCATACAAGTATATTAATTCCTTCATTTTCCTACCAATCTGATCGTACTATTTTCTTCCTGGATTATAGAAAAATGACACAAGGGAGTTTGCCAACATGAAGCTGTTTGAAATAAATTTAAATATAGAAAACGAGCAACCCAATGCACAAGGCTTCCATGTTGTGGGGTCTAGGGAAGCTCATTGTCTGAAATAAATTTAAATATAAAAGAACCAATTTCTCTACACTGCTATTGATGGTATAAGCAGTAATGACATGACAGCATTAGAAAATATAGTCAGACATATCAATAGCCTAGCTAACAATAAGTGCAATTGTAGCTACCACTATTTCATAATCACAAGTAAAAGTTAATACCTAGTTGAAGAAACACTATATAAGCAAGAAATTTGAAAAGAGAAAGAAAGTATATAAAAAAGAATGCTTTTTTATCCAGATATAAGTGTGTTAAGAAAAACCAATGCAATTATATGGCTGGTCTTGATTGATACATGCAACTAGTACTCAAACTCTTTTTTGATGTGAGAACAAATCTGAAGGTTTTTTTTTTTATTTCTGAAAAAAATTATTGTTAATGCCACCAATTTCCATAAAAACCAATCAAAACTTCTTTGTCACCTGTTGCCATGGCAGTATATCACACAGGGCAGAGGTTTTCCTTCAGGACTAACCAGGGGCATGTAATGACTACACTTCAGAACATCTCCCCTGCTGTTTTTAACCTGCAAAATTGCCAAAATATCTCACTTATAATGCAGACCAACTTAAATTCATCCAAATTATAAACAATCATAATATATATATACACACACACATATACCTGTGTGTGTGTATACTAAATGGCTGTTGACCAACCAATTCTGCCCCCTCCCTTCACTACAAAAAAAATGAATCAAAACTAACAGGCCCAAATTTTTTATTTAACAGTTTCTCATGATCTAATAGCATATCTAAATATATTACAACATGAGCATTATGCTAGAAGAGCAACAGTTTTAAATAGTTGTTGTCCTATGTTTGTACACATTTCCAAGTATTTGAGATTGACCCAAGGCTGTTACTTTGTGCTTCAAGACCAGAAACCTTTCAAACCATCCTGATTTCAGAGTATGTTTATGCCCAGAGGTTTCCTTTCTAAATTGAGCCGGTATTAGTGCAAGTCGAACAAATCAGGATTTTGGATATATCTTACAAAGAGACTACTTATCTTGTCAGAACACAGTTCAGACCTACCCACCTAATAAAAATATAATGCAAAAGTAGTTCCAAATCTGATTTTGCCATTTATATAGCACTTCATTAGACAAAAGTCTAGGCTTACTTGAAGAATGAATTTAATCTTAGCCTATCCTCTAACAATATGCAGAAGACAGGCTAGCACTTCTAAATTTGTAAAAGTTTCAAACTTGAATACATTATGACGTCCCGAAAAGCATGTACCAGCATAATGGTTACCAAATGCTGATAAGGAAATTGAAACAATTATCAATTAACTGAAACAAATGTTTAAAACAAATGAACTCTTCTGTAATGTTTCCTTTCAAAGGAAAGAGAAAGCAAAGAGGTGCAGTTGGTACAGGCACCTAGCAAACTGATTTTAATTTATCAGTAATTTGAACAAGCAGATGGCAAAATACAGCAATTGTACCTATTGTGCAACTACTTTTGACAAAAAATGCTATTTAATTGAAGGATCAGGGAAATGAACAGGTAAACATCATAAATATGTTTAAACAAACCAGAAAGTAAGAATTTTAGGAAGCTGAAATTTCCCCTTGCGTAGATAATCTTAAAGCTGTACCTCTAGATCCTTTCTTTGATACCATTTTCCTTTCAGTATAAACTCTTCATCCAACAGATCACTGCCTGGATTGTATTCAGCTCTGCCACCAGAAAATGATGCCCATTAGAAATTGAGCAAAAGAACTACAATAAAATCATAGTTGGGAATAACTCGCAGTCTTAAATTAATGGTCTCAAACATATGTAAGTATCTCATTACAAAAGTTCATGACAAACTTTCCATTCACTCTTCTTTCCTGTCTAGCAACTCAACATAAGGATCTCCATCCTTTCTGTAACTCTGCTGGTTGCAAACCATCTTATCTTCAATGTAGAACAGCATTACAATAGATTTCAAGCCACATAACTTATAGTTCCCAATTTCCTAACTATAACTTTAAATTCTTGAAGATCTAAATCTTACCAATAATAGTTTCAATTTCATAGCTAACCTGATCAAAATTATAACATGCAGCATTTTGCCTAAGACTCCTATAATAACTAAACAAAACAATTAATTAAAATTTCATCTTCCAACTGTCTCTTTGTCACTCAGCAACCTTGTAACCATTAAAGCCTTCAGAACCATATGAAATACAGAAAAATAGAAAATACATATTAGTCTAACAGAAATCAATAACTAAAAAAACCTAAGACTCACATGCCAGCATCCTGCAAAGGGTTTGAAGATTCACATATCCACAGCCCCCAACAACAACAAAATATATATACAAAAAAAATTATATAAAAATAAGAAAATTAATCAAATCAAGTACCAGAATATGAGAGCTAGAGAAAAGAATCATAATTAATCAGACAAGCTCTGAATTTACGGAAAGATCATAGAGAAACAAAAGTCCAGCCGAAGGATAAAATTCCAACAATAAATAGCCATGCAATCATAATCACCCTGTATGCTTGCTTAAAACAGATCAACATTAATACAAAAACAAAAACTTCCAAATCTGATGCTACATAAAATTGGTCCAAGTAAAAGCAAGTAGTAGGGTTCTCTTTTCTTGTTTCCTACAAACCAAAAACAATTAAATTTCAAATCAAGATTTTCCTTTGTTCCCCAATTTTTCTCATCAATCAAACAGAACAGAACCATAAGCAAATATATATATATATATATATATATATATATATATATATAGACACACACACACACACACACACACACACTTAATTCAATAAAAAAAGATACAAGATAATTTTTTCCCAAAAAGTAATATTATAAATCAAGAGTACCTGGGAGGCCGTATTATAAAGTTGATAAGCTGCTCCATAGATTTCTAAAATGATAGCCAAATGATCCCTTTCTCTCTGGGCTGAGCTGTTCTTCTTGAATTAATATACCAAAACGAACAATAAAAAAAACCAAAGTATATGAAAGACAACTCCTCTTTAAGGGTGTGATAATATTTCTTTTGTCATGATAAAGAAAAAGACAACAAGGAAACAAAGAAGAAGCCCTTGGGACGACTAAAGAAAAGGGTTTTCTCAGACGAAGAAGAAGAAGAACAGCGCTTTGTCAAATGTTGCTGGTGTTTGAAGTTTCTTTGTTCTTTCTTCGCTTTCCTTGAAACAAAAACAATACAGAAGCAAAAGTTAAAAATATAAAAAAAAATACAGTTTCGGCTTTTGTTGCTGGTCTTTGGCTTTGCCCCTCTGGCTGTTGCACCTGCTTGAAGGTGACACGTGCCTGAGTGAGTGCTAATATGAGCTCGAATTTGATGCTGCTTACTCCTCCTCTTTCGGAATAACTAAATATTTGACATTAAAGCTATAATGCAATCGAGTTGAAACAATTTAGTATTAGATTATTTAATTCGAAAATTTAAAGTTTTGAATATCGAATTTGATTCAATAAAATATTTTAATTGTTTGAACTTGATTTGATAGGTTCAAAATCAACTTAATAGCTTAATTTATTAATTTTAATTGTATATTTGAGAAAAAATAATAAATTAATAATAAAATATTTGAAATATATATTAAAAAAGTTCAATAAAACTCATGAGCCGCTTTATCTGAGTATTAAAAAAGCTCAAATTCGGCTTGACTCGTAACTCAGGTAACTTGAGTTCAACTTGAAAATTAACAAGTCAAACTCAAATAATCGTTGAATCGAATTCGAATAGCTCATGAGTAATTTGACTCTTTTACACCTTTACTTAACATATATATTAAAAAGAAAAATATAAAGTAATTAGTTTTTGTTGGCGTATATTATTATTACATATTCAATCTCTTTCCTAAATTAAGAAATTTAATAAAATTAAAAAAGTTATTTCATCATCATTTATGAAATTTAAAACTTTTACCATGATATCAAAAGTTATGGATAATTATTCTATGCACCGTTGATGGAGTTTTTTTTATTCCACAAGCGGTGTTAGGATCATGACATATGTCTTATTTTATTTCTTTAATAATTTTTTTGGTATGAAAATTTTCTAATATTTTTATAGAAAATGTGTACACTACTAGTAGAATAAAAAAATTTCACTAATAATATATGAAATAATTATTCAAAAGTTATTATAATTCTCGCTAGAAAACATTTAATAATAAATTTATATAAAAAAATAAAGAGACGGGTGAATTAAAGTTAAACTTAATTTTTATGAAAATATTAAAAAAAAACTACGTACGTTAGAAAAGCACTTTGTTTTGAAAAATATTTGTCTAAACAGGGTTAAATTTATTTGAAGTAAAGTAGAAAAGGGTTGGAAATGGAACATATATCTTGCCAATCATCACTTAAATGGGAGGGAGAATGATTCAAATGAATTATTATAAGAAAAAGTTATCTTTCACTGTATTATTTCAACAATTAAATTACCATTTTTAATAAAGAAGAAAGGAAGAGTGCATCTTTAGGTAAAGTTTTGTCTATCAATTTAGTTAGTTACACTTACTCATTTAACAATGCTTTCTTTTTTTATTTTTTATTTATTAAAATGTGATTGTTGAACACGACCCACTTCTCTTCACTTCTAAGATCCAAAGTTAATTGGAACATGGTAACAACCATAAAATTTGGCAACTTTTATTAATATAAAAAAATTAAATTTTGAAGTCGTTATTATTGAAAGAATTTTACTGTTTATTAATCTAAAATTTGGCAACTTTTATTAATCTAAAAAAATTGAATTTTGATGTCGTTATTATTGAAATAATTTTATTGTTTATTATTTTTAACTTGAACAGAATTTATCTCAAATCATAAAATAAATAAAATACTTATGGTTGCACAAACAAAAATTAAAAAAGCATTATAATTGAGTTGAAATAGAATAAAAGATTAAAATTTGTACTGATAAATGACAATGACTAAATACCTTTCTTGGAAACTTCATGATGTGAAGCATCAACGTCCAACCTTACCAAATGGTTCCACTAAGAAAACATTCCAACAGATTTATTCATGTGTGTCTGTAAGATGAAAGACAGTGCCAAGAACCATTTAAGAAAGGAACAATCCTCTGATCGATTCCAAAAGCTTAACTCATCCAAGGGTATATGTTCTCCGAAAAAAACAATGTTTTTGCCAGTGAATGGAACTTCACATATCGAAACTTCCCCTTTAGTTGACATGCAATTCCATGGATTAAAGAGGACATTGATTGTGTCAGAAATGCTGGCCAACCCAGTTAAGGATGGCATTAGGGGACACCAATTATTATTACAAGTATTTATTAGCTGTTTTGAGTTCGTTTTCAAATATCTTAGGAAGCAACCCACGCTTCACTGTAGGGCTGATTTATTATAGGCAGCGGCATTTCATGAAAAATTAGAAAAATAGATCTATTGGCACAATTCATATTTAGTATGGTAGCAATTAAAGGGTAAGTGAGTCAAGTTATTTGTGAGCTACTTGAGTTTAATTCGTTTATTTTTGAGTTGATCTTGAGCTCGAGCTTCTTAATCATAGATTCGAGTAGCTCGTGAACCTTATTAAACTTTTTTTAATATATATTTTTAATATATCATTATTAATTTATTATTTTACCCTCATAATATATAATTAAAAATTAACTAATCGAGCTTATAGTAAAGTTCGAGTTTATCAAGTTGATTATTCTTTCAAGTCAAGCTTGAGCTTAAGCCGAGCTCAAGCCAGGTATTGAATCGTCTCGACTCAATTTGATTACACTTCTAGTAATAATTTCATTCTCACAGTAAAAAGAATCAAAAGAAATCAAATTACATTCATAAAAATGCTTTCCAAGTCCAAATATATCACATGAAATGATTCACTATCAGCTTAAATTTCCAGCATTTCATCGTTACAACTTTCAAGTAAAGATGTCAACAAAAGATAGCATATTCTAAAGAAAAGAATATTCCTTCTCCGAGCTATGGTCAATTGCAATAAATGCCACCAAAGCAACTTCTATTAAAATGAGAGCAATTTCAAGAGCATACTAGCAGTGTGATCAATTCAAAAAAAAAAGCATGTTATAGAATGCAGTCCATTGGATAATTGGCAAAACAAAAACAACTTCAATCACTCAATGCTTGCTTTATAAATCAGCAAGTACTTTTTGAGAAAAAAAATTCCAAGTACTTAGTTTTAGAGTTACTTAACAGTGAAAACGTAGAAGATGAAATTTTGATTTCATGCGTAAAGTTTTAACCTTATTTCTATTAGATATTTATGTATTTCTAAAGAGACTTTTAAATCCATGTTGCTTAGACAGATGGTTTCAAAGTGCTTTATATATCAACATTCTTTTACGAGCTTGTAAAGGGCAAGTAAAAAGAAGAGTCTTGCGTGCACACGAGAAATGGGCCAAAAGCCTATTCGCAGTTGAAATCTGACAATTTGCCCCCTCCCTACACGCAAGATAGAAGAGTCCAAGCTTAGTTTTTACTTTTTTATCTAATTATTATTTTCAGTATTTAATTCTTATATGGAGACTAGTGTTTTAGCTTATCTAAAATTCGAGAAGATCTACTTCTAATTTTTTTAACTAGGTTTTTTGAACCTTACCTCACCATATTTAATCAAATTTTCTGAACGTTATTTCACCAGATTTAACTAGATTCAGTTAGAGTTAAATCTCTTAATTTTCTCTTTATTCTATTTTTTTGATTTTATATTATTTTCTGCCTATTGAACGTTACCTAATGTTCATATTTTCCTCTACAACTACAACATTATAGAACTTTGCTCACTCACTCCTCACTATTCTTCAATCATTCTCTTCTTCTACTGGGTTAATAATTTTCTTCCTTCTCTGTTGTTCCTATTCCCTAGGCAATCCAAAAAAGCCTATTGAATCCTGGGGGATTACACCTATTGGTGAAATAATTCTTAAAGACAGTGCGATCGCAACCCGCCTTAGGATGTTCCTGCTTACTGTTTTCTTCTTATAGTTACAACAATATTAAGGATCAGTTCTCATCAATGGAAAACACCAACATCAACGCTCCTACTGCTGTTGACGACGGTCCCGTTGCGTCTCTTACTACTGCTAATGATGTTCCTGCCATGCTTGCTACTACTGTTAACGCTGTTCTTGTCATGCTTATTATTGCTCCTTTTCTTGCATCCATGCATTATGCCAAGCCCTTTCCAGACATCAGCAAGATCGAAATCTTTGATGGCCAAAATTAAAAAAGATGGCAAGAACACATATTCTCTGTTCTTGATATGCATAGAGTAGATGTGGCCTTGACAGATCCAAAACTTGATCAAACTGCAGATGCCAAACAATTATGGACACATGCAAATAAGGTTTGTAGAAATACAATTATTAGTACTCTTTCTAATGATCTCTTTGATGTCTACTGTTCTTACAAGGAAACCAAACAAATCTGGGACTCCAAGAACCACAAATACACTGCTAAAGATATTGGCAAGCAAAAGTTCATGATTGGCAACTTCTATAGGTGGGAGATGATGGACAAAAAAGATATCAAAGTGCAGATTAATGAGTATCACAAACTATTGGAAGATTTGAAAGCTAAAAACATTAACTTGCAAGAGGAATCTGTTGCTAGTCTCTTGATTGAGAAGTTTCCTAAATCATGGAAGGATTACAAGTAGGGTTTTAAATAGCGGTTGAATAGCGGTGTCATGGCCGCTATTTCGCGGTAGTAGCACAGTCCGACATCACTATTCATCGTAATTGAGAGGAGAGAGAGCAATCACACCAATTGCAGTTGTTAACAATCGTAAATAGTCGAGCAACAGTAAATAGCTACAATAGCGGTCCACTATTGTCTTATCAATTGTATTGTTGCTACCAACAACCTCTGTCAATTTTTTTGTTAAATCAAAATTTTAATATCTAACAAAACAAACACAAAACCCATATCAAAACACAACAATCAAACTCCAAATTTATACTTTCAATTAAAGTAAAAGAATGAATCCAAAATCCCCTATTAATGGCAACGACAGCATGTGGATTCTTCTTGAGAGAGATAAGCCAACTCTGAGTAGAAATTTTGAAAGAGGCCATGAGATGCTACAAAGATTGGTCGATTGGTTTTAGTTGTGATTGGGTTTACCTGTGATGACCATAGACTGATGAGGAAGGAAATGGTTGCTTAAAAATAGAAGAAAATTGGAAAATGGAACTGGCGCTGGTTAGCAGGGGACTTGGGAGAAAGAAGGAGAAAAATCGGAGAATAAGGTAGGGGAAGGATTTTGAGGCTTGCCACCTGAGTTGGTTACATGTGAGTCTAAAGTTTTATTTTAAAATTGTTCTTTTTTTATTTATACGAACAATTGGGAGGGTAAAGCAATTAAGTAGTGGGAAATTAGAATTAGACAAAATTTTTTTAATGATTTTAACTTTCAAATTGAAAGGGAATGAGATGATAAAAGGATAATTTACTTTTATAGGTATTTTTTATGCATTAGTTTGATATAAAAATAATAAATTTTAAATGATTAAAGTTTTATTAGTTAATGTTTGTTAATTGTTTTTCTTGTGTATTTAATTAAAAAGTTTGGTTGCTAACTATTAATTTAATTTTGTGAACTATTATATATTAAAATTTTTCTATTGTTTTCTAACTAAATTAATTAATGAGTTTAACTCCTTATAATTGAAAAGATAAGGAAGCAAATTTCACATATATGATACAATCTTGTCACTCTTATATAGATATTGTAGCATGTTTCATAATATTGATGGATATATTTAAACAACTTTTAGATATGAATTTGACATTTTAGCTATGATATAAAAAATTGTTAATAATTTCATTTATCATATATGTTAAAAAAATATTAAAATGTCCTAAATTATTTCAAATATTATAAGATAAGAGTTTTCATTTGATTACAATTATAATTTATTTTATTTGTAGCAAGTTTTGCAAAGTTTAAAAAATTTACGACTGCAATGGATGCAATGACAGCTTTCTTATCTGTTATGTCCACAAACGTGATAAACGCAATGCAATCGAAAATGTGACCGCTTCCACAATTTAAAACCCAGATTACTAGCAACAATTGAAACACAAGCACAAACAACTTTCTTTGGCAAACTTGATCACTCACATCATTATTAAAGATACTAATCAAAGGGAACTCAAGGCTACTAAAGCAAAAAAGAAGACCTTAAAGGTCAACATGGTGCAAGGAAAATTTAATAAGAAAAGGTACGATAATGAGAAACTTGATTACAACCCTAAAGTTTCTAACCTTTCCTTCAATAAAAAAAAAGGCAATTGTTTTGTGTGTGGAGAACCGGGTCATCATGCTCCTCAATGTAGGAAGAGAGTGAGAAATGACAATCCTCCTAAGCCAAAAACCAACTTGGTTGAAAAAGATGACATTATTGTTGCGGTCATTTCTCAAGCTAATCTTGTGGCTAATGTGAAAGAATCGGGGGTAGACTCTGGTGCTACCAGACATATTTTTGCTAATAAAGTTGCCTTTACCTCCTACAATTCTGTAAGGGATGGAGAAAAACATGTTTATTTTGGTGATTCTATAGCTACAAATATTCTAGGAAAATGAAAAGTTCTCAAGCTCACATATGGCAAAACCTTAGCTTTAAATGATGCATTACATGTGCCTAACATTGGAGCAAATTTAATTTCTATGGCTCATTAGGAAAGGCTGGGGTTAAAGAGTCATTTGAATCTGACCAGATTATTATGACAAAGAATAATGTGCTTGTGGGGAAAGGCTATTGTAATCAGGGACTCTTTGTACTCAATGTTTATGAAATTATGAATAAGTGCATCTTCTTCTACTTAATTGATTGACTCTGTTGATTTATGACATGCTAGATTAGGACATGTAAATATTAACTATCTTAATAAAATGCAATCTATTGGATTAATTTCTAGTATTAATAAAGCAGAATTTGATAAATGTAAAATATGTGCTGAAACTATATTAACAAAGAAACCTTGCACATCTGTTCAAAAGGAAACTAAATTATTAAGTTTAATTCATAATGATTAAGGAGACTTGAAACAAACCATGACTAGAGATGGTAAAAAGTATTATTTAACTTTCATTGATGATTATTCTAGATATACTAAAGTTTATTTGCTTAGACATAAGCATGAAGCTTTTGACATGTTCTTATTATATAAAGCTGAAGTAGAAAATCAATTAAATAAAAAGATTAAAAGAGTTAGATCAGATAAAGGTGGTGAACATACTTTATTTAATGAATTTAGCGAGAAAGAAGGAATCATTCATGAAATAACTCTTCGTTGTTCACCAGAATCTAATGGAATAGCTAAAAGGAAAAGTAAGATCTTAAAAGAAATAATGAGGGCTTTACTTGTTAGTAGTGCTATACCTGATAATCTTTGGAGTGAAGCAATCTTATCTGCATGTCACTTACAAAATAGGGTTCCTCACAAGCAAACAGGTAAGACACCTTATGAATTATGGAAAAGCTATTCACCTAATCTTAATTATTTAAAAGTGTGAGGGTATCTTGCTAAGGTAATACTCCTAGATCCCAAGTAAAGGAAAATAGGTGCTAAAACTTCTAATTGCATGTTTATTGGTTATGCCGAATATAGTGCAGCATATAGATTTCTTGTGTTAAAAAGTGATGTGCTTGATTGTAATACTATTGTCGAAACTAAAAATGCTGAATTCTTTGAACATGTTTCTCGATTAAAATCTGAAAATATTTCTCATGTCCCTGTGGTTCAAAAAGAAGTTAAAAATAATGTTGAGGATTTAAGAATGAGTAAAAGACAAAGAAAAGGAAACTCTTTTGGAAATGATTTTTATACATATCTTGTTGAAAATGACCCTGTTACTTTTTCTGAAGCCATTTCATGTCTTGATGCATCTTTTTGGAAAGAAGTTATAAAAACTGAAACTGATTCTATTAATCAAAATAACACTTGGATTTTAGTTGATTTACCTCCAGGAGCAAAACCCATTAGTTGTAAGTGGATTTTCAAAAGAAAATACAATCCTGATGGTTTTATTGATAAATACAAAGCTAGATTGGTTGCTAAATGTTTTACTTAATAACATAATGTTGATTATTTTGATACCTTTGCTCCTGTAACAAGAATTGCTTCAATTCGAGTTTTGATTGCTTTAGCTTCAATTCATAAACTTTTTATTCACCAAATGGATGTTAAAACTGTTTTTCTAAATGTTGATTTGGATTAAGAGATTTATATAATGCAACCGGAAGGATGTGTGATTTCTAGACAAGAAAATAAAGTTTGTAAATTACTAAAATCCTTAAATGGCCTTAAACAAGCACCTAAATAATGGCGTGAGAAATTTGACCTAGTTTTCTTATGTGATGGCTTCTTTTTGTTGAAGTAGATAAATGTGTTTACACAATACTTGTTGATGGTGATTGTGTAATTATATGCTTGTATGTGGATGATATGCTCATTTTTGGTACTTCTCTTGATATTGTGCATAAAACTGAGGTTTTGCTTGGTAGAGTGGAAAGAGAAATCAAAAGATGGAAAACTGGAGGTAGAGAAAAATGCAAAGATGGAAAACATTTTTTTCCTCAGGTGTGCTTGATGGGAAAGATGGAAAATGTGAAAGAAAACATATTTCTTTCCTTCCATTGATTGGTAGAATTGATCTTTCCATCCTTCCACTTTTCCACCCAACCAAGTACACCCTAAGAGTTTTCTTGCTTCAAAATTTGATATGAATGATGTGGTTGAAGCAAATGTTATTTTGGGTGTTAAAATCATAAGGATGAGTGATAATATTATGCTATCACAAGAACATTTTATGGAAAAACTTCTTAAGAAGTTTGGACACTTTGATGATAAACCTGTGAGTACCCTTTATAATTCTAGCATTCAATTAAAAAAAATCAAGGAGATCATGTGGATCAATCTAAGTATGCAAAAATCATTGGAAGTTTGATGCATTTAATGAATTTTACACATCTTGACATAGCTTACGCTAAGTTGAGTAAATATACTCACAATCCTAATCACGATCATTTGGGTGTATTAGTTAGACTAATGAGACATTTGAGAGGTTCCATGAATTATGGTATTTTATATAGTGGATTTCCCACTGTATTAGAAGGATACAAAGATTCTGTGATATTCACATATCTACGATCCGTACATTTAATAGATATTATATAATTATTTAAATGACTTATTCCTCGCAAGACTAGAGAGATAACGAATGGTAAGCCCCATAGGACTTCTAGTGTTTCGGAGCAGTGAAGACTTGGAGGACATGGAATTAGGAGCTAAATATGGATGAGGTAAGAAATTTAGCCTAAAATAGTTTGTTTGTGCATTTTTGAGGAGCGTGCAAACAAATTAGAAAATTACGATTAAATTCATAGGTCGATAGAATTTTCGTAAATAATGGACAAACCGGGATGACTTTAGAATCATTATTAGTACTAGAAAATTTCTCATAAAATAAGGTTCTAAGCCATGTGGATTGATGGAATTAAGTCTGCGTAAAATAGAAATTTATGTGATTTTACAATAAGGGTATTTTAATAATTTCACCCAAACGGTCAGTCGAACTTCAACAGAAGCTCAATCAGAAGTTAGAGCAAGTTAAATAGATACTTTTTATGATGAAATAAAATATTTTAGAGATTAGACTGATAGTTTAAACCAAAGTTGAACCAAAAAGGGTGAAATCAAAAGTTTACTTAAACATAAGGGTAAAATAGTAATTTGTACCTTTAAATGTCATTTTTAGCTGAAATTTCCAGCTTCTTCCAAACCGATTTCGGCAGCAACCAACAGCTCCTCTTCTACCTCCATTGCCACACCTTTCAAGAGAGAGAAAGCTTGAAAAACATCACCAACACCCTATCAAAATTAAAAACACTCTTCACCAAAATTATTCTCCTCATCATCCTCTATCATCTTACACCAAAATCATCACCTAAATCAGCCAAAATCAGGGGGTAAGGATTCTTGAAGCATTCGGCCAAGAGGGAGTAGGTAAGGAAATGCTGAAATTTCATGATTTTCTTGATTTCTACAAGTTGTTTATTGTGTTTAATTGATTATTCATGTGAAATCCTCAATTTTCTGTAATTTTCCTATACTTGTATAGTTTTCCAACTTGGATTAATGAAATAAATATGAATTTTCTGATATATATATATATATATATATATATGGTGTATGGGACATAAGAGGAATTAAGGCAATTGAATGGTCAAAGAATCAATGGTCAAAAGGGTCAATGGATGGTCAATGGCTGAGATAGGATGATGAGGGGATTAGAATGCATTTATGGGTAATTAATGAGAGCCATGACTCATCATCATCATCCCTTTCACCCTACGGTACCAGCCCATCTCCCTCTCCCTCTCGTTGCTTCCATTTTCTTCCTAAGTGTCCAAGTTTCTCACCTTGACAAACCACCATCTCATCTCATCGATTCGTTAAGCTTCTCTAAAGAAAAACGATCCTTGTCGATAGCTTAACCTATGCCTTTAATATGAGAGAATGAATCCAAGTGAATAAGGAGATCTAGAAATCCAAAGATTTGGTGAATTGCAAAGGTAAGGGAGGTAGATGGTTTTATGTTGATATTTTGATGGTTTGGGATTGTATGGAGTTGGCATAGTAGATTTATTGAGGTTTAAATTGTCATGATGTTTACAGCTTGAAGAAGTGAAAAAGGACAAGTGTAGATTGGCTACCAAGCTTGTGAATCAATCTCAATCGAGGTAAGAAATTTATGTAACGGACGTAAGGCGGCTATTTCTGCATGTTTTATGATGTTTGTATATGGTTTGGAAAGAAACACCAGCTGATTTCATGCAGGAAAAATGACATTTTTGGACTTGTCTCCTAGTACCAATTAGGCTAGGGGCAACCGACTGCCTTAAAGGGAAGTCGACTGCCTAGAGACAACCAAAACGTCGTTTTTCGAAAACCGACTCAAACCAGTCGACTGCTATGTAAGCCAGTCGACTGCTATTTACCAAGAACCATTCTGTTTCAAACCAGTCGACTGCCAAGGGGACCAGTCGACTGCTATTTGTCCAGAAACATTCTGTTTCAAAACCAGTCGACTGCTATTTGGGACCAGTCGACTGCCTTATTTGTATTTGAAAAAAAAAGAAAATAATTGAATTTCAAAAAGGGGAAGAAATTCAATAAGGCAAAACGTGGTGTAGCAGTCGATTGGTCATATAGCAGTCGACTGCCTATTTGAAAGAAAGGTTTTGAAAACCTATTTCAAGAAAAGATATTTGTATTTGTTTAAAACCTATATAAATGAGGTTTTGGAGACTGTGAATCTCTTGAAAGAGCATGCACATTATTTGTTACTTGTACTTGACTGAGGAGCTCTAGTCCAGCCCTTACACCCGCAGTACGGCACCTGACTAGTGAAACTGTGGGCTATAGACAATGACCATGAGTCTCTTACTTAATTTGGCTTTGGGGAGGATCCCTGGCCCATACGTGGGTACGCCATTTATTTGATATCTCTCAGGATTATGCCTTACGAGATATATTTGCAGTATCCTCATGAGATCCTTATATTGGATTATCCCTTACGGGATATATTTGCTGTATCCATTATCTCTCTGGATTATCCCTATGGGATATATTTGCTGTATCCATGATGAGAATTACTTGGTGCATGAATCTGTCGGATATAATTGTCTCCCGTCTATTTGAAAGTATTTGTATTTGCCTATTTGATTTCACATGATTTGAGATCCGTGGAAATATTTAAAAGCATGATTTACTTGTATTTGATATTTGTGAAAGAAATATACGACATATGCTTTATCATGATTTTACATGACATTATAGAGCCAAGCAGGAAAACTGCATATAGTGATATAGTACGCTCTTTTACATAAGTTTCTTACTGAGCGTAAACTCACTCCTTTACAAACATTTTTCATACATCTACTTGAAGTAATTCCGCTCCGGATAGAGGAGCTCATTTCGGGATTTTGAGATACCTTCGGGACACGCTTCCTACTTATCCCTTGAAGGTATATTTAGTTGGCCGTTACTTCGGCTAATGTACAGTACGATACTACAGTTTTGTATATGTGGAGGATTAGGTTGTCTGAATATTTGAGATCCTGATGTACATGGCACATGTTTATAAATGAAAAATTTTATGCATGTGAAAATGGATATTATACTCTGATAAAAACGCCTAAAGCATAAAAGTAAGGAAGATTGACATCGGATAAACTAGTCGATTTATTTGTTATTTGAAGTAAAAGTTAGTTGCTATTTGGTTAGTGACGAGGACATCACAGATTGGTATCAGAGCCGATTCGACTAAAGTTTGTCGATGTCAATAAGCTAGAATTAGAGTAATTCCCCAATGTACTGTACTAGCTTACTTGATTTTGAGTAGTATAACTGTTTGAGGTTCTACTAAATGATGTTATTTGATCATGATCTTAACAGAATGAGTACTCGAAGGAGGGGTACTAGACGAGGATGAGGACGGGGTCGTGATGAACCGCCCTCAACACAGTCTTCTCCTCCATCTCCACCGCATAGCCCAAATACGAGGCTAGCTAAAATGGAGAAACATATGGAAAATATGGTCGCAATGTTCACCCAGTTTATGGCTAATTTTTCGAACGTGGCCGCTAATGCACCAGCAGTTACCCCTATAGTACCTCCTACTCCGGTAGTACAACCCTCACCAGTCCCAGCTAATGAGAGGCGAGATTTTACAGCTTACTGCAGTGTGGCGCTGATAAAGGAGTTTAAGAAGTTGGATCCGCCAAAGTTCAAAGGGGACAATGACCCATTGGCTACGGAAATTGGATGAAAGCGGTCACCAAGGCATTTGGGTACTTAGCTTGCACTGAGAAAAAAAAAGTAGGATTGGCTGCCTACTTGCTAGTGGATGAGGCCGAGCCATGGTGGCAGGCTACTCAAACAGTCTTAAAGGCTAAACATCCAGAGGTAACGTGGGATAGATTCGTGGAAGCTTTTAATGAACAATATGTCCCACGCACTGCTCAGAGAAGGTTACAGGTTGAGTTTTTGAACTTGACTCAGGGAAACATGACGGTTAGCCAATATGAGTCGAAGTTCATTACACTAAGCAGATTTGATCCTGAAGTATTGAGAAGAGAGGATCATAAGACCTACAGGTTCATGGAGGGATTGAGACCTTCCATTAGGTCTAAGCTATATCCGTTGGATATCACTACATAGGAGAGGCAGTCCGTAAGGCTCAACTGTGTGAGTAGGACTATGAATTTCATCAGGCAGACTTCTGAGTGAGAAATAAGGGTAAAGAACCCATGAAGCGAAAGTCAGATGAGAAAGCCTCGAGTGATAGATATCCATCTAGGAGGAATAGGCCTTATGACAGAACCTCAATAGGTAAGCAAGTTTGTTATAAGAAAATAAATTGTCTTCATTTAATGGTTATATGGAACTATGTTAAATAGGAGTTATGATGATTATGATACAGGAACTCCTAGATCCACCGGGATCAAGATAGGTGATTAGAGATCCCAACATCCAGTTGGTAGTACCGCTAGCTCACCAAGGAGTACGATGCCGAGGTGTGTGCAATGCGGAAAATTTCATGGAGCATAGCCTTGCCGGTTGGCGAGTGGGGCGTGCTATTGGTGTGGGGAACAGGGACATAGAATTAAAGATTGTCCCAAGATAAATCAGAGGGCACCTGAAGAGTCAGAAAAGACCCCTCAACCACAACCTAAGACCACACAACCCGAGCGTAAGGCCACAGCGGTAGAGAAAGGAAAGGCGCCCGTGACTCAGGGACGGGTATTTGCCATCGACAAGGAGTCCGCTGATGCTTCATCGAAGATGATTCAGGGTAAGATTTACCTTAATGATATATATGTCCTTGCTTTATTTGATCCAGGCTCTACGCACTCTTTTATTTCCCCTATGGCTACTAGGAGATTAAATGTTGAGCCTGAGCATTTAGGAGGATTGCTACAAATAATTACTCTATTTAGGGAATCCCAAATGACGGACATAGTGTATCGTAATTGTAAGCTACGGGTAGGAGAAAGAAAATCACCAGCTGACCTAATCCTATTAAATATGTTCGGATTTGATGTTATATTAGGAATGGATTAGTTAGCTGAGAGTCATGTGATGATAGATTGTCATGCTAAGAGCGTGATCTTTTCCTCTCCCGTTAGCTATGTTGTAAAGTTTGCGAGTATTTAATACAAAAGCATAATTGCTTGTTTGGCTTAATTGGGATTTAATTGATAGAATATATTTGTGATGTGAAGGGTTTATAGCACACGTGGTAGACGTAGATCAGAAATGTCCCGAACTTGATGAAATTCCAGTAGTTAAGGAATTTTCCGAGGTATTTCCGGATGATCTTCCAAGACTTCCTCCGGATAGGGAAGTGGAGTTCACGATCGATTTGGTGCCAGGGACTGAGCCATTTCGAGATCTCCCTATCGGATGGCTTTAGTGGAATTAGAAGAATTGAAGAAGCAGCTTCAGGAGCTGCTAGACAAGGGATTCATACGACCCAGCGTATCCCCTTGGGGTGCTCCTGTGCTATTTGTTCGGAAGAAAGATGGTAGTATGCGATTGTGCATTGACTACCGATGGTTGAATAAGGTGACCATCATGAACAAGTATCCTCTTCCCAGGATAGACGACCTCTTTGATCAGCTCAAGGGTGCACAAGTCTTTTCCAAGATAAACTTGAGGTCGGGATATCATCAGTTGAAGATCCGAGATGAAGATATCCCTAAGACTGCATTCAGGACACGGTATGGCCATTATGAATTCTTGGTGATGCCGTTTGGATTAACCAATGCACCCGTAGCATTCATGAATTTGATGAATGACATGTTTAAGCAATACTTGGACCAGTTTGTCATTGTCTTTATCGATGACATCTTGGTGTACTCGAGGTCTCGGGAAGAGCATGAGCAGCATTTGAGGATAGTTCTGCATACCCTCAAGGATAGAGGATTGTATGCCAAGCTAAGTAAGTGTGATTTCTGGTTGAACCAAATCTCCTTCTTAGGTCACATTATCAGTAAAGATGGGGTCTCGGCTGATCCATCAAAGATTGAAGCGGTGGTTCAATGGGAGAGACCGAAGACAGTAACGGAGATAAGGAGTTTCTTGGGTTTAGCTGGCTATTATAGAAGATTTGTAGAGGGTTTCTCAAGATTAGCTGCTCCATTGACGAGATTGACGCGCAAAGAGGTGAAGTATGAATGGAATAAAACTTGTGAGCAAAGTTTCCAAGAGTTGAAGCGCAGGTTAACGACTGCACCTATCCTCACCATTCCTAGTGGTTCAGGAGGATTTGCAGTATATAGTGATGCCTCAGGGCAAGGTTTGGGATGTGTGTTAATGCAGCATGGTAAAGTAGTGGCATATGGTTCTAAACAGTTAAAGGACCATGAGAAGAACTACCCTACTCATGACTTGGAGTTAGCTACAGTAATATTTGCTCTGAAGATATGGAGGCATTACCTATATGGTGAGAAATTTCAAATTTTTACGGATCATAAAAGTCTGAGATACTTATTCTCCCAAAAGGAGTTGAACATGAGGCAAAGAAGGTGGCTAGAGCTTCTGAAGGACTATGATTGTGAGATCATGTACCACCCAGGGAAAGCTAATGTGGTGGCGGATGCTCTGAGCCGTAAGCATGTAAGTATAGTGGCTTGTATGATGATAAGAGAATATGGGTTGCTTGAACAGTTTGCAAGCCTCAATTTAAGTGTTACACCTCTTGCGCAATTTGGAATGATGGCTAGCTTGAGAATTGAGCCAAAATTGATGGACAGAATCCGGGCAGCTCAGAGAGAGGATGCCCAGTGTATTGAGGTTATAGAGGAAATTCAATCGGGTATGACCTCAGAATTTCATAAGGGTGAGGATGAAATTTTAAGGTTTAATAACCGTATATGTGTTCCCGAGGACAATGAATTGAGGAAGCTAATCTTGACGGAAGCACATTCCACTAAGTACACATTGCACCCGGGGAACATGAAGATGTATCATAATCTTCGCAAGGTGTATTGGTGGAAGGGCATGAAGAGAGACATAGCCGAATTTGTAGCGAAATGTCTAACGTGCCAACAAGTTAAGGTAGAGCACCAAAGACCAGCAGGTTTGTTGCATCCTCTACCTGTACCTATGTGGAAATGGGAGCACATTACAATGGATTTCATTATGGGATTACCCAAAACCAAAAGGAACCATGATGGTGTTTGGGTGATTGTAGACCGTTTAACCAAATCAGCTCACTTCCTACCTATGAAGTCTATAGATACACTTAGCGCTTTGGCAGACTTATATGTGAGAGAAGTCGTCAGACTACACGATGTTCCAGTGAACATCACATCGGATAGAGATTCCAGGTTTACTTCTCACTTTTGGGAGCATTTTCAGGAAGCCATGGGATCTCAGTTGAATTTTAGCACAGCTTTTCATCCGCAGACTGATGGGCAGTCCGAGCGCACTATTCAGACGCTGGAGGATATGTTGAGAGCTTGCGCTTTGGATTTTAAAGGCTTATGGGATGACCACCTTCCATTAGCTGAGTTTGCGTATAATAATAGCTATCATGCAAGCATCGAGATGGCACCATATGAGGCTCTATATGGTAGATGGTGTCGATCTCCGATTGGGTGGGAAGAAGTGGGTGAGCGAAGGTTATCGACTCCAGACTTAGTCGAGCAAGCCTCTGAGGATGTTAAGATGATTTGTCAAAGACTCAAGACAGCTCAGAGTCAACAAAAGAGTTATGCAGATGCTCGACGGAGGCCACTTGTGTTTTTGGTTGGAGACTATGTGTTTTTGAAAGTCTCTCCATCCAAAGGGATCATAAGATTTGGCCGACGAGGTAAGCTAAGTCCTCGCTACATCGGACCATTTGAGATCCTAGATCATGTTGGAGATGTGGTCTATAGGTTGGCACTACCTCCGGAGTTATCGGGAGTACATAATGTGTTTCATGTATCGATGCTTCAGAAATATAATCCGGATCCATCTCATGTCATTGAATATGAACCCTTGGAGATTCGAGAAGACATGAGTTATGTAGAGAAACCGATTCGGATTTTGGATAGAAAAGATAAGGTGTTGAGATAAAAAACGATCCCTCTAGTTAAAGTTCTCTGGCAGTACCATACAACAGAAGAAGCTACATGGGAGCTAGAGAGCTTAATGAGAGAGAAGTATCTGGAATTGTTTAAGACACAACCTTAATTGAATTTGGAAGACCAAATTCTCTAAGGTTCCAAATTCTCTAAGGTGGGGAGAGTGTGAAATCTCCAATTTTCTGTAATTTTCCTATACTTGGACAGTTTTCCAACTTGGATTAATGAAATAAATATGAATTTTCTGATATATATATATATAT
Source organism: Heritiera fomes (assembly GCA_032173925.1). NCBI lineage: Eukaryota > Viridiplantae > Streptophyta > Magnoliopsida > Malvales > Malvaceae > Heritiera > Heritiera fomes. Next base: position 25,756,054 of record JAPDPM010000009.1, read on the forward strand.
ATATGGTGTATGGGACATAAGAGGAATTAAGGCAATTGAATGGTCAAAGAATCAATGGTCAAAAGGGTCAATGGATGGTCAATGGCTGAGATAGGATGATGAGGGGATTAGAATGCATTTATGGGCAATTGATGAGAGCCATGACTCATCATCATCATCCCTTTCACCCCACGGTACCAGCCCATCTCCCTCTCCCTCTCGTTGCTTCCATTTTCTTTCTAAGTGTCCAAGTTTCTCACCTTGACAAACCACCATCTCATCTCATCGATTCGTTAAGCTTCTCTAAAGAAAAACGATCCTTGTCGATAGCTTAACCTATGCCTTTAATATGGGAGAATGAATCCAAGTGAATAAGGAGATCTAGAAATCCAAAGATTTGGTGAATTGCAAAGGTAAGGGAGGTAGATGGTTTTATGTTGATATTTTGATGGTTTGGGATTGTATGGAGTTGGCATAGTAGATTTATTGAGGTTTAAATTGTCATGATGTTTACAGCTTGAAGAAGTGAAAAAGGAAAAGTGTAGATTGGCTACCAAGCTTGTGAATCAATCTCAATCGAGGTAAGAAATTTATGTAACGGACGTAAGGCGGCTATTTCTGCATGTTTTATGATGTTTGTATATGGTTTGGAAAGAAACACCAGCTGATTTTATGCAGGAAAAATGACATTTTTGGACTTGTCTCCTAGTACCAATTAGGCTAGGGGCAGCCGAGACAACCAAAACGTCGTTTTTCGAAAACCGACTCAAACCAGTCGACTGCTATGTAAGCCAGTCGACTGCTATTTACCAAGAACCATTCTGTTTCAAACTAGTCGACTGCCAAGGGGACCAGTCGACTGCTATTTGTCCAGAAACATTCTGTTTCAAAACCAGCCGACTGCCAAGGGGGGCAGTCGACTGCTAATTCTCAGAGAACATTCTGTTTCAAAACCAGTCGACTGCTATTTGGGACCAGTCGACTGCCCTATTTGTATTTGAAAAAAAAAGAAAATAATTGAATTTCAAAAAGGGGAAGAAATTCAATAAGGCAAAACGTGGTGTAGCAGTCGACTGCCATATATGACCAGTCGACTGCCTATTTGAAAAAAAGGTTTTGAAAACCTATTTCAAGAAAAGATATTTGTATTTGTTTAAAACCTATATAAATGAGGTTTTGGAGACTGTGAATCTCTTGAAAGAGCATGCACATTATTTGTTACTTGTACTTGACTGAGGAGCTCTAATCCAGCCCTCAAACACGCAGTACGGCACCTGACTAGTGAAACTGTGGGCTATAGACAATGGCCATGAGTCTCTTACTTGATTTGGCTTTGGGGAGGATCCCTGGCCCATATGTGGGTACGCCATTTATTTGATATCTCTCAGGATTATCCCTTACGGGATATATTTGCGGTATCCTCATGAGATCCTTATATTGGATTATCCCTTGCAGGATATATTTGCTGTATCCATTATCTCTCTGGATTATCCCTATGGGATATATTTGCTGTATCCATGATGAGAATTACTTGGTGCATGAATCTGTCGGATATAATTGTCTCCCGTCTATTTGAAAGTATTTGTATTTGCCTATTTGATTTCACGTGATTTGAGATCCGTGGAAATATTTAAAAGCATGATTTACTTGTATTTGATATTTGCGAAAGAAATATACGACATATGCTTTATAATGATTTTACATGACATTATAGAGCCAAGCAGGAAAACTGCATATAGTGATATAGTACGCTCTTTTATATAAGTTTCTTACTGAGCGTAAACTCACTCCTTTACAAACATTTTTCATACAGATTACTTGAAGTAATTCCGCTCCGGATAGAGGAGCTCATTTTGGGATTTTGAGATACCTTCGGGACACGCTTCCTACTTATCCCTTGAAGGTATATTTAGTTGGCCGTTACTTCGGCTAATGTACAGTACGATACTACAGTTTTGAATATGTGGGGGATTAGGTTGTTTGAATATTTGAGATCTTGATGTACATGGCACATGTTTATAAATGAAAAATTTTATGCATGTGAAAATGGATATTATGCTCTGATAAAAACGCCTAAAGCATAAGAGTAAGGAAGATTGACATCGGATAAACTAGTCGATTTATTTGTTATTTGAAGTAAAAGTTAGTTGCTATTTGGTTAGTGACGAGGACGTCACAATTCAAGCTTGAATCAATTTGGAACTACGAAGAGAACCTCCCTAGGGTTTTGGTCATGGTGGAGTATGCATAGAGGTGTTGAATTTTGATGAGAAATTTATTTAGAATTTATGTAGAACTAATATTAAGGAAGAATTCAAGCTTAAAATGGAAGAAAACAATTTGTTTGGAATTTTGGAGGAATTCAGCCAAGGAAGGGGAGATAGATTCATGGCTGATTTTGATGCATTTAGGGTCTTAAAATGCTGTACAAATTATTAGGAGACTGTTGGCGAAAGCAAAACTGAAATCGGAGTTGTATAGGTGAAGTTACAATATTAGCACCGGTGTAAAAGAGACTGAAATGGAAGTGATTATAAACAATGTGATAGTTATGGGAAGTTAAAAATTAATTTTAAATTGAAATGTAGTGATTGGACCATGCTATATTATTTTTATACAGTGTTTTGCAGCTTAGAAGTTTAATAAGGACACTAGTGCAATGATCAAAAGGATAGTGAATTAAGAGGTAGGGGGTGAATGTAGAAGACATAGGGATACTATGGTGCATGTTTTGATTAAATATGCATCTTTTGAAATTGAAATATTGGAATTGGTGTTGAAATGGGAATTGTTGATGGTTTTATATACTGTGTTTGCACTACAAGAAGGCTAGGTTAAACACAGTCGTTATACTGTTGAAATTTATAAGAATTTGATATAAATATCTTTTAATATTCTTAAGTGTTAAAAATGAAAGAATTTTTATGTTAAATTCTCAAATTTATGGAAAATTCATATTTTTATTAAATATCGAAAAAGAATTTTTAAATATTCATGTTATCGAATTTTACACACGTAAAGGTACTATAAACAGAATAATTTTGAACTAAATGTTAAAGTATGAATATTTTATGAATTTTTATTTTTGAACTACTTATATTTCTTAAATATATATTTATGGATTGATTGAAGATAATTGTTATTGAATATATCTCTGTAAACTGCTATGAACTGTTTTATATACTATTGTGAGACTTTGGCCCCATAGTTGCTTACGAGCACATGCACTTACCGTTATTACTACTATCGCTGAGTGATTCTGATCCCATCATTCAGTGTACTTAGGTGACATGTGGCCGGTGTTCATCTACGGATGACCTTAGACTATGGCCATATGTCTCCTTGCGTGAGTCTATTGGGTAATACTTTGTCTCCATTGTTTTTTCTGGAGTGGCAAATTCCCGGACATCTCGGGCACTTACAGGAAAAAGATATATATGTTATGGATTTAAAGATATAAAATTCTTTATGATTTTTAAATATGTTTTTCTGAATAGGTTTACTGTTACTGAATGATTTTTATACAATTTGTAGATAAATGTTTTATATTGCTTACTTGAAATTTGAAAGTTATTGTTAAACATTGTTTATTATGGTTTACTGAACGATGCACATTTACTGAAATTGCTAAAAATTTATTTATATTCCTATAGTCGCATCTAGGGACCGGAACATGACAGGTACTTTAAAGTACCTCCCATACTTTACCTGGTTACCTAGCCGACTAGAATATCCTTTCTTGAATGTCTTATAGTGAACCTTTAGGAATTAAATGATTTTTATGCATATAGGATACATAGTATCAATTCTTGTAAACGATTCTCTTACTGGGCATTAGCTCACCCCTTCTTTCTCCTTCTAGATTATTTCTAGTGATTTCTCGTCATTTGAGTGGGAGGATTGTTGTGGTATCCCTCAGGTGGTTGTGAGATTTTCGTAGAGGTATACGGTTTTATATTTACATGTTCGGACTTTACGTACAGTACTTTTGTTATATGTTTTAGACATGGGATGTAAATCAAAAGAAAAATGTAGTATGAGAATTTTATGAGATGTATATTTATGTGGTTATAGTAAATGAAAATAAATTGTTCTTGAGATCAGTGTTGAAAATAAATATAAATTTTAAATTAAATTATTACTAATGGCACTATAGACAGCCTAACTGACGGTAAGTAAGATGTAAAATGGTATGAAAAACTGTATATTCGGAACGTGACAGTTAATGTGGTATTAGAGTGAGGTTGGTCTGACGTCTATCAGTATCGTTAAGAATTAAAGTTGATTTACATCCCTTGTAGTACTGTACTTGTCTGAATATATATAATCATCACGAATATGAGACTAAAAATTGTTTTTGTGTTTGCTTTGGGACAGAATGGAAGAAGGGCATGGGGGTGCCAGACGGGGACGAGGACGTCCCAAGCGCGTCCATTACTTCCCAAAGCCAGTTCTGAAGCCGGTACCAAAGCCCGCTCATCCCACACAGCCCGCTCATCCCGTACAGCCCACTCATCCTCCATAACCCGTTCACCCTTCCCAGCCCGAGAGTATATGTGCTCGTATGTCTAAACTGGAGCATATAGTTGTCAATTTTATAGCCAGTCAGACGAGGGCACCAGTTCTCGAGTAGGCACAGCCTCCCCACCCATAGGCTAACATTCCACTTGTACCCTAGCCACAGTTAGTGCCACCACCATAGCAGCCCCAGCCTCCGATTCCAGTACAGCCTAGGCAGGATCCTATTGGTGGGTGTGATGTGGATACCTTGCATAAGTTCACTAAGATGAATCATCTTAATATCCACTAGCTACAAAAAATTGGGCAAATTCCATGGAGAAATTATTCAAATATATGAGATGTACAGCGGCAGAAAAAGTGGGGCTGGCTACCTATTTATTCATAGATGAGGCAGAACACTGGTGGAAGTCCACCGAGATAGGTGAGACATTCGGTGGTTACATGAGAGATATTTCCAGAGGCATTTCGGAGACAGTATATCCCCCATACCGTATAGTAGAAGTTGAAGAGGGAGTTTTTAGATCTGACTCAGGGAAACATGACGGTCGATTAGTACGAGTCTAAGTTCACTATGCTAAGCTGATTTGATCCAAAGACGATGAGAAGTGAGGAGCAAAAGATCGAGTGGTTCCTAGTAGGGTTGAGATCGTCGTATAATGCCTGGTTAGCTCATTTTGATATTACTAGATATGATGAGGCAGTTCGTAGGGCATAGTTGTGCGAACAGAATTATAAGCAGTATTAGGCGAGGCAGGAGTCCAGGGCCAAAGGTAAAGGTAAAGGTAAAGAGAATGCCAGACTAGGTTCAGATGAGAGAGCAGACAGGGGACCAGCTAAGAGGTCCAAGGGTATTGTTATTGGTGGTAGATCACCTGAAGACAGATCAAGTCCACCAGTACTACTAGTTCCCTTCCTCAGAAGGGTGTTGCGACTAGATGCGGTATTTATGGTAGGTCGCATAGTGACAGGCCTTGTCTGTGGGCTACAGGGGCTTGTTTCAGATGTGGGCAGAAGGGGTATTTAGTTCGGAATTGTCCCGAGGAGAAGATGGCACTGCCGGCACCAGTAGCAGCACTAGAGCTTAAGGAGCTAGAGAAGGTTACACCATCCGTGCCTCAGCGAGCCACAATTGCAGAGAAGGGGAAGAAAGCTATAACTCAGGGTCAAGTGTACACCGTAGATAAAGAGTTTGCTAGTGCTTCCTCTGATATGATTAAGGGTAAAATCTCTATTTTTGGTACTGATGCATATGTATTACTTGATCCCGATTCTAGTCACTCATTTGTATCTCCACTATTTGCTACTAAATTACCTACAGAGCCAGAGCTTTTAGGGTATGCATTACAAATAAATACACCTTTTAGGGAATCACCGATGACAGATGTATTATATCATAATTGTAAACTAAAGATAGGGAAAAAGAAACAGTAGCTGACCTAATGATCCTGAATGTGTATGATTTTGATACTATCTTAGGGATGGATTGGTTAGCTACAAACCGTGTTAGTTTAGATTGTTACACTAAGTATGTAACTTTTGTTTATCCCTAAAAAGTATACTATAAAACTTTCTAGGTAGTAATAAAATATAACTTTATTTTTGAAATGTTATTGAAATTAAATTTTCTTGAATGTTGTGTTTGAAAGATGCATTGCCTATGTGGGGGACATAAAAAGGAGATGTCCGGAGTTACACGAGATTCCTGTTGTCAGAAATTTTCTAAATGTGTTTTCGGATGAATTACCGGGTCTTCCTCTAGATCGAGATATAGAATTCACTATCGATTTGATTCCCGGCATCGAACCAATATCTAAGCCTTCCTATAGAATGGCACTAGTGGAGCTCGATGAGCTTAAGAAGCAGCTCTAGGAGTTGTTAGATAGGGGATTTATTTGACCCAGTGTATCTTCTTGGGGTGCGCCATTTCTATTTGTCTGGAAGAAGGATGGTAGCCTGTGACTGTGTATTGACTATCGGTTGCTTAATAAGGCTATAATCAAGAATAAATACCTTCTGCTTAGGATTGACAATTTGTTTGATCAGCTCAAGGGTGCGCATGTATTTTCTAAAATTGACCTAAGGTCAGGATACCATCAATTGAAAATTCAGGAGTTAGATGTTCCAAAGACTACTTTCCAGACTTGATACGGTCACTATGAATTTCTTTTCATGCCATTCGATCTTACTTCCCTTACAGCCTTCATGAATATGATGAATGAGATATTCAAGCCTTTCCTTGATAAATTTGTCATCGTATTCATTGATGATATTTTGGTTTATTCCAAATCCCGAGAGGAGCATGCATAGCATCTCTATATAGTCCTGTAAACACTCAGAGACAGGAAACTTATGCCAATCTGAGTAAGTGCGAGTTCTAGCTAGATCGGATTACTTTCCTTGGACATGTGGTCTCTAAAGATGGGGTGCCAGTTGATCCGTCTGAAATCGAGGTGATTGTAAGATGGGAGAGACCAAAATCTGTGACAAAGATACGGAGTTTTCTGGGACTAGCTGGATATTATCAAATATTTGTAAAGGGTTGCTCGAGATTGGCTGCTCTTCGAATGCGCCTCACACATAAGGATGTTAAGTTCGAGTGGACGGATACGTGTGCACACAGCTTTCAAAAACTAAAGAGGAGATTGACTACAGCATCGGTCCTTATCATTCCTAGTGGGCTAGGAGGATTTTCAGTGTAAAATGATGCCTCCTCGCTTGGTTTGGGGTGCGTACTTATGCAAAATGGAAAAGTAGTCACGTATGCTTCTCGGCAGTTGAAAGACCACGAGAGGAATTATCCTATTCATGACCTGGAGCTTGTGGCATGGCGTTTGGATTGAAGATATGGAGATATTACTTATATGGTGAGAAATTTCAGGTATTCACTGATCATAAAAATCTTAAATATCTATTCTCGCAGCTGGAATTAAATATGAGGCAACGTAGATAGATGGAGCTGATTAAAGACTATGATAGCAAGATATGTAACATCCCAATTCCACTATATAACATAATAATTACTTATAAACTCCACTTACTTACCGGTTGGGCTGTCTGTGATGCTTAACACAATTAACAATTTAAATAAGAATTAGAACTCTTATTTCTTGTACTAAGATGCATATATATTCCCTTTTATTTAAAGTAATACTGTACAATTTTTCTGAATATATAAAATGAATAATATACCTTCGATATTGAATCTCTGCTAGCAGTCGATAATCTCTGGAAGGTAATTCTCTTAACCCAAGATCAACAATCTGTGGAGTGGAAAATAAGGGGTGAGCGATAACGTGCTCAGTAAGGAAGTGTATTTTGCACTATACCAGTAAAACCATATTCTTTATTTAATTTATTTCTCCCAACAATAAACCCATTAGGGAAAAACAATGGATATTGTAATACAATATGTGATGGTCAAATCATTTGTTAAACAGTTACAATATCATATAATACATAATGAAAAAGGATTCAACAAATCCTTTCAGAAATCATCAAGTCGAGACTAGGCATCACCTTATAAATAAATCATGCTATCATCGTTCCCCCTCCCCCTTTGTGAGAACGGAAATAATTATCCCAATAGGGATACAGTAGATCTATGGCCACAATCTATGGGTGGTCCTCGGGTCCACTTGCCAAGTGACCTCGAGATCGCCGATGACTTGGCGGGTCCATCAGCCTCATAACTCATGAGAATGCATGAAAACTAGGGGCCTAAGTCTCAAAATCATATTTATAACTCAAAATACTTTTAAGGATACACATTTATAAACTGAAATGATTTAAATAATAATTCTAAAAAGGTATTATTCTCATTTTCATAGAAAATGTAAATTGAAATCTGTTCGCCCATGGTCAGCTCGCCCAATCTGGCTCGCCCATGGTCAACTCTTTCAGTGCGGTGAACTTGTGTTCGCCCGCCAACGATTGGTTTTAAAAACAAGTAAAACTGGCTCGCCCACAATGGCTTGCCTATGTCAGTTCGCCCATCTGGCATTGCCCATGGTCAACTCGCCCAAGGCGGAATTGCCATGGTCAACTCGCCCATTTCATGAAAACCTGGGTCGCCCGCCCTAAAACAACATTAAAAAGGGTCTGCCCACAATGGCTCGCCCGGATTTTCGATTTAAAGCAAAGTCACTCGCCCAAAAATCATAAAAATTTGGTTCGCCCGCCTAACAGTTCGCCCAAAATAACATAAAAGGGCTCGCCCACATTGGTTCACCCAGATTTATTTAAAAACCAGGTCACCTGCCTGCCAATACATCACAAGAGGGGTTCTTCGCCCAAAACATAATAAAAGGATTAGTTCGCCTCAACAAACAGTATTGGGTTGGCTTTTATTTCGTCCACAACAAAGCAATTTATCAAAATAATATGCATGTCATAAACCAAACCATTTCTCAGTAATTTCATAAATTTAACTCCACAAGACATGCATTCTTTTTACACATAACTCCCTTAACTCGTCTGATGAAGCCTTACTTCCCGCTCGCCTTATCAATCTCACTTCCCGGCTGCAAAGTAAAATATTAATTCCATTAATATTTTTTCGAATATTTTCTAAAACTATTAATATTTTCCTAATATTAGTGACACTTTGGCGAGATTAAGTTGGCTATTCGTCCACAGAGCTCTCCATCCGCTAGTGGGGTTACACGTGGAAAATCGCCAAAATTAAGCTCGCCCGACCATTCAACTCGCCATGCCCGTGCATGAGAGTTCGCCCGACCTTGCTGTTTATTCATTGGCGGCTCGCCTATGTATTAAACTTGCATATGGCGACCTCGCCCAATTCCACATTCCAGATTTTAGCTCGCCCCTTTTGGTAATTGTCCTATTGTCCAAAGAGTTGGCGAACACATATGTCACCGACTCATACCTTTCTTGAGCTCGCCTTAACCTTTGGGCGAGTACCCAAAGCTCGCCCATTTGGCAAGCAGTTGAATAACCACTTCACCCCTCATGTTTCCTTTTATATTCTAACCAGATTTAGCGAAAACAGGGCTCTATATCTATGTTTATTACGTTAAAAAACACAGACATCTACTATTGAACATCTAGAAAACCAAAAATATAAAACTTACCTTAACTGAATTGTACTTCCAGAATAGAGTGTTTTTCTGCCTCACTTAGCTTGACTTCTCTTGTTCCTTAGCTCTTTAACACTGCAGAAGAGGTTTGGCTAACTAAGAATGAAGTTTTCTTGGCTCATGTACGTGAGGAATGGAAGAACCAAAATTTTGAGTTTGCAGAGCACTTGCTGGACGAGAACATCAGAGGGTTTTTTTTTCTTGAAGAAGAATGTTGCATAATTCTATTTTCTTATGAATTTCTTCTTATATAACCACTCAAATCCACTTAAAATCCACCACCTGTTCTCATCCTGTTTTTCTGTCATCATTACCTTGTCTTATAACTCATTAAATAGTGAAGAAAATATGGCAATAGCGTGGCGAAGAATTTTCTACTGTCATTAAATGGTGAAGAAATTCCAGCCAAAAAGGGATGGCTACGGGGGGTTTACTTCTGCTGTTTGACTAATTTTCTCCTCTTTTCTCTTCTCCTTCTCCTCCATGCCACTTCCAGCAGCCACTATTATTGACTTGCTCCTCTTTGCCATTAATCCCTTTCACACTTTCATTAGATGCTTTTAATTTCTCTCATTCTGTATGGGCGATCAGGAGCCCTCGCCACGTTTGGTGAACTCCCTACTCACCCTCAGCACCATCATGGCGTTCTGTTCGCCAATTTAGCTCGCCTTGCTCGCCCATTGGCGAGCAGCCTTCCTTGCTCGCCCATTGGCGAGCTGCTCGACGTCCTCGCCCAGACATTATTTCACCGACATTCTTCCATGCATATCTCAAGTTAAGGAGTTTTTTCATCCAAGTGAAACTCAATATTCAATATTTACTTCATTTACATTCTCAAATTTTATTAAGTTTAGGTCTACAGTAGTGTAGAATCAGATCTTACAAAGATATTGTACCACTTGAGGAAAGCAAATATGGTGGCAGATGCATTGAGCCGAAAGCACCTGAGTATGATATCTTATATGATGGTTTAGGAGTACGATCTCTTGGAATAGTTTGCAAGCCTCAGTTTGGATGTGACTCCTTCTGAAAGGTATGGTTGGTTGGCTAGTTTTCGAATTGAACTAGATTTGATGGATCAAATCAGGAATGTTCAGAAGGAGGATGCTTTCTATACAGATGTTGCTAGTCAGATTCAATTAAGAGTTCAGTCAAAGTATGAGATTGGCACAGATGGCATTCTAAGGTTTAGAGGTCGAATCTGTATTCTTAAAGATAAGTTGTTGAGAGAACTAATTCTGATAGAGGCACACATTTCCGGGTACACTTTACACTTAGGGAGAAATAAGATGTATTGTAATCTCCGTAAGGTGTATTAGTGGCCCAGCATGAAACGAGACATCACTGATTTTGTTGCAAGATGTCTCACTTGTCAACAGGTAAAGGTAGAGCATCAAAAGCTAGCCAGACTACTTCGATCTCTACCGATACAGATGTGGAAATAGGAGCATATCACCATGGATTTCATCATGGGTTTGTCGAAGACCTGAAGGAATCATAATGCGATATGGATGATTGTTGATAGATTGATGAAATCAGCCCACTTCTTTGCTATTAAATCCATAGATTCATTGAGTGCCTTAGCCAACTTATATGTCGGGGAGATTGTCAGGTTGCATGGAGTTCAAGTGATTATTACATTAGATAGAGATTCCCCAATTCACTTCTTGTTTCTGGGAGCATTTTCAGGATACGATGGGATCTCGACTGAACTTTAGCATAGCTTATCATCTGCAAATTGATGGTCAGTTTGAGCGCACTATCCAAGCGCTCGAGGATATGTTAAGAGCTTGTGCACTTGATTTAACAGGCTCTTGGGACGATCACCTACCCCTGGCAGAATTTGCTAACAATAACAGTTATCATTCGAGCATCAACATGGCACTGTATGATGCCCTTTATAGTAGAAGATGTCATTCTAATATTTCTTGGAAGGAAGTGGGTGATAGGAAAATATTGGCTCCCGATCTTATTGAGAAGGCTTCCAAGGATATTAGTATTATTTGTGACAGATTGAGGACTACTCAGAGTCGGCGGAAGAGTTATGCAGATGTTAGACACCAACCTTTGGAATTCTCTATGGGAGATGCAATCTTTTTAAAAGTTTCACCATCTAAAGGTATGATGAGATTCGGAAAAAGAGGGAAATTGAGTCCTCATTACATTGGGCTGTTTCAGATCTTAGATCGAGTGGGAGACGTGGCTTATCGGTTGGAATTACCACCAGAGCTATCTAGTGTCCATAACATCTTCCATGTATTTATGCTACGGAGATACCATCCAGATTTGTCACATGTTATCCCGTACGAACCACTTGAGATAAGAGAAGACATGAGTTATGAGGAAAGACCGGTACGGATTTTGGATCGGAAAGAAAAGATGTTACGATCTAAGATGATACCTCTAGTAAAGGTTCTTTGGCAGTATCATTCAGCAGAAGAAGCTACTTAGGAGCTGGAGAGCCTAATGAAGGAAAAGTATCTAGAATTGTTCGAGTGATTGGTCCAATCAAATTTGGAGAACCAAATTTCTTAAGGTAGGGGGAAATGTGATATTCACATATCTACCATCCGTACATGTAATAGATATTATATAATTATTTAAATGAACTGTACCTCGCAAGAATAGAGAGATAACTGATCGTAGGCGCCACAGGAATTTCGGTGTTCCGGAGCAGTTAAGACTTGGAGGACATGAAATTTGGAGCTAAATATGGATGAGGTAAGAAATTTAGCCTAAAATAGTTTGTTTTGTACATTTTTGAGAAGTGTGTAAACAAATTAGAAAATGACGATTAAGTTTATAGGTCAACAAAATTTTTGTAAATAATGGGCAAATCGGGATGACTTTAAAATCATTATCAGTACTAGAAACTTTCTCCTAAATAAGGTTCTAAGCCATGTGGATTGATGGAATTAAGTTTGTGTAAAAATATAAATTTATGCGATTTTACGATTAGGGGTATTTTAGTGATTTCACCAAACGATCAGTCGAACTTCAACAAAAGCGCAATCAGAAGTTAGAGCAAGTTAAATAGATATTTTTCATAATGAAATAAAATATTTTGGAGATTAGATTGATAGTTTAAACCAAAGTTGAACCAAAAAGGGCAAAATCGAAAGTTTACTTAAACATAAGGGCAAAATAGTAATTTACGCCATTAAATATCATTATTAGCTGAAATTTCTAGCTTCTTCCAACCCAATTTTGGTAGCAACCAGCAACTCCTCTTCTTCCTCCATTGCCACACCTTCCAAGAGAGAGAAAGCTTAAAAAATATCACCAAAACCCCATCAAAATTAAAAACACTCTTCACAAAAATTATTCTCCTCATCATCACCTAAATCAGCCAAAATCATCACCTAAATCAGCCAAAATCAGGGGGTAGGGATTCTTGAAGCATTCATCCAAAAGGGAGTAGGTAAGGAAATGTTGAAATTTCATGATTTTCTTGATTTCTACTAGTAGTTTATCATGTTTAAGTGATTATTCAAGCTTGAATCAATTTGGAACTAGGAAAGAACCTCCTTAGGGTTTTGATCATGGTGGAGTATGCATGGAGGTGTTGAATTTTGATGAGAAATTTATTTAGAATTAATATTAAGAAAGAATTCAAGCTTAAAATGGAACAAAATAATTTGTTTGGAATTTTGGAGGAATGCAGCCAAGGAAGGAGAGATAGATTCATGGCTGATTTTGATGCATTTAGGGTCTTAAATACTGCATAAATTATTAGGAGACTGTTGGCCAAAGCAGAACTGAAATCAGAGTTGTGTAGGTGAAGTTACAATATTAGCACGGTGTAAAAGAGACTGAAATGGAAGTGATTATAGACAATGTGATAGTTATGGGAAGTTAATAATTAATTTTAAATTGAAATGTAGTGAGTAGACAATGGCTAAATTATTTTTATGCAGTGTTTTGTAGCTCGAAAGTCTAATAAGGACACTAGTGCTGACGATCAAATCTTATAATGAATTAAGAGGTAAGGGATGAGTGTAGAAGACGTAGGGATACTATGGTTCATGTTTTGATTAAATGTGCATCTTTTGAAATTGAAATATCGGAATTGTGTTGAAATGGGAATTGCTGATGGTTTTATATAATGAGTTTGCGCTGCAGAAAGGCTAGGTTAAACATAACCGTTATACTGTCGAAATTTCTAAGAATTTGATATAAATATCTTTTAATATCCTTAAGTGTTAAAAATGAAAGAATTTTTAAGTAAAATTCTCAAATTTATGGAAAATTCATATTTTTATTAAATACCAAAAAATAATATTTAAATATTCATGTTATCGAATTTTACACACGTAAAGGTACTGGCATGTTTTTTATTACTGTTTTACAGATAAATTGAACAATTTTGAACTGGATGTTACAGTATGAATATTTTATGAATTTTTATTAAAATATTTTATGAATTTTTATTTCTGAACTACTTATATTTCTTAAATATATATTTATGGATTGATTAAAGATAACTATTATTAAATATATCTCCGTAAATTGCTATGAACTGTTTTCTATACTATTTTTACACTGTTGGCTTGATAGCTGCTTATGAGCACATGCACTTACTGTTACTGTTATTGTAGCTAAGTGATCCTGATCCTATCATTTAGTGTCCTCAGGTGACACTTGGTCGGTATTCATCTACAGACGATCTTAGACTATGGCCATACATCCCCTTGCATGAATGTATTGTGTGATGCCTTGTCTCCACTGTTTTATCTGAGGTGGCAAATTCCCGGACATCCTGGGCACTCCCAAGAAAAAGATATATATATATATATATGTTATGAATTTTAAGATATAAAATCCTTTATGATTGTTAAATATTTTTGTCTGAAAAGTTTACTGTTACTAAATGATTTTTATACAGTTTGTAGAGAAATGTTTTATATTGCTTACTTGAAATTTGAAAGTTATTATTAAACATTGTTTATTACGATTTACTGAACGATGCACGTTTACTGAAATTGCTAAAAAATTTATTGAAATCCATATAGTCACATCTAGGGACCGGAACATGACAGGTACTTCAAAATTCCGCACATACTCTACTTGGTTACATAGTCGACTATAGTATCCTTCCCTGAATATCCTATAGTGAACCATTAGGAATTAAATGATTTTTATGCATATATGATACATAGTATCAGTTCTTGTATACGATTCTCTTATTAGGCATTAGCTCACCCCTCTCTTTCTCCTTCCAAATTATTTCCAGTGATCTCTGCATTTGAGCTGGAGGACTGTTATTTTGTTATCTCTCGGCCGGACGTGAGATTTTCGTAGAGGTATACGATTTTATATTTACATGTTCGAACTTTTTATACAGTACTTTTGTTATATGTTTTAGACGCGAGATGTAAATTAAAGGAAAAATGTAGTATGGGAATTTTATGAGATGCATATATATATATGGTTATGGTAAATGAAAATAAATTGTTCCTAGGATGAATGTTGAAAATAAATATGAATTTTAAATTAAATTATTAGTGATGGCATTGCAGACAGCCCAACCGACTGTAAGTAAGATGTAAAATGGTATGGAAAACTGTATATTCGGAACGTGACAGCTTTTAATTGGATGTTAGATTCAGATAAGAAAAAATCCACTAGTGGTTATGTTTTTACCCTCGGTGGGTGTGCTGTTGTATGAAAATTAGCCAAACAGACTATTATTGCTAAATCCACCATGGAATCAAAATTTGTAGCTCTAGAATTGGTTGGTAATGAGGCTGAGTGATTGAGAAACCTCTTAGCTAATATTCATTGGGTTTAAAACCAACATCTTCTATGTCTATGCATTGTGATTGCCAGGCAGCAATAGCCATTGCAAAGAATAAAACTTTCAATGGTAAAAATATACACATTCGTTTGAGACATGATGTGATTAAGCAGCTGTTGAAAGATGGAATTATATCAATTGATTATGTGAAGTCAGAAGTGAATTTGGCTGATCCTCTGACTAAACCTTTAAGGGGAAAGTTAATAACTGAAACATCGAGGAGACTGGGACTTAAGCCAATTCGAGGTTAATGGTGATGGTAACCAAACCTTTGTGATTGGAGATCCCATGAATAAGGTTCAATGGGTAATAACAAGACACTGTTATTCCTGCTAGCACTAATAAATTTGTCCATTTCTATGATGTGTGTAAGTGCTAGATTGCATGAATTTGGGAGGATGAGCTAAAGCTCTTAATGTTTTTCATATCCTTTATAGGTGGTGTATACCATAGTAGTATACACTTGATGAAAACATCTACATAAGTGTGAAGTGGGGCCGCACCTAGGAAATCGAGGCGTAATTTCTAGAGTACTCATGAAATTACCGAGCACACGTATGGCTTATTAGCGCAAAACTTCGTTGAACAACAAAGAATTGTGAAGGTAGAATGTAATTAATAAGACCATTATTTTATAATAATGAGTTATTCGTTCGAGAAGTTAAAACCTTCACCAATTACTCAGTAAAATAAGTTTTATTATTCTAGGTTTGGTTTACGTCCAAAAGACACTAGATACGAAGCATTATACTTATACTTAACCTAACAAAAATATTTTCTTCTTTCAAAAGTCTTTTTGAAATATGTGGGGGATTGTTAGATATTTATGTATTTCTGAAAAGACTTTTATGTGAGATTCACATTTTCTAGTACCTTATATATTGTTAAGAAAGCTAGGAAAATAAGATATCTCATGATTGTTTAAATGCTTTATGCCTTGTAGGTATAAATGAGAACTGGACTGTGGGCCCTACTGGACTTCTACTGTTCCGATGAGGATAAAACTTTATAGTACGAACATTTAGAGGTAAATATGGAGATGGTAAGAATCTGCATCTCAAACTCATCTGTTTATGCATGTGTCAAAAAGCGTACAACAATTTCAAAAATGATAGTTAAGTCCATAGGCTAGGAAAACGTTCATGAATAACGGTCAAACTAAGCTAACTTTTGACCAACTGACAGTCATAGATAAATCCTCGTGTGAAAGAGTCTTATGCCATGCTAACTGGCAGACTGAATCATACAAAAAGTGACAAATTACGCGATTGGATGGTTAAGGTTATTTTGGTAATTAAATAGATTTTTCTAGTCTTCTCTTCTTCATTGTTGTCCACCACCTTCGATTTACACTTCCAACATTAACAAAGCTTAGTGTAGAGAGAGAAAGTCACTAAAAACCCTAGTAAAACACTGTAAAATCGAAAACTGTCTTCAACAAAGTTGTTCAGCTTTAAGAGCTGTACAACATACTATCAAAATCAAGCCTTGAAGTGGCCATTTCCATAGTGTTTGGGCTCTCTCCATTTTTGGCCAAGAGAAAGAGGTGAGAGAAAGCTTGAATTTTTATGATTTAATGGCTTTAAGCTATGTGTTTAAGGTGTTTAAGCATGCATTTAAGCTTGAATTGAATTAAAATCATGAGAATCAATCTCTTAGGGTTTTAGCCAACATGGTGCATGCATGGATGTGATGTTGTTCAATGCAAAAATGATGTAGAATTAGTGTAGAGAGTGAGTAGAATGTGTATACAATCTTAAATCTTTGAATGGAGTGTGTAGCCATGGGAGGCCATTTCGGCCAAGTGAAGGGCATGGTGAAGCCATGCTCAATTCAATGTAATTTGGGTCTTAGAATAATGTATAAATTACAACAAGATTGTTGGTGAAGTCAGAACCGAAAAAGGAGATGTTTTGACAGTAGTTGCAGTGTAAACACCTAATGAAGTATACTGAAATTACAGTTGTTGTAGACAATGTAGTAGATCTCAAGGAGTTAAATACTTTTTATAATTAAAGTGTGAAGCATTGACTGTGTTTGTGTGGAGTTTTGCAACTTGGAAGTGAGGAATATATACTGGTGCTATCAGCAGCACTATGAAATTCGAGTGGTAAGGGATAAGAGGCGTAGGGATATTGTGTTATATGAAAATGATAAAAATGGACTTTTATGAGATTGAATGTTGTGATTGGATTGAAATTGAGACACTGGGATTGTGGTTATTGAGCTGTGTTTTTGTGTAAGAGGGTTAGGATAGGTAATACTGTTATGTTGCCAAAATTCCTAAATTAAATGAAAAACCTTAAAATCACCATTGGACACTATTTTTACAAGAGGGAATAACATGAAGGTGTGATTAGGTTAAGGTTCCATATAGACCTATAAGTGTGCACAGACTTCTAACTCAGTTTCTAAAGGGATTTTTAATGATTTTCCCGTTTGTCGAGGTACACATAAGTTTCAGTGTGACTTTTATATGTAAATAAAATATTTTGAACACTGTTTGTTGAACTGAGAATATTTGGTGAATTTTTATACTTCAACTACAGTTGTTTCTAGTTTTAAAGCTTTATGAATTGACTAAAGATATGATTTGTTGAATTGATCTCTGTAAACAATTCTGATTTGTTTATGAGCTATTTTGAGACTGTTGGCCCTATAGTAGTCTTAAGGTATATCATGCTATTCTGAGTGCGTGTGTGTGTAATCGTTATCGATTAACCTTGGTCACATCTTCAGTACCCACAACTTTCACCTGACCCGTATACTCTGTGGACTCTTTTTTGACTATGGCCATATATCTTATGATTATTCCCTTTTGGGATGCTTATATTGCATGATTCCATCGGGTGTTGCCTGGTCTCCACTGTACTATTTATTGTACTGATTTTTGAGTGTTTACTGAACATGTTTTATTGGACTGATTTTCGTCTGTTTATTGGAAATACTTATTATACCGTTTACAGAGTGTTTATTGAACGTTTGATGAAAGTGATTGCTGTATTGTTTACTAAAACTGTTTATTGTATGGTTTTCTGAGTATCTACTGAGCTGCTTAATCGAATAATTTTCCAATAAGTTCCTTATAGTCAAAATTAGAGACCGGGACAAGTGAGGTGTTTTAACACATCCTTCTGTACTCAGCCTGGTTATCTAAATGATTATAGTAACTTGTCGGATAGTGTGCCCAAATACTGTATCATTAATGATTTGAA
The DNA here is from genome assembly GCA_032173925.1 of Heritiera fomes. Lineage (NCBI taxonomy): Eukaryota > Viridiplantae > Streptophyta > Magnoliopsida > Malvales > Malvaceae > Heritiera > Heritiera fomes. The sequence goes on from JAPDPM010000009.1 coordinate 25,774,662, forward strand.
GTGTAAGAGTATGTTTTAAGATACACGCGTATAGATATACATTGTATCAGGTCTTTTATATATATTTCTTACTGGGCATAAGCTCACCCCCTATTTTCCTCCGAAATTACTTGCAGTAGTTCCTGTCTCTGCACAAGAGGATTTTGACTACAGTATCCCTCAGGCGATTACTTGAGCATCGTAGAGGTATATTGTTTTACCCTTATATGTTCGGACTACCTTTGTACAATACTATTATGTGTAAATTATCATGTATGGGGTGTAAATTACTGTAGTATACTGAATGCAAACTTGAGGTTATACATATATATAATAAATTGAAGTCGAATTTATGGTTCATATCTTAAAGAATGAATCGACTGAATAAATACAAAATATATAAATAGTTGATAAATGATAAATCTAAGTGAGGACGTGATAGACAACCCAACCAATTATATTTAAAAAAAATTTAGTTCTGAATTTTGGTAATCGGATTATGACATTTTATCCCATATTGGTTAGACAAATGGTTTCAAAGTGCTTATATATCAACATTTTTTTATGGGCTTGTAAAGGGCAAGCAAAAAGGAGAGCCTCTCGTGCACAAGAGAAATGGACTAAAAGCCAATTCACAGTTGAAATCTGACGATTTGTCCCCTGCACGCGAGATAGAAAAGTCTAAGCTTCGTTTTTACATTTTTTATTTAATTGTTTTTTCAGTATTTAATTCTTATCTAGATATTGGTGTTTTAGCTTATCTAAAATTCCAAAATATTTGCTCTAGATTTTTCAACGTCGATTGCTTTAGATTTAATAAGATTTTTTGAACGTTAAGTCACCAGTTTTAATAAGATTTTTTAAATGTTATTTCACTAGATTTAACCAAATTCAATCAGATTCAAATCTCCTGATTGTCTCTTTATTTTATTCTATTTTTATTGTGATTTTATATTATTTTCTACCTACTGAATGTTACCTAACGTACATATTTCCCTCTATAAATATAACGTTACAGAACTCTGCTCACTCACTCCTCAATGCTCTTTAATTGTTCTTTTCTTCTATTGGGTTAATAATTTTCTTTCTTCCTTGCTGTTCTTGTTCCCTGGGCAATCTAAAAGAGCCTGTTGAATCCTAGTGGATTACACCTTTTAGTGAAATAATCCTTAAGGACAATGTGATCGCAGCACGCCTGAGGTTGTTCCTGCTTACTGTTTTCTTCTTTAGCTATAACGATTTCATCATTTCATCTAGACAAAGGATATGTAAAGTTAAAAAACTTGAAACTTTTATATATAGAAACCTGTCTGGAATTTGTTTTCTATAAAAAGCTTGTGCTAGTATCTATTACTGAGATGTTTAGAATCGACACAACTAAATCCCTAAGTCGACTTCATTGGGAAAGAATATATAAAGACTAATCTAGGATGGATAAAAAACAAAGGCAACAACCATTAATAGCTTCAGATACTATGCAACTAATGGGAGTAATGCAACATAGCATAATGCCCATTCTCATAAAAGAGTATATAAAGTTAAAACAAAAGGAAAAGCATCATGTGAAAACTCATATGTGTATTTCCAATTCAAAACATATAATCACAATTAGTACCAAAAGTAGAACGTTGTATAGCCAATCATGTGAAACAACAATTTTAAAGAGACACAACTTAAGTAACAACCAAGCAACTTAGGACTAGTTTGGATGGACAGTGAGATTGATTCTGAAAAAATTGAAAATAATAAAAAATCCATTAAAGATATATCTTTTTTAATAAAATAATAATAATTAAAAGCAAGTGCACTGCCATTTTGTCTTTATTCTCCCCATCGGGCCATACCAATGCCCACAGAGCATCCAAATGAAGCCTTAGTAGATAGAGAGGAGTATAAATAAGTAAGCAGCCAAATTCGCAACAACCTTTTTCTTATTTGTAAAATCAATTGGATACTATCATAATGGCCAACATCTAAATGTTGATATGTTTCATATTAATTCAACATTCATGAAGTAAAATCGTGAAAAAAACTATTGCCTTTCTTTCCTATTTCTCTTCACAATATAAACACCATTTGAATTTGTACTAAGGAAATGGATTTAAGTTCATCATATTCTAGGTGAATGGAACCTAGTCTTAAAGGATAATTGAAAGAAATCAAGTTGTATAGGAGGTTGAAAGTGTTAAGAAGGGGGATAAGTAAAAACATGTTAAGGGAACAAAAAAACAATTATTAAAACTACAATAACTAATAGTAATAAAACAAACCAACTATACTGAAGGACATCCTATATAGTTGTTATATAGGAATAAGATGCCATTGTATCTTCGGTGGATGGCATGTAGATTCATAGACTTTCTATTTGATCAATAAATAATACTCCAAAAACAGAAATGTGGACTTAACAAAAGCCAGTTATTGAGGATTTTTTAATTCCGAAACAACTATCAATTGCAAAACATAATGTTTATTAAATTGCATAAGATCAATAATGAAGGTATATAAAGGTAGCAAATCATAGAACCTTGTATTATACAGTCATTGCCTATTGTAAATTGATTCATCATAATCAAATTAACAACTTATATATGCATTGAAGGAATTTTCAGTGGCAAAGTGAACAATTATCTAAGTTGGATAGTTTTCTTTTGTTTATAAATATATAAATAACAAAATCATAGGGGACAAACTTTGCTGACAACATCAAATTTACTTTCTAATGCATCTCACTTTCAAGATATCTATTAGACATGTTAGCAAATTACACTGAGCACCAACAATCTTTTAACCTAGCGGTTAATGATGAGTTGTGGCATATTGTAAGTCTTGGGTTTAAATCCAAGCACCCCATCCCTAGTTTTGTAACAAAAAAAAGGAGCAAATTACACTCAGTAGGAAAATTTGATACCAACCACATGTTATAATTGAAGAAGATGCACTTCAATATATGCTATATATAATTAAGTCATAAAAGAACAATTAAACCATAATGCAAAGGTTGGAGAAAATATCCAACTGAAGCTATCCCCTTCGTTGAACCTAAGAATTGTTATAGGCATGAGAAGTATTTGAAATATAATGTTCTCTCTTTCTTTTGAAAAAAAAAAAGTAATTACTTTTCAACTGAAAAACACAAAAATATGATCAATAAAACAAAAATCATAAATTACAAGGTAATTTGCCATATAAGGAATGTAATTAAAAAATATTGAAGCAGCAATTTCAACAACCTTAAAAACACCCTTCTCTCGTTTTCCACTCCAAAACTTAACAGAAATGGTGGATGTGGATTGAAATTGGGAATAGAGAGGAGATAACCATTAGCAACTGTAATAAGCATGATAATGTAAAAGTCCACACATGCTGTAAATCACGTATTTTTATACATAATCCATGGTTGGGCTGTCTGTGATGCCATTAACATTCAACAGTGACAGTAATAAATGATAAACATTTATTTAACAAATACGGAATATGAAAATTTTTTCATTATTCCTTACATATGACATCCCCTGTTGTCCTTGTTTCAATAAAGTAGTACTGTATACATATGTCTGAAATGTAAAAGAGAAGTGATTGTACCTGTCATATTTAACATAATTTGCCCCAGCGCTTTATATGTAGCTATATCCATCTGAGAGATAATTCTCTAACACCGTGTCTTTTTATCTGTGGAGTTAAAACAAAGGGGTGAGCGAACCACGCGTTCAGTAAAGGAGACGTATACTGCTTTAAGTAAAGCAAAAACTATATACCACAAAGTATTTATTTTTCCTAAAATCATTCCAAGTAAGAAAACAGTGGATATAGTAAACAGTCCTCTCAATACATCATTCAAATCACTGGCTAAACAGTTTACAATATAATATAGTAAACAGTAAACAGGATTTAGTAAATCCTTTCAGTAAACAGAAATTAATAAGTTGAGACTAGACAACAAATAAATCATGCTCTCATTGTTTCCTCAGGAACACAAGTCGTCCGCTTTTGGGGTGCACCCATAGGCCATCGCCCCTCACGGCTATCTCAACTAGATCTATGGCCATAATCTACAGGTGGCCTTCGAGTCCACTTGCCAAGTGACCTCGAGACTGCTGATGACTTGGCAGGTCCATCAGCCCTGTGACGCCCTGAGGTGCACTCATTGGTCTATTGACCTGAGCCACCGCCCCAGGTGGGTCACGCAAATACAGGAATAATAATGCATGAACTCATGGCCTAAAGTCTCAAAAATCACTTTTATAACTTATGAACAAACTTTATGAGATTATTTCACTCATGTTATCATCTCCACAAAATGATTTGATTTCCAAAAGGTTTTATAAAATAGTAAAACAGCCCGCAATCTCAACTATTCCGTGTGAGAAAGGCACAGGTTAAGCTGGCTCGCCCATGGCTAGTTCGCCATAGTCAGCTCACCAATAGTCAACTCGCCCAATGGTCAACTCGCCCAATGGTCAACTTTCCCAATGGTCAACTCACCCAAGGGTCTACTCGCCCAAAAGTTTCACATTTTCTATTTTTCAAAAATATTAATTCAAAGTTTATTTATTTATTTATTTATTTATTTAATTTGCGTTCAGAAATTACTCATAAATCAGTTCGCCCATGAGCAGTTTGCCAGGTACGGTGAACTAGTGTTCGCCCGCCAGCCTTGCTTTTAACGCAAAACGTAAAATTGGCTCGCCCAGTGGCTCGCCCATTATGGCATTGCATGGCCAACTCGCCCATATCATAAAAATGGGGATCGCCCGACCCAAAACAACATAAAAAGGGGTTCGCCAAGTTGGCTCGCCCGGATTTATATTGAACAGAAGGCTACTCACCCACGATATCAAATACAATAAAAGGAGCTCGCCCAAATGGCTTGCCCGCCATTATCCGTTCGCCCAAGCACACGATTATTCATAACAATGCACGTCGAAAACAAAACAATTTCTCAATAATTTCATAAATTTTAACTCCACAGGACATGCATTCACTTCACACACATCTCCCTGACCTGTCTTACGAAATCGAGCTCTCCAGTTGCGTTTACTGAAATTCATAATTCCCGGCTGCAAAATAATTTTATCAAAAATTATTAATATTTTTCCTTTAATTTTTAAGCTACTAACTTTCATAAAATGTAGCCCCTAAAATTATAACATATGTACAACCAATATAAATTATAATGATGTTAAAACTAAACTTGCTCGTTTTAGCTTTTTTTTTTCGGTTCCGATTTCACCGATCTTCCTCTTTCAATTTCTATAGTCATTTTCTAACCTCAAACTATAAAATTCAGTATGGTATCATGGCCAATAGTGTTATGGCCGAAACCTCCACTTGGCTAATATCTTGACTTTGCTTCCATGTTTAAATCTAACTCTATTATCATTCATATCTCATCTTAAACTATTATTTCATATCATTTTCATGCAAGAAGTTCCTGTCTTCCATGAGCTCACCTATTCCACCGAAACCCATAAAATGGCCTATTTCTTTTTTCAATATTTTACCAAAATTTATGGTTTCCAACTTTAAATCCTCAATCACTTGATCATTTTCTATTATTTCTTTGCATGAAACCATAAAGCACTTCTACTTTCTCATGCCAACCGAACCTTTCTTCCATGGCTAAATTTTATCTAGCCAAAATTATAGCAAACTAACTTAATAGCCTTCTGATACACATTGGAGTAGACTAAAACATAGCTTTAGATTAAGTTAAAATACTAGAATTTAATATTTCCTTACCTTAACCGAACCACAAGTTTCAATTCTATGTGATTTTCCCTTCACGTCAGCCCCTTCCTTTCTCGTTTCTTGGATAGCCTTAAGATGGAGGAAGTGTCTATAGAGAAAGACTAAGCATGAAGAGGTGTAATTTCGCTGAATATTTCTTGGAAGAACAGACTCAAAACAGAACAAGAATGAACTGCAAAACAATAAATCGTGGAGCAGCAGAATAGCTTCGGGTAGAGGAGAAGAAATTGGCTAAAGTTTGGTTCCTTTAGTCTCCTTTTTATCCTTATTAACCCATAAAACGTTGACACCATTCACCTATCTATTTCTTCATGCTTTCCTAGTCTTTTTGTGTATTTAAAACTTGTAGAAAAACTGCAGTCAACATAGACGGCGTGGAGCTCATTTTCTCCGCCCGACTTGACTTATTTTGCTGTCCTTGTTTTATTCTCCAGCCAAGAAAGTTGATTGCCTGATAAACATTAAATTCTTCTCTTCTCTTAAGTAATATATATTATATTTTATGAGACAAAAGTTTGCATTTCACTTATCTTTACTGAGTGAAACCGTGTGGCACCATCAGCAACCAACTAACGTGATATTCACTCTTCTTGGCTGATCAGTTTTTTTTGTCATATATTCTACTCTTCTTTGATTGTATCTCAGCCAATAAAAATCCTCTTAATTAGCACCTTTGATACTCCATCTTTTAAGTCATCTTTTCTTATTTAGCATTAAATGGATGAAGAAAACTGCAGCAAGGAACGGCTGGAACTCGTTGCTTTTACATATTCCTTGCCTTACTTTACTTCCTTGGTTGACTTATTTGATCATTTGTGAGGTGCAGAAGTATTTTCCAAGATTGACTTGAGATCGGGATATCACCAGTTGAGGATCAGAAGTCAGGACATCCCGAAAACTGCCTTTAGAACATGTTACAACCACTATGAATTCTTGGTGATGCCGTTTGGCTTAACGAACGCACCCGCAACATTCATGAGTCTGATGAATGAAGTCTTTAAGCTGTTTTTGGACAAGTTTGTGATAGTGTTCATCGACGACATCCTAGTATATTCTAAGTCCCGAGATGAACACGTTCAACACCTACAGATTGTTTTGCAGACACTTAGAGAAAAGCAACTATATGCCAAGTTTAGTAAGTGTGAGTTTTGGTTGGAACAGACTTCTTTCTTGGGTCATATTGTGACAAAGGATGGGGTATCCATGGACCTGTCCAAGGTCGAGGCCGTGGTTAATTGGGAAAGGCCAAAAACTATCATAGAGATTCGAAGCTTCTTGGGTTTAGCGGGGTACTACAGGAGATTTGTTGAAGGATTCTCTAAGATAACTGCTCCATTAACACGCTTTACGTGTAAGGAGGTCAAGTTCCAATGGACCGATGCGTGTGAGCGTAGTTTTCAGGAGTTGAAGCAGAAGTTGACCACAGCACCAGTCCTAGTTATCCCGAGTGGATCAGGAGGTTTTATGGTGTATAGTGATGCATCCATTCAGGGTTTAGGTTGTGTGTTAAAGCAAAATGGTAGAGTAGTAGCTAAAGGACCATGAAAAGAATTACCCCACTCATGATCTTGAGTTGGCAGCCATAATGTTTGCATTGAAGATTTGGCGCCACTATCTTAATAGGGAAAAGTTCCAAATATTCACAAACCATAAGAGTCTCAAATACTTGTTCTCTCAGAAGGAGTTAAACATGAGACAGCGGAGATGGATGGAATTGTTGAAAGACTATGAATGTGAAATCTTATACCATCTTGGTAAAGCGAACTGTGACATCCTCGTCACTCCCAATTAACACATAATTCTTTCTTTCACATAGGGTGGTTAGGCTATTCGTCGGAGTCATCCTTCTCTCTCTTCTTACCTCTCATATCTAAAACTCTTAACATAGCACTATCAATTTTGATATAGAATATTACTTATGCACATACAGGATCGTCATTACACATAGACTTAAAGCTCTCGTAAAATTTTATACTAATTCTCTTACGACATTACATCCCCAACCTAATTCATTATACATCATTGTACTGTACCATACTTTGAAATACATGACAAAACGAATATCTACCTTCAAGAAAGATAGAAGTGTGCCTTGAAGGAATGCTATAGCTAATTCAAAAGTGTGCTCCTCTGTATTGAGCGGAGGATCACTTCAAATAGTCTGAAAAAATGTTGTAAAGGAGTGAGTTTACGCTCAGTAAGAAATATATATAAAAGAGCGTACTATATCACTATATGCTGGTTTCCCTACTTAACTCTATAATGTCATGTGGAAACCTTTGAAATCAACTATCAAATACTTTTAAAGTTTGTCAAATATCATGTAAACAATAAATCAAGTAACATATATTCAAGTAAATCAGATAATGGCATATGAATCATCACATAAATCTCTTACATATATTCAAGCAATTCAAATACTTGCATATGCCTTAAATCACTTGAAATCACATATACAGATGTCTTTCAAATCAAGTGGAGACTATTAACCTTCCAATTCAATCATGCACCAGATAATATCTCGTGAGGGAAAGTGGCGTACCCATGTAAGGGCCAGGAATCCTCCCTTAGCCAAACACATATCAAAGACAATTGGCCAATGTCGATAGGCCACTGTGAACACTAATCAGGTGACATCTGTGGCACTGAGGACCGGACTAGGGTTCCTCAGCCAAGTACAGATACAGATACTGAGGACTTGATCAGAGTCCCACAACCAGATACAGATAATATGCATGATCATAAGAGGAGTCTATAGTCTCAAAACATTCATCATATACTTCTTTGGTAATACAATTATACTTATATAAAATAGGCATTAAAAACCTCATTTACAAATATGGTAGTCAACTGGTTCTATAGGGCAGTCGGCTGCTATCACATATCCTGATTTATCGAAATTATTTTCTTTTAAATTCTCTATATTTCAAAAATTTGAAAACACATGAGGTAGTTGACTGATCGGGTAGGGCAGTCGACTGGCTCATTGGCAGTTGACTAGTTTCACAAACAGAATACTTCTGAAAACAAGGTAGTCGACTGGTTTTGAAACAGAATGGTTTCTGGAAAATGGCCGTCAACCGCTAAACAGGGCAGTCGACTAGTTTGAGTCGGTTTTCAAAAAAAGTTACGCTTTGGTTGTCTTTAGGCAGTCGGATGCTCCTAGCAAATTGGTAATTAGGAGGAAAACCCGAATTTGACACTTCCTGCACTTCAATCAACTTTTGTTTCATCCCAAAACATTTAAAACATGCAGACATAGTCACCCTACATCCGTTACATATATTCCTTACCTCAAATACACCAAAACACGTAATCGCTTGGTTGCACCAACGATTTCCTCTTCACTTCTTCAAAGCTACAATTATCATAATGATTTAAACCTTTAAGAAACCTTTATAAATATACTCTACCAACTCAACATAGCTCTAAACCATGGACAGAATCAAATGAAATCACTTCTTTTCTTACCTTCATTAATCACCAAAATAACAGCAAATTAGATCTCTTCAAATCCTTTGATTCAGCGTTTCATATTACACATATAGCTTAAGCTAGTGACAAGGAACAATTTTCTTTAAGTAAGCTTAACGATTCATTAATAGAATATGCTTGTTTGTCCAGGTAAGTGTGAAGGAAAAACTTAAAGACTTGAGAGAAAGAGAGAACAATGGTTGCCGACTTTGTTGATGAAGATGAAAACAAATGCATTTGATTCAATTAATTCATCTCTATCCCATTTAACATCTCAGCCATTGACTTTGAACCCTTTGACCATTTTACTGCTATTATTCCATCCATATCCCATATATCATTCACACTTCATAATTCCATATTTATTTAATTCTTTTAAGTTGAAATACCATACAATCATGGGAAATTTACATGAAATTAGGGATTTCACACGAACAAAGTGGTTGATGCCTTAAGCCGGAAAGGTATGGGCTTGGTTTTGTACATGATGGTCAAAGAATGGGATTTGATGAAACAATTTTTCGAGTTGAGTTTGAATGTAAAGCCTTCTGAAGGTTTTCTAATTGCTAGTCTAAGAATCGAATCGAGTATAGTGGAGCAGCTCAGACGAGCACAAGGAGAAGATTCTAGATTAGTGGAAATGGTTAGTCAAGCTAAACAAAGTGAAAATTCAAAGTATATAGTAGGTGAAGATGGGTTACTAAGATTTAGGGGCCGAATTTATGTCCCTTGTGATGATAACTTAAAGAAGTAGATTATGGATGAAGCTCACAATTCTAAGTACACCATGCATCCGCAGAGTACAAAGATGTATCAGAATTTGCGCCAAGTGTATTGGTGGTTAGGGATGAAGAAAGATATAGCTGAGTTTGTATCCAGGTGCTTAGTTTGTCAATAAGTGAAAGTTAAACATCAAAGGCCAACAAGATTACTTAAGCCTTTGGAAATCCCAACATGGAAACGGAAGCATGTCACCATGGATTTCATCATGGGATTGCCGAGAACCAAAAGAAATTATGATGCGATCTGGGTGATAGTAGATCGATTAACCAAGTCAGCTCATTTTCTCGTCATGAAATCTACTGATTCCTTGAGTGCATTGGCAGACCTTTATGTAAGAGAAATAGTTCGATTACATGGTGTCCCAACAAGTATCACTTCGGATAGAGACTCAAGGTTCACATATCGGTTTTGGGAACACTTTCAAGAAGCTTTGGGATCACAACTCAATTTCAATACCTCCTTCCATCCTCATACTGATGGACAATCTGAGAGAACCATACAGACCTTGGAAGATATGTTGAGGGCGTATACTATTGATTTTAAAGGATCATGGGATGACCATTTACCCTTAGCTGAATTTGCCTACAATAATAGCTATCATGCCAGTATTGGAATGGCACCTTATGAGGCATTGTACAGACGGAGATGTAGATCTCTGATTGGTTGGGAAGAAATGGGTGTAAGAAGTTGTTTGCTCCTGAGCTTCAGAAGATGTTAGACTAATATGCGAAAGACTCCGAACAGCTTAAAGCCGACAAAAGAGTTATGCTGACACTCGAAAGAGATATTTGGAATTTGAAGTGGGTGACAACGTATTCCTGAAAGTCTCTCTGTCGAAGGGTATCATGAGATTTGGCACGAAAGAGAAGTTAAGTCCTCGATTTATTGGTCCGTTTAAGATTTTAAAAAGGGTTGGAGACGTTGCATATCGATTAGCTTTACCACCACAACTGTCGAGCGTGCATAATGTCTTTCATATCTCCATGTTGAGGAAATGCCACTCGAATCCCTCTCACGTGATAGCTTATGAACTGCTTGAGCTTAAAGAGGACCTAAATTATGTAGAGAAGCTAATTAAAATTGTAAATAAGAAAGAGAAAGTGTTGAGATAAAAGTCTGTTCCTCTAGTAAAGGTCCTCTAGCAGCATCACTCATCTGAAGAAGCAACATGGGAACTTGAGAGCTTAATAAAGGAGAAGTACCCTCATCTCTTCCAATCAGACATGGAAAATTTGGAGGACCAAATTTCTTAAGGTGGGTAGAATGTAATAAGCGAAATATTTTTCAATCTTAAAGTAGATGTTGATTATTAATAAAAAAAATTCTACGAGAATTAACCTATGTTATAATTTAAATAGCATTGAGGTTTGAATTATATAGGAAATAAGGACTAAGGTAATTACCATGAATAATATAATGCTAACTTAGGTAACATTAAATTTAAAAACACAATTAGATGATACTTTGTACAATTATTAGTTATTTGAGTTAACTAATTCAAGTAAACAAGATATATGTGTGTATATATTTATACATAACAAATAACAATATATAAGTATATAAATATACTATTAACACTAAACTCTATATATATATATATATATATATATATATATATATATAACAACAAATGAATAAAATATATAAGGAAATATATTAGTCACTGCACATGACAGTATGTGTGCAGAACTAAAAAAGGAAAAAAATATAAATATAACTAAGAGTGTGTAATTGGTACTTGCTAGTGGTGTCTTGGAGAAGCCAAATCCTCACCTACATCTACTAACATCGTGCATTCGGCTGAAGAGAAAGGAAGCTGGAAAAAAAGCGAAAAAAGGGGATCAGAAACTAGAAGCAGTAGGGACGATAAACTTGCCTAAAAAATTGAAGGAAATCGAGAGAGAGAGAGAAGGATAAGAGGCGAGCTACTGCTGTTAGGAGCTTCTTAACTCAGCAGCACAAGGGTCCTTCTTTTGAGTTTGTGGACAGAATCAGAGGAGACTTCATGTAAAGCAGTGAGGAGTAGAAGAATCTGATGAAGAGAGACGTGGGGCTGTAGTTGGGACCACGAGTTGTTGTTGCTGCTGAGCTTTGGAGTTAAACCGAGAGAAAGAGTTGCAGGAAGAGCTAAATCGAGAAGGGAAGTTTCACTCTAGATGGAACTGAAGGCAGAACAAAGGATGCCTATAAGTTGCAACTCATGGTGATGAGGAGAGAAAAGAAGCTAAGACATTAGCCATTTCCTTTAGTGCCAAAAACAACAGAGAGATCAAGAAAAGATTTTCATTTGGGCACCAACCAGGCTGTGAAGATGAGGAGAGGCAGTACATTAGGCTAGAAATTTTAAATCCTAAGTATAGGGGTTGAGTAGAGATTTATTTGTGGTTCACGTCAGGGAGCTTTGCTGGGGCTGGTCGCAAATAGAAAGGCTGTATTTTGTGTTATCCTTCCTGATAGAGTTTAGGCAAAGAGGAATTGAAGAATTGTGGCATACTGTTCTCATTGATATGGGCAGCATATAAATAAATCACATAATTACAAAGAATATTCAAAAATGAAAATCCCTTGATTTTCTCCCTTGACTTTCACAACTTGATTGTATATCCTTATCATGCCCCCGCAAGATGGACGGCCGTGGAGCAAGTCCAACCTTGACCTTGAGAGAGTCAAACTGAGGACGAGCAAGAAGTTTGGTAAGAGCGTCAGCAAGTTGGTCAGCTGCAAAGATGTGTGACACTCGTAGCAAACCATTTGGAACTTATTCTCGGATAAAGTGATAGTTAAGAGAGACATGTTTCATGCGCGAGTGGAAGACCGGATTGGAACAGAGATTTGTTGCACCAACATTATCACAATAAATAACTGGTTGTTGGGGAAGAGTGACACCCAGTTCTATAAGGAGAGAGCAAATCCATCGAATTTCAGCAGCTGAGAGGCCACCGATTGGTTCTCAGCCTCAATAGAAGAGCGAGCCACAGTACACTATTTCTTGGAGCTCCAAGAAATAGGATTGTGACCCAAATAGACTATGTAAGCACTAGTGGAGGTGAAATCATCTTTGTTATCTGCCTAGTCAGCGTCAAAAAAGGCATGAAGTGCTAGTAGGGAGGTTTGACGGAGTGTGATGCCGTGATCTAAGGTGCCACAAAGATACCGTAGTAGATACTTGACCGTATTCCAGTGGTCACTAGTTGGTTGATGCATAAACTGAGAGAGTTTGTTCACCGTATAGGCAACGTCGGGCCGAGTGAGTGAGAGATATTGAAGGCTACCAACAATTGTTCGATACTTGGTCGGATCAGACAGTGGGGTCCCAGATTGTAAAGTGAGAGTCGAGCTGGTTGCTAGTGGTATGGGAGCAGGCTTGGCTTCAGTCATGTGAGTTCTATTAAGGAGATCAGCAATGTATTTGCGTTGACTGAGGAAAAGACCATTGTTGTGGGAGGTGACTTCCACTCCTAGGAAGTATGTAAGGGGGCCAAGGTCTTTGAGAGAGAAGCGTTGAGAGAGTTGCTTAATGAAGGCCTGTGTATCTTCGACATTATTCCCAGTGATAATGATATTGTCGACATAGACTATAAGATAAAGAATGGTGCAACGATTGTTGAAGATGAACAAGGAGGTGTCGGCAACTGAATTGGTGAAGCCAAATTAGAGAAGAAATTGGCTCAACTCATGGTACCAAGCACGAGGAGCTTGCTTGAGGCCATAGATAGCCTTGCGTAGCTTGCAGACATGATAAGGATGGTCACGATCAATGAAGCCCGGAGGTTGAGACATAAACACATCCTCAGTGAGAGTTCCATGAAAGAAGGCATTATTGATATCAAGTTGTCTGAGTGACCAACCTTGGCTAACCGCAAGGCTGAGAATAAGACGGAGAGTGGTAGGCTTGATGACTGGACTGAAGGTTTCAGTGTAGTCAACTCCAGGGTGTTGGTGGAAGCCTTTAGCAACCAATCGAGCTTTGTACCTGTCAAGAGAGCCATTAGGTAGATATTTGGTGCGAAAGATCCACTTATAACCAACCAAATTTTGAGTGGGATGAAATAGCACTAGTTCTCATGTCCCATTTCAAATTAAAGCATCAAACTCCTTAGACATAGCTTGTCGCCACTTAGGGTCCTTGAGGGCTTGGGTAACAGTGGTGGGTTCAAGGGTAGATGGTTGAAGTTGGGCAATAAGGTTAAGCTTTTGAATTAGTTTATAGATGTTGTGTTTGGAGCGAGTGACTATAACATGAGGGAAGGATGAGAGGTCGGGAGGTTGATTAGGGTCGTTTTGAGGAGGTAGGTGTGGTGGGTCACTAGCAAGGTCTTGCTCGGTTTCACTAGAAAGATTGTCAGGCTCTGGTGTAGGTGTGACACAGGTGGCATTATTGTGATTTGGGTATTGGGGTTGGCTTGGGGCAGTAGGGGCAGGCAGATTCTGTGGGGGAGCAAAGCCGACATTCAAGGATGGTGTGGCCACGACTGGTAAAGTCATAGAGCACCACTCAGAGACGGTTGATGGAGTGGCATGAGGACGAGAAGTTTGAGAAGTGGCAAAAGGAAAAATAGACTCAACAAAGCGGACATGTCGGGAAGTGTATAGACGAGCAGTAGATGTGTCAAGACAGAGATAAGCACTTTGAATGGGAGAATACCCGAGAAAGATCCAATGAGAGGAGCGGGACTCGAGTTTGTGGGAAGTGTATGGGCGAAGCCAAGGATAGCAAAGACATCCAAAACTTCGAAGTTTAGAGTAGTTGGGAGATGTGCCAAAGAGTTTGAGATATGGTGAAAGGTGGTTTAAAGTTGGGGTAAGAAGGCGATTGATGAGGTAGACTGCAGTAGAAAAGGCAAAAGGCCAATATGATAGAGGCATGGATGCATAGGTAAGGAGAGAAAGACTCGTTTTGACAATGTGACGATGACAACGTTCAAAGTACCCATTGTGTTCAGGAGTGTGAGGTGGAGAAGCAAGATGTGAGACCTCATTGGTAGTTAAGAATGAAGAGAGAGCTTGATATTCTCCCTTATTGTCAGAATAGAGAGTTATGATTGGACGGTTAAAGAATTTTTCGACAAGGGCCTTGAAGCGCACAAAGACATCATGCGTGTCAGATTTGCGTTTGAGGGGATAAAGCCAGATATATTTGGTAAAATGGTCGACAAAGATAACATAGTATTTGAAGTTATCAACAGAGTAGACTGGTGAAGTCCATATATCAGTAAATATAACTTCAAGTGGTGAAGAAGTGGAGAGGGTAGAAGTAAAGAATGGTAATTTATGACTTTTATTGCAGTGACATGAATTACAATTAAAATTGAAATTGGAAGGACAAGAGACATCTAAATTAAACGAAGAGATAATATTTTTGATGATTGACAAAGAAGGATGACCTAGCCTATGATGCCACTCGGACAAAGTGGTCTTGACACAAGAAAAGGTGATTAAAGGGGACTGAATAGTGGAGAGCGGCCATTCATACACACCATCCTTAGTCCGACCCTACAAAAGGATTGCCCCCATGCGAAGATCCTTCACATGAAAAGAAGAGGGTAAGAACTCAATGGAAGTATTGTTAGACTTGTAAAATTGAGAAATAGAAATAAGATTACGTTTCATGGTGGGAACACATAAAACATTAGATAGGGTAAAGGAGTAAGAGGGAGTGGTAAGAGAGGTGGAACCAGTGTGGGATATAGGGAGTCCAGAGCCATCGCCAATCATAATATCATCTGTGCCATCATAAGGATTGTGGAAAGCAAGATTGCTGAGGTCAGTTGTGACATGATGTGAGGCACCACTGTCAAGTAGCCATGTAGTGTTGGAGGGAGGGGTGGTTGCAACATTCGCTTGAGCTTGCCTAGGAGTTGGTGGTTGAGATTGTGACGAGTTGCTAGGACGATGAGGTAGTAGCGCATGCGGAAACTGTTGTCGGAAGAGAGGACAGCAGGAGACTACATGACTTTGAGTACTGCACCATTGGTAGCGACTAAGGAATGGACGAGCAAGAGAACAATTGTCTCGAGTGTTGCTGGGAAAACTTCTTTTGATATCTTGAGTGGGTATGGATGTGAACCCAGGGAGCGGAGGAGTCCAATTGGTAGTGTACCATGGAGTAGAGTGAACATTAGTGGGATGAGCAGATGCCGGTAGGGGTGAGGGACTTGTCTTGCTGCAGAGTGACAGTTCTTTATTGATAAGTTTTTCATAGAGTTCATCAAAAGAGATGGTGGAATCATGGCCATTGACAGAATCAATTATAGGCTGATAATTTTCATCAAGGCCTTCAAGTACTTTTTCGATTAGATCTTCATGGTCAAGAGGCTTACCAAGAGCAGCAACTTCGTTGGCCCGCGTTTTAATGGACTGCATGTAGTCTGTAATGGATTGAGAACCTTTGGTAATATTTTTGAGATGGTCTTTGAGTTGTTTGATATGGCCACTAAAGGAAACCGAAACAAAAATGCAGCGAAATTTAAATCATTCGGCCTCCACCAGGATCGATTCGGAGAGTTGCCTGATTAGGGTTTCGAGATTTTACCTAACGTTTTCTCTGATTTCTGTCGTTGGTCGAGTCACAAGCAACAACTTTTCGTTCCTGCCTCTATGGTATCCACACGAACGGATCTCACGACTCTTGAACGTCTCACGATCAGAAGCCTTAAAGAGCGTTTTTGATTCTTATAATCGATTTGCTAGCTTCGATTAAAAGAATACCGTTTCTGTTTTTAATTGTGCGGCTCTGTTTTAGAAAAACATCCTTTTATAAGCAGTAAATTTTACCCTAAAATTTACTGCCAAATAGAACTCTAATCCTACTTAGAATAGGATTAACTATATCTTTAATCCAATTCAGAATAGGATTAGATATATCCTTAATCCAATTCAGAATAGGATTAATTAAGCTCCTCATTGATCCGTTCTAAGTGTGCGACCCAATAGGTTCTCAAAACAATGGCAATGACAAAACTGTCACAGGCAATGAGCGGTATCTAGCAACATATCATTGCTACCCATGTAACGAGAATGTCAATGACTCGACATAACCTTACTCGTGATAGATGTTACCGTGTAGTCTAATCCCTTTATCCTTTGATATCTTGATTAGACACAAGTCATGGAATGTGTCACACTTGTATAGTCTAATCAGCGTTTCTTGATTCCTGAGTAGACTAATTAAACAAATAAAATCAATATCTCATATTGACTTATTCGAGCACGGCCATGCATTTTTAGTCTCACTCTATCAAAGGGCCCAAGATATCACTCTTGTTATATAAGAGGGATAAATCCTATCTTGATCACTCAACATCCCTCTACATAGATCAAGGCATACCCAATTACTACCTTTATAGTCCATCCTGTTACGAATGACATCTAGCAGCATTAAAGTATGCAATTCTTTATGTTGGGATCTCTGATGATCTCAAGTCAAAAGATCACATACACCATCATCACTATGAGAATCGCTTATGACACTCATATAACAATCCATGTAGCGTTCTCATGGAGGGTCGATCCAGTACATAGTTCTCTAACATGTACCTATGTGATGACTTGATATCCTATATCCATGACAATGGTCATCAGTCAACCACATACTAGTCTTATCGTATCATTGTTATCCTTGTTCACAATAATACTTGACTAGGGATATTTTAAGAATAGTGTGTTATTACTATTCTAAGGACATTATCATATAAGATTATATTACACAGTTATAAGACAAATATAATAATGAACTATAAATAAAAATGTCATGATACATAAAAATGCCAAAGTCAATCATCTAATGAATGGTTCTAAGGGCATAATCCAACAGCCACGTGATGGGCGAGCATAGGTGGTGGCAAGGACTTGCTAGGCTTTATAGGAGGTTTTAGATTGGGTGATGAGAGGAACTAGAGAGGGTGAAAGAGTGCCGACAAGTGCTCCAAATAATAGTTTGTCTTGACATATCCATGTCTGGTATGCAGGGTTAGCAAAGATAACATTAGTGGTGGTGATGGTGGGTGGAGGAGTAGGGTGGGATCCATCAATGAATTTTTGTAAATCGTAGCTTACGAGAATGCTTCCACTTGGGTTTTCCAAGAAAGATAGTTAGTAGGTGTGAGTTTAATGGAGTTATGGATAGTAATCATGGTTAGCGGTTTTGTGGGTTCTTGAGCATTGGGGATGATGACTTGGGTATTCTCATTAGCCATTGGAATTAGAGGGATGAGAGGCCTGCGGGAGATCAAAGAGCAAACTGTGGCGCTGATACCATGAAAGAGTTTAGGCAGAGAGGAATTGAAGAATTATGGCATACTGTTCTCATTGATATGGGCAGCATATAACTAAATGACATAATTACAGATAATTACAAAGAATATTCAGACGTGAAAATCCTTTGATTTTCTCCCTTGACTTTCGCAACTTGATTGTATATCTTTATCACTTCCTTCCCTTATAGTGCCAAAGCAGCAACTATTTAGAGAAGGAACTTGAACCTGAGAGAGAGAGAGAGAGAGATTTAAGAAGAAGAAGGGAAACTTATCAAGGTAAATTAAGGATAAGGATGTCATACATGGGATTAAGAATAAGATATATATATATATGTGTTTATTTATGTCAATGTATGCAACTAATGAGAGATTGGTTGTAGTAATGAGCTTATCATGTGTGATATCGATATTAATTTGGAAGTATGGATGGTGTAGGTTCTTGGTGGGAGCCTTGAATAAATATATATCAAGGAAGAGCTAGAGTTGGGAGACTTTCAAAGGTAAAGAATTAAGGTGGATGAAATAAATTATGAGAGTGATATAGTATAAACTAAATTGTGAGTGAGATATAGTTTGAAAATATACTATGAATAATTATTAAATGGGATTTGTGCATTGAAATTATAGAGAAAACTTCAAAGGAGGTGGAGTTGAACAATTGGCTAAAGGGTGCAAAAATAATATTATCAAGGTAAAGGAATATACGATAAATGCTTGTTAGTCTGCTATGTTTATGTATGTCTAAATCAATGTTATTTAATACTTATGGATTTAAATGCATTCTTGGTGAAATTTCAAAATATATTGGATTGAGCTTACAGTGCAAAATGTTTCAGATTTGAATTGTGTTGGATTGGTGAATAATATATACTGCTTGTTGGAGTTTTCTACAGGTTATTTGGTTATGGTTGTGACGCTGGGTAGTGTTTTACCTATGCCGTCATAATGCCGAAATTTCGTTAGAAATCGTTAAGTAAATTTCATGGAATTAATTTGGATTTATAAAATGCCTTTAAAACTTCATGCATATTTAGCATCGTTACTTGTTATCGAGATAATGGTTTTTAAGCATGATTTCGTACGATGAGATTTTCAAAACTATAAGTACTTAAAATGATTCATGCTTTCAGCACTCAACTAATATTGTAAATGCTATTTTTACACGAGTTTTGACTCATGAGACACGTGATGCTGTGTAATACCTGTGTGGCACTTGTTTGTGTGGCGTTTAATTACGCCTATGTGGCATCTAGTAAACATGTGTGGCAATTATTGAGCCTGTGTGGCATTGAGGTGCCGTATACGTAATTGCGTCATGGATCCCGCCTGTGTAGCAAATGGGTAGCGGTAATTACGTATAATTGTCCGAAACTAGTCGTGACTTGTACCTCAGTTACTAGCTGATCACTGGTGCTGAGATGATTCATGATCATGGATAGAGCTCTAGTGTGGAACTATGACCACTGCTAGCTACAGTGGATGCTTTCATGGAAAGCTTCTTAGTTATATTTTCAAAGATCCCGGTTACGTTACCAAATCTCATAAATGTATGCCCGTCTCATGAAAATGCTTTTAGATGTATATCTTGATACTATTATAAAGATGAATAAATGTATCATTTCTATTTCTACTGTATCTTGATTTTGTGAATGCGTGAGCATTAATATGTTTGGAAATTACTTGGTATAGCGTTTTATAGCTTATAAACAATGGTATATTGACTTTGTACTATTTCCAATAAAACGCATTGAAATATAAGTTTTGCACATTTGTTTACGCATAAACATTCATTAAGCATAGTAGGAGCCTAACATCACTTAGCGTATATTTTTCTTACTCAATATTAGCTCACCCCATCTTCCACCTCACAAATTACTTCAGGTAGACTCGGTGCGAGAGTGATGCACCGAGAGTTGTTTTGTACAAGCTACAGCAAGTTATAGTTTGGATAAAGGTATAATCCTTTTGTTCTTTTGTTTATATCCGATACTAAATTCTTTTGTGTACACAATGTATAGGATTTGGGATGTAAGTACTAGATGAATATCGAGTCCATAAACAAACCGTGCCTTGCGATTGAGTTGTAATCTCGATATATATTAAATTATTGGATATGAAATGTTTCAGAAGCTACGTTGAAATTGGAATTTCCATAGGTTGAAATGATGATGGATTGTGTATAAGGATGGATAATAGCCCAAAGTAGGGGCGGAGTTTTTCAATTTGGTTTTTTGCACGCATTTTGAGAAGACTTTAATAAGACCTTAGACAACTAGTATTAAACAATTAAACGAGTAGAATTCTACTTGTTAGGTGTTAGCTACATTGAGCGAGTGACAAACATAGTAAGTAATGGAAAAAGTTAGCTCGAAAATCCCAACTTCTGTGGGCATTACAGTAGAACATGTATGTAGCCTTAAATTGTAGAAATGAAGTGTATAAGCTTAGCCTTAAACTGTAGAAATGAAGTGTATAAGCTTGTGAGGTGAATTCAGCCAAGTGAAGGGGATAGGGAAACTATGTCCAATTTAATGTAAAATGGCTTTTAAAATATTGTATAAATTAATATAGGACTGTTGATGAAGTCAGAATCGAAAAAAGAGGTGTTTTAATGATAGTTACAGTGTAGACACAAGTGTGAAGTAGACCAGAATTATATTTGTAGTTGACAGTGTAGTGGATCTTAAGGAGTTATATTTTTTTATAACTAAAGTGTGGAAAATTGACTATGTTTGTGTAGTGTTTTGTAGCTCAGAAGTGAGGAGTGTAGACTAGTTCTATCGAGCAACATTGCTCAAATTTAATGGTAAGGAATATATGTAAAAGGCATATGGATACTATGTTGCATTAAAAATAATTGAAGTAGAATCGTATGAGATTGAATATTGTGATTGGATTGAAATTGGGAAACTGTCATTGTGGTTATTAAACTATGTTTTAGTGCAGGAGAGTTAGAAGGTAGTACAGTTATGCTATCGAAATTTCGTAAAACAGTCTTAAAACCATAAACCACTAATAAAAGACTATTAGTACAAGAAAGAAAGAAATAAAGGAGTGATTTAAGCTAGGTTGGCATTTAGGCTACAAAGGTACACATATTTCCAAAAGAATTTTTAATGATTTTCACACTTTTCAAGATACACACATATTTTATAGCTAATTTTATACATAAATAAAATATTCTGAACATTGGTTACTGTTTTGAGAATATCATCTAAATTTTTATACTTCAAATGTAATAGTTACTGATTTTAAACACCTATGGATTGACTGAAGATATGTTTTACTAAAATTGTTTCTATAAAATGTTTCGACCATTTATGAACCGTTTTGAGATTGTTAGCTCCCCATAATTGCCTTCCAGTATCATGCTACTAAGTGTACTGTATTATTATTGTTTGCTAAATGATCTTGATCACATCATCAGCCGTCTCAGATGTCACCTGATTAGTGCATATTGAGGACACCCCTCTGACTGTGGCAATATGTCTTACTAATTGCTGTTACTCCATTTTGGGATACTGAAATCGCATGATTCTATTGAATATTGCCTTATCTCCATTGTATTTTTACTGAAACTGTTTACTGTACTGTTTGTTAAAATGCTTATCGAATTGGGTTATTGAACTATATACCCTACTGTTTACTGAATATGTTTCATTGAATTGTTTTACCATACTATCTACTAAAACTGCTTATTGTACTGTTTACTGAAAGATTTACTAGATGTTTTATTGAACTAATTTTCATCTTGTTTATTGAACTAATTGTCAACTATTCATTGAACTGTTCACGTAATTGTTCATTGGAAACTTGTTTATCAAACTGCTTATTGAGCAATTTCTAATACTCCCTATAGTCAGAATTAGAGACTAGGACAAGTAAAGTGCTTTAAAGCATTCTTCTGTACTCAGTCTAGTCTCTTAACCAACTATAGTATCATTTCGAATTTTAGGCGCGTAAGACAAATGCATATAGATTTGCATCGTATCAACTCTTTTATAGATATTTCTTACTGGGCGTAAGTTCACCCACTATTTTCCTTCCAGATTATCTACAATAATTTATATCTTCGCACGAGAGGACTTTTGATACAGTATCGCTTAGGCAATTATCTTATATCGTAGAGTTATATTATTTCTCTTTTATATATTCAGATTATATAGGTACAATACTACTTTGTATAATTTATTGTATAAGGGATGTAAACTAGACTGTATTGTATAGAATATAGTTTTGGTTGGTCTAGTCGAATATTAAATTATGGAGTTATATTTCACAATGTAAATGTATTTCATGTTTAAAATAAGTATAAATTAAGATTGTTTAAGTATTTTATTAAATCGCATGATTGAATATAGGTATGAATTAAATTATCAGTGGTTGTGAATCGGATGAAATTAGAATTTTGACTAATTAAGTGTCAATGAATTGAGTGTGGACACAACAGACAACCCAACTAATCTTATTAAAAAGGAAAAAGTTCTAATATTCGGAAGTCGAAGCATGATAGCTTGAACCTTTTGATTGAATACGAGACACTAGGAAACATATTCACCCCTTACATTGGTTCGTGAGTTCCTCAAAAAAGCAACGTATTTTTGTCATGGGACTTCGCTTTTATCTTGTGTTAGTAAATACTTAAAATTAACCAGAAATCCATAAGAAGCGTCCTCTTACTTCTCTACTTGCGTAGGAAGACTTATCAAGAGTGCATCACAATCTTCTTTTTTTACAAACACTCCACTTATAAGAGATATAAGTCAATTACGGTCTTTAGTCCAATAAATTGTTGTGATTAGCAATGCATCTTGATATCGGACCTTATTAGGAATAGTCTTTAATTTTAATTACCCTGCTATTCCAAGAAATAATGCATTGGGAATATCATATATCTCATATATGAATTCCTTGGACAATTATGATTGAAAGCCTTTTAAACTCTCATACACAAAGATCATCAAATGAGGAGATTATTCTTTAAATATAAAGAATCAATTTCCTAAATGACATCAATGAGATAGAGTTGGAATCGATCAAGATCATCTCTAGTAACCAATAGTAATCCCATACCTGTCATGGTGTTAGCAATCTTATCACCCGCTAAGGGTTTAGTTAGGGGATTAGCTAACATTTGCTCGATAGGCAAATACTCTAAATTTACCTTACCTTTCTTTACAACACTTCTCACATAATTGTACCTTATAACAATATGCTTGCTATTATTAGACAACCTATCATTCTTTGTGTTGTAAATTGCAGCTTTATTGTCACAATACAAAGTGACTGGTTTTTTTATTCTCTCAATAAAAGGTATTCCCCTTAGAAACCTTTTAAACCAAAATAAATCTTTAGTGGCATGCGACATCACAATGAACTCAAACTTCTCTGTTGACAAAGCCACACAAGCGTGTTTCTTAAAAGACCAAGAAACAATAGCACGACCTATAGTGAATAACCAACCACTAGTTGATTTGGAACTTCTCTTATCGAAGCCCAATTAGCATCATTATAACATTCTAGAGCTGAAGTTTCACATTTATAGTGCAAACCACAATCTAAAGTATGCTTTAAATATCTCAACAATCTACTTAATTCATGCCAATGTTCATTACTAGGATTACTAGGAAACCTACTCAATATACCAACAGCACATGCAATGTCCGGTCTTGTATAATTCATAACATAAATCAAACCACATATAATTTTTACATACACTTTTTAATTTATCGGTTCTCCTTGATTAGGCACTAACTTGTGATATGGATCTATAGGTATTTTTGCAAGGTTTGCTATCTAAGTGATTCAACTTCCTAAGTAATTGTTTTTATATAAAGTGATTGTGAAAGAATAAACTTACCATTCTTCCTATAAACCTTAACACCTAATATAACACTAACTCCACATAAGTCTTTAATACCAAATGCTTTAGTTAAATATGACTCAGTTTCATTGATGCAATCCATATTAGTACCCAAAATAAGCAAATTATCAACATAAAAGTAATTAATACCTTACTATCATTTCTGACTTTAATAAAGACACAATTTTTAGCCTTACTACTTTGAAAGCTAAATTTTTAAACTTTTTTCTTAAATTTCTTATACCATTGCATAAGTGTTTGTTTAAGATCATAAAGAGACTTTTTGAGTTTACATACATTGCATTCTTGTCCTTGAACCACATATCTTTTTGGTTGATGAAAGTAGATCTCCTCATTTAGATCACCATTGAGGAAAGCTGTCTTCACATCTATTTGATGTACTTCAAGGTTATAGATTGAAGCAATGGCAAACATAACCCTTATTGAAGTAAATTTGGTGATCGGTGGAAAGATTTCAAAATAATCCAAACCTTTCCTTTGACTATGACCTTAGCTACCAACCTTGCCTTGTATTTATCAATACTTCCATCAATTTTGAGTTTCTTCTTTAAAACTCATTTGGTGACAATAGGTTTAGTGTTAGGAGGTAGATTTACTAAAGACCATGTATTGTCATCATGTATGGATTTAATTTCATCATCCATAGCTTTCTTACATAGCATGACATCTATTATGTTCATGGCATCTTGAAAAGTTTTAAGATCCTCTTCTAACATGTAAGTATACATGCCTGGTCCTAAATTGTAACATCCCAAAGCTACTGTATATCATGATACTTACTCTTAAACTTACTCTTAATTACCGGTTGGGCTGTCTGTAATGCTTATCAACTCCTATCACTTTAATAAGAATAAGTAAATCATTTTCTTAAGATGTATATACATTCCCTTATATTTAAAGTAGTACTGTACAACTTTACTGAATACATAAAAGAACACAACATACCTTCGATATCCAATCTCAGGCAGGTAAGTCTCTTAGTTCAAATCAGTTATCTGTGGAGTGGAAAAATAAGGAGTGAGCGACAATGTGCTCAGTAAGGAAGGTGTATGCTGCTTTATAAAAATAAAAGCTATATTCTCAAAACTATTTAATTATCCTAATGATCAAACTCATTAGGAAACAATAAATATAGTTAACATGAAACAGGATTCACCAGATCCTTTCATAAATCATTTAATTGAGACTAGACAATAATTTAAATCGTGCAAAGAACACAAGTCATCCGCTTTTGGGGTGCACCCGTAGGCCATCGCCCCTCTCGGCTATCTCATCTAGATGTATGGCCGTAATCTGTAGGTGGTCCTCGGGTCCACTTGGCAAGTGACCTCGAGACCGCTGAAGACTTGGCAGGTCCATCAGCCCTGTGACGCCCTAGGCTGCACTCGTTGGTCTATTTGGCCCGAGCCATCGCCCTAGGTGGGTCACGCAAAGTATATGAATGATAATGCATGAATTCATGGCCTAATGTCTCAAAATCAAGTTATCTTATATATCATTTCCATAAAATAATTTGATTTCCAAAAGGGCTTATACAACAATAAAACAGCCTGTAACTTCAACATTTTCCGTGTGAGAAGGTACGGGTTAGACTGGCTCACCCATGGCTAGTTCGCCCATGGTAAGCTTGCCAAAACTCAACTCGCCCATTGGTCAACTCGCCCAATGGTTAACTCACCCCAAAAAGGTTTCATATTTTTATTTTTGAAATGTTTAAAATAATTCATTTTTTGTTTAGGAAATTACACTTTAAAACCGTTCGCCAGGGTCAGCTCGCCCTTCACGGCTCGCCCCTGACTAACTCGATAAGACGGCGAATTATTAATCGCCCGCCACTTAGCTTTTCAAAACAAAGTATGGCTGGCTGATAACAGTTCGCCCGCCTTATATTTAAAACAAGGGTCGCCTGCCCAAACACATTAAAAAGGGTTCGCCCGACTATGGCTTACCCGGATTTCTCTTTAAAACAAGGACACTCGCCCAGTTTCCATAAAAGAGAGCTCGCCACTTGGCTCGCCCCAGGTTTCTGCTTAGAACAAATCTAATCGTCCGCCCTAATCAGTTCGCCCAACAAAACAACTTATGGCGGCTTGTAGCTCACCCAATATCAAAACACTTTATCAACCAATGCATGTCAGAAAATAAAACAATTTCTAATATTTTCTTAACATTTTTACTCCACAGGACATGCATTTACATCACATACTATTTCCTTACCTCGTCTGATGAAGCCTTGCTTCTCGCTCGCCGTATCAATCTCTCTTCCCGGCTGCAAAGTAAAATATTAATTCCATTAATATTTTCTTTTCTAACAACTTTTCTAAAACTCTTTTCAACTACTTTGGCGAAACAACCGCTCGCCCAACTGAGCTCGCCCTTCATTAGCGGCTTATTCATGGGAGTTCGCCCAACGTGGGAGCTCAACTCGCCATGCTCATCAATTCAGTTCGCCAGCCGTGGCCTTTCATTCATAAATGGGCTCACCCATGAATTGGATAACGTTTGGCGACCCCTTTATCTCCTTCTTGCATCATTGGAAATCATCAACATTTCACATTGGCGATCACTGTTATCGCCATTCTCGCCTTTTGGCGATCATTGGTTCTCGCCCTCCCGGACAGTCATTCTGACTATCCCACAATACTGGCGAACTCACATAACAATTTCTCAAACTCTCTCTATCCTTTGGGCGAGTAGTCACCCATTTTGACTAGCAACTTTCTACTCGCCCATCGTGTTTCCTTACTCATTCTTGGTTATTTTTTTCCATCTAGTTTTCTTATATATTCAACAATATTTAACTACAACCAGGCTATATCTATGATTAAATATCAAGAGAATTGTAAAACTATGAAACTCACCTTTACCAAGTTACTCCTCCAACAACAGAATGCTTTCTTGTCTTTCTTAGCTTTAGTTTGCTTGTTCCTTAGCTCCTCAACATTGGAGGAAAGGTTTGGCTAACTAATAAGGAAGTTTTCATGGCTTACATCTAAGAAAAACTGAAGAACTAAAGATGAACTTGTAGTGGAACAGAATGGGCGAGAAGGATTCTGGAGAGGATGGAGTTCATTTCAATCCATTTCTTTCTCTTGAAGCCTCTTTATATAGTCATGTTAGTCCAACCAGAACTCACCATCTATTCCTTATCCTGTTTTCTTCATCATTTCATGCATTAAAAACTGAAGAAACTACAGCTAAAAGGAACGGTGTAAAGTCTTTACTGAAATCCCGTTTTTGACAAATCTCCCGTGCCATTTATTGCTTAGCTTAGTTTGTCAGGAAAAGAGAAGTGGCGAGAAGTCCACTATTAGCCCCTTTCCTTGACTTTTCCATTTTCTTTTCTTCTCTTCTCCACGCCATGTCTCTTCCAGCCAACGGTTATTGGCTATCATCTCATTCATTTCTTTGTTTGTCCTCTAGTCATTAATCCTTCATTGAATGCTTTCATACTATAATATCAAAATTATATCTCAACAATATCTTGTTACACTTAAATATTTATTTTTCTTTCTTTAAACACTATACTATAAATCATCACTTAAATTGCAAAGTGGAAATTTACATTCAGTTATTCTTTAATTTCACTACAATAATTTATTTCCACTATCAATAATTTACACATATAGTATACAGTATAATAAAATTCGGATTTTACATAAATCCTTTTTAATTCTTTTTCTTTTACTTCTTCTTAACTCAGTATCACTAAATGTATTAAATGTACTTGCATGATCATAAATTTCACTATCCTGGAGAGATATATCATCAATAACATGCCCATGAACAATTAATTCATTTGACAAGTATTTTTCTAATTCATGACTACTAGCATCCTTAATTGTCAAATGCTCAAAATAAATTATATGAGTAGATTCAAAAATGCTATCAAATTAAGATTAAGAAATCAACATGTTTTACTTCCTAAAGCATAACCAAGAAATATAGATTTAGTTGCTTTACTTCCTAACTTAGGTATCTTATTTGTAGCATTAAGAACATATGCAATGCATCAAAACACTTTAAAATAATTTATATTAGGTTTTCTTCCTTTTAATAACTTATGGGGAGATTTATCAAAACCTTTTTGTAAAATTCCATTTGAAATGTAACAAGCAGTAAAAAATGCCTCACCCAAATATTCAAAGGTAAATTTGAATGTAAAAGTATAGCACTTACCATTTTAAGTGATGATCTATTTTCCTTTCTGCTACTCCATTTTGTGGTGGAGTATTAGGAGCAAAAACTTCTCTCACTATACCACGTTTCTTACAAAAATCATAAAATTTATTTGAGAAAAATTCCCCCACCCCTATCAGATCTAAGTCTCTTAATTTTCCTATTAGTCAAATTTTCTATTTCTTCGTTGAAAATCTTAAAATTTTTAAATGCTTCATCTTTTGTTTTTAGTAAATAAACATAAGTATATTTTGAAAAATCATCTATAAAAGTAATAAAATATCTTTTTTCACCTCTAGTAATAATTTCATTATTATCACATAAATCAATATGTACTAGTTCTAACAAAGAATTAGTTTTAAAAATTGATTTAAAAGGGGGTTTTGAAATCTTTGCTTATGCACAATACTCACAAGTTTTAGTACTTAAAATAGTAGAAGACTTAGGAATTAAATCATGAGATGACATTTTATTTAATGCATTCATGCCAATATGCCCTAATCTATAATGCCACAAACAATTAAAATCATTAACTTCAACAACATAAGCATAATTCAATGAACCCTTATTGATATTGACAACATACATATGATCTTTAGCATATCCCTTCTTAACAAATGATCTTTTCTTAGAAATGATCACTTTTTAAGAGTCAAACACAACTTTAAACCCATGGTCATCAAGTTTCTTCATAGAGATTAAACTCTTCCTAAGGTTTGGGATGTGATATACATCTTGTAAGGTCAAAACCTTTCCGAAAGTTGAAGCAAGTTTGATTGTCCCTTTGCCAACAATTTTTCAAGTTGAAGAGTTTCCCCTGAAGACTAACTTATCCTTATTTATCTCTTCCTATGTCTTGAAGACATATCTCAATGGAGTGACATGACAAGTTGCCCGGAATTAATCCACCAATCCTCTTAGTTTTAACCATGAGAACTTCGGTGATCATTGCAACCATATCATCTTCAGTCATAAGATTGGCCTCGCTTTTCTTCCTTTTTCGAAAGTGACATTCTTTTACAAGGTGGCCATTCTTCTTACATGCATAGGAAGGACCTTTCTTTTTTTTGAAGTTCTTGTCAAACTTGTTGAACTTTCCCTTATTCTTTGAAGAGTTTTTCTGCCTCTTGTTTTAGTGAGTTTTGTTCTCACTTTGAGTTTTCTTCTCACCTTCAATTTTGTTCTTATTAGGACCTTCAACGTTATGCACATTGTTATCCTTTTCATCTCTCATACGAGCATCACTTTCAATCTGGATATGCTTAACCAATTCATCCAAGGTAAATGACTTCTTTTTTTTGTGTTTCAAATACCATTGATAATCTTTCTAAAAAGGAGGAAGTTTACCAATTATGGTAAACACTTGGAAAGTTTTAGAAATTGGTTCTCTAGCATCATTGCATTCAGTAGCAGTATCATTCAAATCATTAACTTGATCAATGAGTGTGAGATCCTCAATTTCCATGTATTCCTCCATGTATGTAAAGTATTCTAAGCTAATATGATTAAATGAACATGAAGTTTAATGTGTGAATGATGTATGCATGATGTGTAGAAGAAACAATGAAGTTGAATGTCAATAAGTCAAATGAAGCATGTTGATATCAGAAAATTAATTAAGGTATGAGACAAGAAATAAAACCAGAATTTTGATTGGTGATTTAATGGATGAGTCATAGGAAGAAAGGAGAAGAGGAATTAATTGAGGGTCAAATAGTCTTGAGTCAAGGAGTAAGCATGGCTGAGATGGAGGATGAGATAAGAAGCAATTAATGCATCTTGCATGACTCATCACCCTCACTATCATCACCCCTACGCCAGCCACTCTTCCAGCTCTCCCTCTCATTCCATCCAATCTTCCAAGCTTTCATCTCTAGCTACCTTACTAAACCACCTCATCCTTCCACTAATTCATTAAGTTTATTTGACGAAAATCGATCCTTGTCACTAGACTAAGAGATATCCAGAGTTTGGTGGATTGATTCCAAGTATTGGAAGAGATCTCAAAGTTTGAGATTTTGGTCTCTAGTGAAGGTAAGAGAAGAAGATGATTTAGTCAATTTGGTTTATGGTTTAGAGTTGTTTTGAGTTAGTATGATATATGTATGATGATGGTTTAAAGGTTTAAATTGATTTGATGTTACAGCTTTGAAGAAGTGAAAAGCTAGGGTTAATGCACCAAGTGATCTTGCGTTCTCGAAGGAATCGAGGTAAGGAATTTATGTAACGGACGTAAGGCGGCTATGTCCGCATGTTTTATAATGTTTTTATGTGGTTTGGAAGAAGCATCAGTTGATTTTGTATAGGAAAAGATGCATTTTCGGACTTGTCTCCCAGTACCAATTAGGCTAGGGGCAGCTGACTGCCATAAAGGGAAGTCGACTGCCTAGAGACAACCAAAACACCGTTTTCCGAAAACCGATGCAAACCAGTCGACTGCTATGTAAGCCAGTCGACTGCTATTTTTCCAGAAGCATTCTGTTTCAAACCAGTCGACTGCTATATGGGCCAGTCGACTGCTATTTACCAAATTGCATTCTGTTTCAAAACCAGTCGACTGCTATATGAACCAGTCGACTGCTATTTCTTAAGAAGCATTCTGTTTCAAAACCAGTCGACTGCTATATGAACCAGTCGACTGCTATTTCTTAAGAAGCATTCTGTTTGAAAACTAGTCGACTGCTATATGGACCAGTCGACTGCCCCCATGTATTTTCAAAGATGAAATTATCGAAATTTTAAATGAAATTAATTTCGATAAAAGGAATTATGAAGCAGCAGTCAACTGCCCAATAAGACCAGTCGACTGCCATGTATGAAAAGATGTTTTAAAGCTTATTTAATTGAAACACAAAGGTGTTTTCTGAAAAGTATATTACAACTGTTTTGAGGCTATGGACTGCGTAATGATTATGCATTTCTGATGGCTGAGAGACTCTGATCAAGTCCTCAGTAATATGTATATTAAATGAGGAACCCTAGTCCGGTCCTCAAGACCATCAATGACACTTGACTAGTGTTCACTATGGCATTATTAAGGCAGGAGAGAATCCCTGACCTCTACATGGTATACCAATGTACTAATGCATGATTAGAGTCATATGAGTCATATGAATGGGAATGAACGGTTCATATGACGACTCAATCGCTTAAACATTGTACATAGTCTCCATCTATTTCA
Source organism: Heritiera fomes (assembly GCA_032173925.1). Classification (NCBI taxonomy): domain Eukaryota; kingdom Viridiplantae; phylum Streptophyta; class Magnoliopsida; order Malvales; family Malvaceae; genus Heritiera; species Heritiera fomes. The sequence continues at coordinate 25,806,148 of JAPDPM010000009.1, forward strand.
AAGTACAAGATGTATGTATGAAGAAATGTATGATGTATGTTTTTAAAGTATGCTATGAAGTATGATGTTTTAAAGAAAGAAGGATGATGCATGTTTTATATGTATGCGATATTTTAAAAGAAGCATACAAAGTATGATTACCATGTCCTTTTAAATGAATATGCATGGTTGCAAACAATGCATGAAAGAAGTTTATGATGCATGCTTTATAATGCTTTACATGACATTATAGAGCCAAGTAGGAAAGGTGCATATAGAGACATAGTACGCTCTTTTACATACTTTTCTTACTGAGCGTAAACTCACCCTTTTACGACTATTTTCCTACAGACTACTTGAAGTGAACCACGCTCCGACTAGAGGAGCTTGTGCTTGAAGAATCAAAGTGTACCTTCTCGATACGCTTCCCAGTTAGCATAGAAGGTATACTTATATGTTCATATGTAAAGTTAAATTGTAATTCAGCTACAGTACAGTACAAGTAGAATTTATGTATATAAGATGTCGGGGATGTAAGTTAAGATGATGTATGAGATCCTGTGGAAATGGAATGATATTTGTATATATCATTTTATGTTTATGGAAATTGAATAAAATTTCATAAGCTATTAAATGATTAGCTTAAGATTAAGGGAAGAACGACACTGGATAAACTAAATCTAAATAAAGAAGGAAAAAGATAGGTGATAAGAAGAAGTGACGGGGACGTCACAATGAGAGGTTTAAAGTCTGTCATTTTAAAGTCCACATACCTTTTCACAAGAAAGGACTTGTTTCCAACATCTTCATTGTCATACCTCTTCTCAATTGCACGCCATAACTCCAATGTTGTGTTGTGTTGTGTTTGTAGAACACATTGAAGAAGTGAGTTGCTGAGTGCTTGAAGGATTGGAAGTCTGCAAATGTAGTCATCTTCAAGCCACTTTTGTTGTTTTATTGTAAGTTGTCCATTGTTGCTTTCTTCTTGGGGGAAGTACTCATGAAGAACATATACAACCTTCAAAAGATTGACTTGATAGTATATCTTCATGCTCCACCTCTTGTAATTAGGCCATTGAACCTTTCAAGTTTCTCCACTTCATAAACATGATGCTTGAATGCAGAAGACGCCATCTTGAAGTACTATTGTTCTTAAATTATTATATGAAAATGTCTCCTTGCTGTGGATGATGTACTAGTGCAGACAAGTTGAAGACGAAGAAACTTTGGTAGGCAAGGCCCTTATCAATAAGCTATCTTAAGAACTATAGTTTTTCCACACTAGTACAAATGATTTAGGAAACATTGTTCCTACGATACAATGCCTACTCTTAGAGAGATTCAATTGCACATTAAGACTCTCTTATGAACTAACTTGTTCCAAAACCTAAAAGAGAGTGCAAGAAAGGAATTTTATGAATTTATTGTGTTAGATTCAACGAAAATGGAAATATTTATAGGCTCAAAATGATGTTAAAAATATCCTTCCATGATAAGACATCTTTAAAATGAAGAACCATGACTTTTCGAATGAAGAAACATGTCCAACGGAGACATTTTTTGAATTTATAGAATGAGAAGTAGAATGCCTGAGAAGGGGAGTCAACTTCCCTAGTGTTTTTTCAAAACAAAAGCCTTTTAAAATTAGGGTAGTTGGCTGCCCTCTATAGAAGTCGAATTCCCACGCCAAAAATATTTCCAGAAAGCTTCGATACATAGGGTAATCGACTAACCAAGTATTTCTTTCATTCCAAACTCATTTTTATACTTTCAATTCCATTTTATTATACACAAATGCAATCTAAATGATTTTAAAACATGTTTCTTGGGTAATACAACATTAGAGACGATGATAATTTAACTCTTTTTCTGTATGACATGAAGGAAAAATTTTTAAAATATTAAGAAACAATTCCTACGATTCATTCATTGCATCATTATTAGACCTAGTCAAGGAGAATAAAATATAGACACGTTTTTATGAAAATTATACTGATATCCTTAGGAGTGATAAGGAGAAGAAACATAGAAATGTTTTTTGCATATTATATGATACTCTCAGGAGTGATATTGACAATCAAAAGTCATCAATTCATAATATCGTTTGAGACTTCATTTTTTTTATAATAGTGAGAAGGAGCAGTTCGGCCAACAACAAGACAATTCCAACAACGAAGCCAATAATGGACAAAGTAGAGCTAAAGTATTTAAGACATGAGAAAGGCGATGGTAAGTAAGAAATTGAAATTGAAGGGAAAAGGCATCTGATCATCATTCTAATGAAGTCAAGGAGGTACTCGAATGATTTATAATTCTTCTTGAATCAAAATTTCCAATTATAGAGGAATTTAGATATGCTCCAAAAGTAGAAACAAAATCAAAGACAATATTCGATCTTAGCTTCCATGATGAGATGTTTTCGCAGTTCAAGTTTCATCCATTCCATTAGAATCCGCTTTCTTGACTTGTGGAAGAATCATTGGGGATCATCAAACCAATCTTAGTCCAGCATCATTATGCATGCTCACATATCTCAAAGATTGTTTGATGTCGAATCCCAAAATTAAAAACGAGGAATAATAGACGAGTTCGATGAACATACTTTGAAGGAAGAAAAAATTTCTAAACAAATTCTTATTAATTTTGAAAAATAGGCAATAACTTTATTTTTCGTCTTGCTATATTGTATGTAAATAAATTCTCTAATAATAATTTTTTTATAGACTAGGTCTAGTGGTTTTTAACCTCTCTAACTTTTGCAGGGTTTTCTATGTTAAAATCTATGGGCTCAGTCATTTTTTTTGTTTATTAAAAAAATAAAAATCTAGAATTTATTAAATAATACATTAACAAAAATAAAAAAAATTCAAAAATCGGTCCAGTCTAATCTAGAATCACTATTTTGAGTTACCAGACCAATGTGGTTCCAGTGTAATAACACTGAAACTAAAATCGAAATCGGTCTGATATAAAATTGAAGCACCCCAGTTCCATCTCTTAATGGATTGAAACCAATCTAGTGAATCGATCCAATCCGACCTAGAACCAGATCGTTCTAGCCTAGGATGGAATTGGTCCAGTCTATTAGCAACCCTAATAGTGAGAGATAAATTGTTTTAGACAATACAAATTTAGGTATTTAATAATGAATTATTATTTCTTATATATGAATATTATAAAAAAGAATAATTTGGAAGCCAAATTATTATTACAATAAAATTTTGTTATTAGTATGAATACATATACCATAAGAATAAATGGAAAACTTAGGGTCTATTCGGGATTGTTTTTGTTTTATGTTTTATGTTTTTGTTTTTACTTTTTTTGAAAACTACAACAAAAATCATGTTTGGTAGTTATGTTTTTGTTTTTTAAAAAAAGAAAACAAAAACATAAAATTGGAAATTGATGAAAACAAAAATTTGGTGTTTTCAATATTTTGGAAGTGTTTTTTCACTGTTACTACACAGGTGAACAGTGCCCGTTCGGCTACAGTAAAAAATTTTGGTTAAAAAAATCAAGAAAAACCCATCAAATTGTCACCAAGGAGAATCGAACCCTTGTCCCTTTTTTAACTTAAACTCCACCCGCTTTAACTTACCATTCATTGTTTGCAATTTTTTGAAACAAAAAATATACAAGCAAACGTGTTTTCAATTTCAATAAATTGAAAATAAAACAAAATAAAATTTTTTAAAACATAAAACATAAAACTTACAAGAATCCCAAAGGACCCTTACTTTTAGAAAAGTGTGGTTATTGGTTTAATTATGAATTATGATCAGTCATGTTACTTACAAGAATCTTTATTTCTTGAAAAAGAAAAAAAAGGACTCATTTCTTATCATGCAACTTAATTATTGAATTAAACAGAGAACAAATCCTAGGCCACAAGAAAGTTTTGATTGTGATTTATTTTGTAAATTTTAGAATGGCGTCAGATCCAGAGCCACTAGATCTAAGATTTTAATTGTTAAATTATGGAACTTCGACACGTGCATCCTTGCAGAATCCCAAATGCCATGTCACTTTCTTTGTCAACCAACACACTAATTGATTGATCCTCGAAACCTTAGGTGGACGATTAGAGTGTGGAAATTTTAACAAGCGAGTAAACGCTCATTGTCAGATTGACCTCCATCTTGCCAGACGCATTGAACAACATACATAACATTGGGAAATTTTTTGCTGTAACAATATATCATTTTTGCTGTTTAATATATCTTTTTGGTTTGATTTTTAGACGCGTAAGTGAGATTGACAATAATGATATTAAAAAGAATAATGAAGGTAAATTTTAAAATGAGAAAGTAAAATAAAAATTAAGATTAGCGAAGAGATGATATTTGTTTGTCAAAATAAAGATAATCATGCGAAAATTGATAAATGCATAAAAAGTGGATAAATTTCAAATTTCATGTAATATTCATAAAAATTAATAAGATTAGAATTATCCTACCTTTTTGAACTTTCTTTGTACTAGGGCCTTTTTTTTTTTACCTATAGCAATCAGAGAATAAATGGTAGGGGACCTAGAATGATTGGGCAAGAGGCAGAGGAAGAGGACTTAAGGGAGAAGGGTTCGTAGGTAGTTGAGAAGAATATGACCATTTCCACTTGGCAGGAATGCTTAGCACCTATATTAAAGTCTGAAACTGTCTAATAATGTCAATGTTCGTTCTTGTTCTAAAATTTCTTGGAGGCAGATAAGCCAATATCAATGCCTTGAATGAAAATAGGAATCATCAATAATTATCTCTAATGGCGGAAAGAGAGAGAGAGAGAGAGTGCCTTATCTGAAAATTTTAAGCATAGTCCAAGCTTCTCTTGGTGGCACCAAAGAGACCAAAAGCCAATTTCCTCCACTCAAAGCATACCCCTATCTGATTTAGAAAAGCCAACAAGTCCTTTTCTCTATCAACCTCTTGTTACACATTTTTTTTTTCACCATAAAATAAGTTTACTTGTCTTTCACTCACACACACACACTCTTTCTCTTCCTTCTACAGGCAACTCCGGCAAGATAGTTTCTGGTTCCTGGTCAGGCCATTTTCAGGCAGTTCCCAGGTTAGTTTTTCTGCATTTCAGTGTCAAGTCTTTATTCTTTACTGTAATCTTTCATTGGGGTTCAGGAAATAAGATGGCTTAGAATCTTGTGCTGGACATCAGGCAAATAAGAATACCTTTCTGAAAAAATGGTCATGTATTAACCAGAATCTGATATTTGTAGTGCATATCAAATATGGTTAATTGGTCTCATTTGATAAGTCTACCAATGCAAGTATTACCAAGATCAGGTTTCTGTGTAGATGTTCAGTTTTATGCAAATGAATTTCTCTGGCAGATCTCTCTCTTTGCCCAATAAGATTTCAACCTCCAAATCTAACGTGTTTCTTCTGTGAAATGTGAACCTTTTGCTCAGTGAATGAAGAGCACTTTTTTCATTGGTCCCCACGAGTAATGAACAATGAGAAAGGCCATGAAATTTAAAAAAAAAATTAAATCAAATCTGATAAGGTCTTTCCTTGTTGCAAAATTTGCAAGAACACTTTGTGTCTATGCCATTGCTGTTATACCTTAAATTTCTCCTAAGAAATTAATTTGTAAACTGTAGTCCCTGACCTTCTGTTTGATAGATCTTCTCAACTTTCATCAAGACAGAACAGTATGATAAACTATACCATGTTTTTATTTTAATATGTAGAAGTTTAAGTTGTTTGTTGTGCACTTGTTTTGATTTCCCAGTTGGCAGAAGGGAAAAATGGCACAGATTTTGGCACCCTCAAGCCAATGGCAGATGAGACTACCAAAGACCTCAACCTATGGAAGTCCCATTGCAACAAAAATGTGGAGTTCTCTGCTATGGAAACAGAACAAGCAAGGAGCACCCAAAAGCTCAGGCAAATTTAGAGTGCTTGCCTTGCAGTCTGAAAACAGCACTGTCAACAGACTAGAGAAGCTTCTAAACATGGACATCACTCCATACACAGACAAGATCATTGCTGAATATATTTGGTACATCCTCTTTGCTAACACATGTATCTATGTTTCAAATAATGCTTTCCTTTGAAACTGATATTCAAATGTTAGATTAAAGGTGGCAATTTTTCTTGTGATCATACCTGAATCACTTCTGTTTCGGCATTGAAACAGGATAGGAGGCAGTGGAATTGATTTGCGTAGCAAGTCCCGGGTAAGGAAATCCAAGAAATAAAATTGTGTAATTTTCAATTTCTTATGGTTCTTTTGGCCTCTTACAACTTGCAGACAATAGCAAAGCCTGTTGAGCATCCTTCTGAGCTTCCCAAGTGGAACTATGATGGATCAAGCACTGGACAAGCACCTGGTGACGATAGTGAAGTTATTTTATAGTAGGACATTTTGAAAGAAAACTAAAATTTCTGTATTTCTTGTTATGATCAAAACACCATTTTGACTGAAAACTCCATCCAGCCCTCAAGCAATTTTTAAGGACCCTTTCCGGGGAGGTAACAATATCTTGGTGAGTATTATCCAATGCATGTAAATAGATTTGTCTAATTAATTGTTTCAATTGAGAGTTTTGTAAGTAAATTACATAGTGTGGTTAATATTTGGTTATGTATTTTACAAAGGTAATCTGTGATACATACACACCGGCTGGTGAGCCTATTCCCACAAACAAGCGCCACAGAGCTGCTCAGATTTTTGGTAACAAGAAGGTGGTAGATGAAGTACCATGGTACGAATTACATAATTTCAACTATCTGATTCTTATTTTTGAATTTGGGTTATTTGAGAATTAAATTGGAATATTTGTGTTCACTTCTATTTTTTCTCAGCATTCATGATCATCATCATCAATTTCCATTTAATACTTAATGTGTAATTTATCGAAGTCCAAACCAAATTTCTTAATTGACAGACAAGGTGAAACTACACTCAGGGACAACATTAATTTATTTTTGCAGCACTGATTCTTATGTGGTTTAAAAATAGAAATGCCCTTATGTTATTGTACCAATCTATTTAGGTTTGGGATTGAGCAAGAGTACACCTTACTTCAACAAAATGTGAAATGGCCTTTGGGTTGGCCTGTTGGAGGCTACCCTGGTCCTCAGGTAAAACAGTTGTAGAGGTCTGTCAACTCAGGATATAAAAACATAGTTTTACATGCACTTATAAATGAACATGGCTCTTTTATGCCAAATTCAGGGTCCTTATTATTGTGGAGCTGGAGCTGACAAGTCATTCGGACGTGACATCTCTGATGCTCATTACAAGGCTTGCTTATATGCCGGCATTAACATTAGTGGCACCAATGGAGAGGTTATGCCAGGTCAGGTATGCTGCCATCGCTGCCTTTTCATGTTTCTAATGAAAATGAAGTTCTATTGCAGTCATGCTTGTTTGTTCATTGGTAATAACCATTTGAATTACAACGCAGTGGGAGTATCAAGTTGGTCCTAGTGTTGGTATCGAAGCTGCAGACCATATCTGGTGTTCCAGATACATTCTGGAGGTATTCTTCTCCATATGATTTGGCTATAGTTTTATGCAGGCTAATGCAATAAATTCTGGACTTCACAGAAACTATACATCAGAAATTGTTACTTATCTTTGTAAACTTATCAATGTTTTTCTCTGTTCTTACAGAGAATCACTGAGCAAGCTGGTGTTGTTCTTTCTCTCGATCCTAAACCAATAGAGGTAATGTAACATTCCAAGGCATTCAATTCTTACTATTAGTCGATCAGAGTGTTGCTTAATTATATTTCCTGTTACTAGGGTGACTGGAATGGTGCTGGATGCCACACCAACTACAGGTACTTAATCCGGACTGTTCTTTGTTTTGATAGCAACTTCAGAAGTTTTATGCCTTCTTTGAGAACCTATACATTAGCACTTTAGTTACAACAAGAAGATTTTCTTAACACAGTACAAAAAGCATGAGGGAAGATGGAGGCTTTGAAGTTATAAAGAAAGCAATCTTGAATTTGTCACTCCGCCATAAGGAGCATATCAGCGCCTATGGTGAAGGAAATGAGAGGAGACTGACAGGAAAGCATGAAACTGCCAGCATTGACACGTTTTCCTGGGTATGTTTCAGGAGATATCATACATAGTAATGGAAGCCATGGAAACAGTAGAGATTCTTTCTTTAATGTTGATAAAATTTCGTAAATTTCAACTTTGCAGGGAGTGGCTAATCGTGGTTGCTCAATCCGGGTTGGGCGTGACACTGAGAAGAAAGGGAAAGGTACTTCGAATTTGTTGATAGCAGAATTGCGAATGTTGTTACAATAAATGTTTGATAATTAGGGATGAAGGCAATGTTGTTTAGATTCGAATCCAAACTTTATAATATGTCACAATTTTTCTTTAATCACTCGGCTTGCTTGTTCATTTGTTAGGTTACTTGGAAGATCGGCGCCCAGCTTCTAACATGGACCCCTATGTTGTGACATCATTGCTGGCAGAAACTACAATATTGTATGAGCCAACACTTGAAGCTGAAGCACTTGCTGCTCAGAAGATAGCTTTGAATGTCTAAATGAGGCAATTTGCAAGGGAGACAAGAATGGAACTGAAGAAGCAGGCAATTTGGTTGAGTCAGATCATTCAGTGGGATGTTTTTTGCCTTTTTTCTAATTAGGCAGGCTTGTAGGGAAGATCCCTGTAAATAAAGGAAAGGTCCTAAAATGAGTAATTGGCATTGCCTTGTCAAATGGTACTCAAATGGATTGTGGCTTGTGAATCAGAATTAACGGTCTTCGTTTAATGGATATTTCATGTGTCCACTGGTCTACTATACCTGATTGATTTCCTTTTTTTTTTTGGAGTCATTTTACTAGTTTTAGAGTTAATTCAAGATAAATTAATTACAAACCTTTGTCAAAAACAAAAAATCGAGAATAAACTCCAAATTATTCAAAAGAAGAAAAAAAGAATGAACGTGAAAAACAAGGAGGGTCTTGCATGTCCAAGTGAAGTGGAAACCCATATCCATTTATCAAAAGTTGTATTAATTTTTTTTGGTACGGAAAAAAGTTTTATTAATTACAGATTAGGATTTTAAAAATTATTTTAAAATATTAGGGATCGTTTGATATCGTTTTTGTTTCTTGATTTCTGTTTTTGTTTTCAGTTTTTTTGAAAATAGAAGCAGAAAACATGTTTTGCAACATGTTTCTATTTTCAAAAAACGAAAACGAAAACAAGAATTTCAAAAATTATTGGAAACAAGAATTTCAAAAATTGTTTTTCATTATTTTTGAAAACATATTTTCATTTTTGTTACTGTTCATAAGTAAGTGAACAGAGTTTATATATTAATATAATATTAATTTTTTTATAATAAAAATAGAAAATAAAATAAATTAATTTTTTAAATAAAATAATATTAAATTTTAATATAAAATATTATTTAATTAATAGATAAATGTTTTAAAATTAATATATTTATTTTTTAATATAGAAAAGTTGAAATCGTAAAAAACAATTAAATATAAATTACATTGAACTCTAATATTATAATATTATTTAATTTAAATTTTTTATAATAATTTATTGAATATATTATATATTTTAAATAATATCATTTATTATAATTTTGATATGTTAATAATTAATATTATTATCTAATATAATTAATTTTTATTTTACTAAAAAATGTTATTATTATTTAATATTATATTCTATCTTAAATTTAAAATATATCACTACAATTATTAAATAATTTAATATTATTAGATAAGTGAATACTTAACATTAAATATTATTATTTATATTACATATAATATATTTTAATAACTATATCATTTATTATAAATTAATTAGTTAAATATTTTATTTAATAATGTAATATTATTATTATTGCAATTAAATAAAAAATTATTATTAAATATAATTTATAATTATTACAATTAAATTTAATAATATTATTTTATTTAATATTATATTTAATTATAATATTATTTAAATTATATTAAATTTTTATATGATTAAATGAAAATATTTAATATTAGTATTAAATAATATAAAATAATATTATTTAATATTATCTACATATTATTATTTAATAAATATATTATTTTTATTTAATAAATAAATAACTTGTGAAGTGATTTATTATATCTAAATCAGTTTAAATATTTGTTTTCAAAACATAACAGTATTAAACAAACATGTTTTCTGTTTTCAGAAATTGAAAACAAAAACAAAATTTTCAAAAACAAAAACAAAATTTTCAAAAACAAAAAATAGGAAACGATGTCAAGTGACCCCTTAGCAACTAGTTTCTTGTTTTCTATATTTTATTTTTGTTCTTGTCATATTGATTTATATATGAATAATTATTGTATACATCATGAGTAGAATTTTTTGATTTCACAAGTATGATTAGGATTATAATACATGTCGTAATGTATTAAGTTTTGGAAAAACTTAATAGTTAGACACAAATTATGGAGTTGCCACCTATTATTAAAACTTAAATGTGATTAGTCACCTAGTTATATTAAGAATAAGGATTAGTCTGCATCTCAAATTTAGGGTTGTTTTGCACAAAACAACAATGAGTAATCGCTGACGTAAGTGTTTGTCTTTTTCTCCACGTGTCTCCCAAAAAGCTCCTGTAAAACAAGAGAAGTCAGAGGAACGCAGGGGTTGGTTCCTTGCGTAAGCACTCTGATGCTTAAGTCAGCTAAAGATTATTGAGTATAGGGAACATAAAAGCCAAAAGTAAAAAAATTAGAGAATAAAATAATATCTGTGGCCTATTTATAAGCGAGTAAATTACCATTACTGCAGAGTAATTACGTGGTGGGCAATTTAATCCTTTTAGAAGAGTTTGTTTTTTAGTACGACACTAACATCATCAATCTGAGGCGAAAGAGGTCTGTCGCTCGGCGGAAGGCCACAAACAAAAGCCACACTCATTCGATGGCAGGCCACAACGCGGGTGGTCATCCGAGACTTGTCACACGCGACAGGTTCCCTTCAGCTGGCGGGAAGGTTTTCTCGCAAATGCTACCACGAGCCTTATGATGTCTCTCGCTTGATGCCACATGGCCCAATGATTTTATGCCATATGGCAGCCTCTGTCGTCTTTTGGGCCTCAGCCTAGTGAATGTGGGCTTTGCCATATCAATTGCTCCCCACTCTCTTATTGGATTTTTTCCAATAAAGAGAGTATATATATATATATATATACTTGAATCCGGGATATTTCAGTCTTTTCTTGAATTTTTGTTATTTTTTATAGGTCAAAAGGAACAATTTTGCAGGAGGTGTTCTAGGCACGTGACGCTTCATATTCGCTGCCGCAGCTATATAAGCAGTAAAATTAGAGTTGAATTGATGACTTGCATAATTTAGCATAATTTATCACTTC